>OX381712.1:48988006-49588006 GCA_947462335.1 Harmothoe impar | reverse complement strand
TCAGGGCCTAACACCGACAATGACAGACCTCGACATGAAAACCATGTTCCTTGGCACCAGTATAATTGCTTGGGGTTATAATGTGATCCTGCAGGGTATCATCTCTAGTTATAGTGTCATGTTCCTAGCACCAGCTAGCACCTGGAGGCGGATATATCAAGGCCAGCTAGTGGTTTTAGTAGGGGTTCACCACACATTGAGAACTGGATTATACATCCAGGTATCACACATAATGTTGTAAGCAAACTGGCAATGAATGGTATCACTATGCATGCATAGTATCTTTAATGTTTTCTTTCGGATTTCACCTATTTTGTAATCTAGGTCTCATGACGGCAAATGCCGGGTTGTCATTGATACCGGTTGATCTTCAATTACCATTGATAATCTGCAGCTAGTGACTCAATTGTTGGATGTCATTGGGGTGGGCTAATCCTAACTAAAATAATGATGGCAGCCAGGAACGATTTGGAGACACACCACTCACAGTGAAGCCATAGTATAAACTGGATAGTACAAATTGCAATATGTACTGTGGTGGTATTCAGGTATCAGCATCAATACCTCAAACTATCTACTTTGTTTATCATGGGTTTATCATGGGTAGGTAACTCTAAGTCATTTATTGCCAGCTGTGGGGGCTCGCTGGATATAGCAGGGGGGAGGGGGGCATAATATAAAAACAGGCCTTCGGTAGGGGGGGGGGGCAAAACTGGAAAATCTGGGGGTTATAATAAAATATCCTTTTTAGATACTCCATGCGAGATTCCTCGGGGGGGGGGGGTCGAGATAACTTTCGCCGAATTGGCGGGGGGGGGGGGTCCGATAAAAATTTCGGGAAGATTCACCAAGCCTCCCCCCACCTAGTAATAAATGACTCGGCCCTTATGCTGACAGGGGACACAGCGCTGGCCCCTGGACCTTTAGGACCCATGGAGGCTCTGGTAGATACAGACCTGTCCCCCCGCTGGTGCCTGGAGCGGACGGTAACAAACCCTCTGGCCGTGAGCTGGTTGTTGGTGAGGTGTCGCAGGTACAGTGGCCCAAGAGGGCTATGTGTAATTCTAAAACCGAAATCAATTTTCAAGAAAAGTTAGTCAACATGTAAAATGAAAAATCCAAAGCGATTTCAATTTTCAAAATTGATGATGTCATACTTTCAACTCATGTAAAACATCCTGTGATAGGTATCTTTTAGTATGGCGCATATAGTCATGGTAAGGTATAGGGGAGTATTTGATGCATCAATTTGCAACTATGTATAATTATTACATAATTATATACGACGTTGCTGGCTATACCTTACATGATTAGCCTAATTTCTATTATTTCTACTGTTTCCTACCATGCAATAACATGTACTAGACGTTGTGGGTCGTGACTACAGATGTAAACCACGCAAACCAACGATAACACCATTCAGTACAATTATTCCCTCACAGTAAAGTAAGGGCGATGATTGGAGCGTTGGTCCAAACCCCAGAGGTACATTGCGCCAATGCTGATCCAACGTGGCATTCCTATAATAGTCATCGATCAGGGAGCACAGCAGGGTATGATGTAGTACATGGAGACCTTAATCTAGGAGGCCACGAGAGAATGCCACTTCTGATAACACACATACGACATGGTATGTGAGTGATAAAGGCAAAATAAAGAGTAGACAAAGACAAATGGAAAAGGCCTCTGAGGAATAGGAAATAAGGCAGAAAAGAGGATACAATGCAAATCGCCTCCCCGGCCCAATAACTAAATAACCGACTCAGCACCCCCACCCAACCCAGAATTACAAACTATACCTGACATTTCCGGACTTTGGTGAGTATTGCAACTTAGATTACGGGATTATGGTCTGAGGAAACGAACAACTTCATGATCCTACAACCTGACCCACCAATGGATAGACCAATGGCGGACTCAGTGCCGAAACAGATGATGAAGTATAATGATGCGTACATAATATACCAGCCACAACCCATCATCTGCTGACAGCAGCCCTGAGCCGCTCACCCCCTACTCCCCAACCCCAGAGTAATCAACTCGGTTTCACACCTCCATGCCACAGCCTTTGATACGTCTACAGCGCCCAGGGGGAGAGGTGGGGCAGCTAACTGCAGCAAACTGGCTGTGATTTATCTCTGTGGGAGGTGGTGAGAAGCTCGGGGTGCCAGGAGCAGCTCCCACCAGGTGGGGGGTCTGAGCTGCTCATTAACCGCCGCCTGCAGCTCCGGCTGTGTGTGCAGTGCATGCCATGTGCAGGACACACAGCACCACCTGAGAGCCGCCCCTCAAACTCCACCCTTGAAATGTGCTACAACAGGACTAGACCACTTCATGGTAGGCGATATGAACTGAATTTCATTGATTTTAACGAAATTTATTTCGACCGATGGGAAATGGCCTCAGTTTGAGGACTGAACATTTTAAAGATATCAGCATAATATGATCATGGCATCGTGATGAGATGGAACACTGCGCCCCAATGCCTCATGTGCATTTGCGATGTACACTGGAGCTTCATGCCAACTCCTTAGTAGTGTATGGACCCTGTAAGGTCAGTATGATGTATATGAATGTGAGTTACAAAGGATGCTTCAGGTTAAAGAGGCATGGAATATCAAAGCACTCTACCTCTCAAATGGTTAACTCTGAAAGTTTATATTTAACTTTGATAACATGAATCAATTCTGTACCAATGTCTGTTATCGTGCTACATGGCATTTCTCTTACCAAAAATAACCTTTTGTTTGAAATAGCAGTGGGAGAATTGCATGCCATTCTGACCTTGAGAATATCAATGACAAGGTGGACGATTTAACAACCATTCTTTCCACATCCTGCATGTTGTAGGGTCGAACTCAGGGGCAGTAACCGACATCTGTACATGTGAAGAAATTATCCACCGGCTGTCATTCACTCCCAGCGACGCCTCAATCATGAAAGATCCATATTTATATTTCGCTGGTACCGCGCGGCTGCCGGGGCTAACCCGCAGGTCCTGGCTATCTAGTACTAGCTCTCTAAGAGCTAGTGACGTCATCCATCACTCTCCATCTTTGGCAAAGTCCAGAACATGTGCAAGAGAGTGTACATCACGCATGTGCAGGCACATGCGCGACGTACACTCTCCTGTACACATGTTTTGAACTTTGCCAAAGATGGAGAGTGTGACCCCGCGCTGGGGACCTACGTCCTTGATAATGGACGGGGGACCCGGGACCCGGGACCAGCGAATATTTATATAAGTCTGCAATGAAGAGAGTATGCTACACATGGTCTACAGCCTAAGCAACTATTTCGGCTTGTAGACATTTATCCATATCTGTAGATAGTCATGCAATGTTTCCATTTACCCTCCCTCTAACGTTCCCTAGTTTCACAGACCCACAGGGATCTCGTTAAATCTTCACTCTCATGCTTTAGGCCCCGAAGTTTTGAAGAAGAACTTGGAGTTTGGGAATCAGCATAGTTTAAAGGGGATACATGTGTACATGCAGTGAGCAGCCTAGTGTAAGGAGAAGTTGAGTTGCATTAAGTCTCTGGTCAGCTACACATGACATGACATTACAGTATACTAGTGTCTGGTGTTTGCCTACATATGGCAGTACTGCATGGGAGGAAATAATCAAGTGTTGAGTTGCTTTTTTGAAGCATTTTCTTTCTTCATCTGTTTCCTTGAATTTAGAATTTATGATAATGTTACCTGATTCCAGCTTGCTCTGGTGGAGCCACTTCCGGTCTGCAGAACGTCTCCTGGACGCTGTATCCTGGTCAGGGAGTGCTCATTTCAAACCACAGGGGTGGGGGGCGGTGACACATAGGGCGGAACACACATTTTCCCCCTACCCCTCGGCCAGGGGGTCGACACCCCTCCCCCCCAAATCTGCCACCCGTTGTAAAAGAATGAGCACTGCCTTAGACATCTCCTTCTCGGACACTACAACATTAAGTCATCAACTCTAATGCATTACATTAGGTCACATTATAAAAGTGCTCATTGACAAAATAACCATGTAATGTTGAAATCAATGCTTGTTCCTTGGTATGTTGTCCTGCTGCACCTTCTGCTGCAGGGGTCTGTGTTCACCATATGGGCTAACCACTGAATGCTGCTACTTCTAGCTTACATGGCTCAGTTTCTTACAGCAGTATGATACATTATGCAGTTTGCATTTATAGCACTATTGAAAAGTCCTGTTGAACCATACCTATTTATCAGTGCGAGTCATGATCATGATATTGTCATAAGAAATTCAGCAACTATTTTGTGCTTGCACTTTCCATCTGAGCTGGGTCTACCGATATATTTAGAGGCATTTTACAATAAATTTGAATGAATAAAGGGTGTTCTAAGGGCCTTGCTTTACAAATGGCACACTATTCCCCTCTAGCTGGATGTCCACTGGACAGCGCCATATTGGACTGGTCCCAGTATGCACTCTCTCCTTTCCAGTTACTAGCTTCAGCAAATTATGTGGACCAGATCAGGGGGCTAAAGCTCTGCTTGGAGAGTGGAACTACTACATTCCCTGCATGCTAGGACACCTGCAATCTTTTACCTGTCCAATATAGGGTTGTGGTTAGGACAATGGACTCATGACTAGCAGTACCTAAGTTCAAATCCCCTCCAGGCTAGGTGTGGTGACCATTTTAACCCCATTGGTTGCAAAAGCTTGCACCAAAAGTTTTGGCAAAACGTTTTTGTAAAACATTTTATGAACCTTTGTAAAGGTTTGGGTATAGTCTTTTGGTAACCACTTTTGGTAACCATCTATGTTACACTAAAAGCCACACCAAGGACCGAACCCGGGACCCTTAGATTGGGAGTTCCAGGCCCTCTTGGTTGAGCTATGGAGGCTGCTGGTAGATCAAGGTACAATAGGTGAATATAAACTTTGTTATTGATTATCCTCATTGCTAAAGGTCCTTAAATAATGGTGCACTGTGATAGGGACCTTGAACAACAAATGGGGTCGAACCCAGGCTAACAGTCTAGAGTAGACCATTCACAAATAAATCTTGTTTATTTTGGGTCTGCCCCTGATCTGTTAGGGAACATGCCTTTGAGTTTAGGGACCTTTAGCAAACCTGACGTAGCTCATTTAACCTAGACGTATCCCATGCCTTCAGCACTGCTACGTCTGCGTTTTATGAACTTTTACGTGGTTGCTAAAGGTCCCTAATATTACCTTGGGTTCGACCCCATTGGTTGTTCAAAGTCCCTATTACAGTGTAGGCCTACCATTAGGGACATTTAGCAACCATGTAAAAGATCATTTAACGCAGACGTAGCAGTGCTGAAAGCATAGGATACGTCTGGGTTAAATAAGCTATGTCGGGTTTGCTAAAGGTCCCAATTATTTAGCATTGATCATTAATGCGGATAATCAATAACAAAGTTTACCTATTGTACCTGGACCTACCAGCAGCCTCCATAGCTCAACCAGGAGAGCCTGGAACTCCCAATCTAAGGGTCCAGGGTTCGGTCCTTGGTGTGGCTTTTAGTGTAACATAGATGGTTACCAAAAGTGGTTACCAAAAGACTATACCCAAACCTTTTGCAAAGGTTCATAAAATGTTTTACAAAAACGTTTTGCCAAAACTTTTGGTGCAAGCTTTTGCAACCAATGGGGTTAAAATGGTCACCACACCTAGCCTGGAGGGGATTTGAACTTAGGTACTGCTAGTCATGAGTCCATTGTCCTAACCACAACCCTGTATTGGACAGATAATCAAAGGTGTGTCCAGGTACAACCAATGCATAATACACATGTAAAGGCCTAGTGTAATATCATTGCTCCACTCTCCCCCTGATGTTTGGCCCCCCCTGAGACCCACACTGCTAGTTCTAAGTGTCCCCAATTGTGGCAGCACTGGTATCCCGCTAGTGAGGAATAGCCCTTATTACTCTACCCGAGTGTATATCGTTGGGGCCTGAGAACGTGGCTGGCTAAAGATCACTCACTTCCCGGAAGTGGCCATCTTTGGTTGGGTAAAATTGTGTTTAACCTAATTACTGGATGTAATATCCACCTAGTGGAATACTGTGGGGCATGCGCAGGTGAATCAAAACAACATGGAGCCGGATTTAAAGAAAACAATATTATTGTCAGTACACTCCCGAAATCTCTATGCTAACAAATACAGGTAGTGTCCCACATTTAATGAAGGATGCCCAACAACAGATCAATGCACAGGCATATGAATGAGATAAGCAGGATAGCTTAAAAGTATGCGGGACCAAAGTTACAGAGCATTCTCTCATCAGCTGGTTAGACAGCCCAAGCCCCCCACACAACTGGCCTGAACACGGCCAGTGCACGTTCCATACTGTCTCCCGCAGGTAGAACGGTGCATAATGATCACCCTTTGTGTGAATGTGTTTACCCCAGCAGGGTCCACATGAGGCACTAATGAAACACCAGCAAGTTAATTGCCGGTATTGGGTTCATGCATCATGCAGACAAAAGGTTTATACTGTACTAGGAATTGGTGGCAACATCCACTTATTACAACTCAGGGGTCGTTGCCCCCAGATGGTTGATCAGATAGACCAATTTTAGATTGTGCATTGGCCTTGGCCTGCTCCCAAAGGGCCTGTAGGAGTGTGTCTGTGTGAGGCACACTGATAATAAAACCTATAGTCAGTACTGACTCTACCATCATATGTTGACCCCCATAGTCAGATGATTGCATACACTAGTCTCATAATTATTAGTAAGAATAGCCACTCTGACTATGTGACATATTGATCATATCACAGGAAGGTGCATGTGCATAAAAGAAGTTCGGATTCGAAAATGACTTCAGGTATGCACATCTTCTCATCTGTTCACCTTGTTTGTGCACGTCAACCTTCATGATAAACCATGAGAAAATGGTCAAAGATTGCAGACCATATACTACACACACTGTTTTTCATACTGCTCGCTAACTTTAGAGTTGCTGCTATCGTGGGTGGCCCCCCATAATCATAATCAGAAAATTAAACATTTTATATGTTTTGTACACACTCGATAGCTCATATATGTATTGTTGCTCTGACATTGACTAAATGTACTTATGTGTTCCAACAAAAACATGTTACCGACATTTTGATTGGTTGAGGTATCGGTCTTTTGCTGGTGCCCAACCTGGATTTCTATATTTGAACTGTATTACACCATCTTTATACCGCCATGTACATACTCATCTTTATATCATCAATGATGTGAACTATCGAAAGTGAATATTGAGACGCAAGGTATCACATTTATTGTCATTGCTACCACATGTTTATCCTGTGATTATGGCAATAAAATCAATTTCAAAACCTAAAAAAAATCTAAATCACTCTTTTACACATTTCCCTGTGTATTAGATCTTGTATCCTTAGATCCTCTCCCTGCTATACTCTATATTACTCTGCTCTGACGTGTTCTGCCTTACTCCTCCTGGCTCTGTACTACATTACTATGCTCTGCCTTACTCTACAGTTCCTACAGTTCTCCGCTATACTACTCTGTTCTGCCTGGTTTTGCCATGCTCTACCTTACCTTGCCACACTCTGCCTTGTTATACCCTTCCCAGTGGGCACAAAATGCAGTTCAACGGTCAATCAACATTGAAGAGATATTGAATCAACATTGACAACTGTTACCGGGGGCGTGACAACCGAGGGAGGGGGCAGCCCAGTGAAAGGTCAAACCTAAAAGGTCAAGCCAAAAAAGGTCCAAATTAAAACGTTGAAACTGCTTGCCACGCCCCTGTAATCATTTGTCAATGTTGATTCAATGTTCCGTGCCCACTGGGCTATTGTGTCTTCATCCACCTTGTTTTGTGCTGCATTGTCCTGATTACGACAAGAATGTCATTTGCCTATCCTGCCTTGCTCTCCTTTGCCTTGCCTTCACCAGCTTTTTAACTTGTAGCCGTCGCTGCCTTGCCCTCCCCTCCCTTAAACTTCCCTGCTGAGTCTTGTCCTGTTTTCAGTGCTTACATTTCCCTTATTGCTTTCATGAGCGACTATACTTATAAGTCAAGGTGACTACATTAGAGCACGAAAGATTAAAAAAAAGTATGACCGTTTTTGCTACGTCCATATGACTAGATATGTAGTCCGTAGTGTCTAACATTTGTGGGTCCATGGTTATCAGTGCAGTGGCTAGGGCAGGTGTTCTTTATGGTTGACAAGGGCCTATTTGTGAGATAACTAGTGTCTGAGCTGCTCTATATCTGGCACACATAGTGGACGCTGCTCTGAGCTGGACCTGAACAATTCACACCTACATGAACATGAGCAATTAGTGCAAAGGTCACTGGGTATAATGGTACTTCAAGCTACTTAATTCCTCCTCACCAAATACACCTTGGTCAGCACAGGTCGTCATTTGATATCAACTTCCATCTGATCGCCACAAAGCTCCGTTGTATAGACGCATGCTGCAAAACATGACTTGAGACGTGCATCCTTTACTAGATCTAGGGCCCTGTGTCAGCCGGCAGATGTATTAGATATCAATAGATGAAATATGTGAGCAGGCAAGCAGAAAGGGGTATCCCCGCGGGAATAGTACCAATTTTAGTCACCTAAAATGGCCTAAAATGGTAGAAACAGGCTAATATTTGCTTTTTGGTATTTTTTTTCTGGCGAATTCAGTAATTCTATACAAAACATTCCATTTTTGGTGGAAAGCTTGGTGGAAAGATTTCTCCCGGTATTCTCATGGATTGGTAATGTCTGAGAAATACCCCATGACCACCAACACTTTTTATATACACAAGTAGGGCTAAGACAACCTGCGCATCCTTTTGCCTTGTCTGTATAGATTAACTGTTATTACTAAGGTATGTGTTATTGATCGTCCCGTGAAATATGTATGTTACAAAATTGATACCTTCCAACCAACAAATGTGCCAACTTGGGCCCTATGCATCATTCTATATGTTATACAACGTTTCTGAACGTAACTCCAATTTGGGATTGCTTATCACTATAGATCCTCCACTCGAATCGTTCATTGTACAGTTATACAAATAATACTGTAGACTCATTGGTTATACATTCTTCGATGAGATTACCAAGTACTGTACCTCATAACCATGTATTCTAATGGCAATAAAATATTAATAAAACCCACATACATTTACCGTGTATAGGGTATAGACCGCCCATGAGATGACCAAATTCGCCAGAGAACCCTGTAACCTAGATTTTGAGAAGGTATCTTTTATAGAAAGAAATGGTCTTTTCCCACCATGATAGGCTCATTCTATTTGTAAGACATTTGTGAATGTGATGAATTAGATTTAAATATTGAATTAGATCAGATATTCATTGAAGGATCCTCTTAGAAATATTATGTTCTGCTGGATTTGGTACCATGACCCAACCACCCTGTACCATGACCTAACCACTCTCATGACAGACTTATTGAAAGGACTGATTTAAGAACTAACCTTTCACAGGTCCCAGTACCAAATCCTCTATGGTGTAGCGGTAGGGCGTATGACTCACACTCAGAGACCCTTGGTTCTAATCCCAGTCAAGCCATGTTGCATGTTTTTGACCATACATAAAGTACCAATATGACTGAGAACAGGGAAATAATATTCATTTTCCATTCTTACAGTATTTGAAATTACTAGTCTGTGGAGGTTGAGTGTATGTCATATCGAGCATTACAAAAAACATGGAGTTCCACATGCAACCATATGTCTTACTGGTTGCCTCATGGTCCAGTGGGTGGTTATCTTATGGTACCACTCTATTGTTGACAATACATTGGTAGAATATCCTTACAAATTCAGATATTTCAAACAATGAAATTCACATCATGTGGGGGAGAGTCTACCTGTCATTAAAAGAACCTGTATTACAATGTTAGGTCAAATATAGGATGTCAGCTGCAGGTTGTAAAAGGTATGTCTTCTATAAATCTACATTGTAAACAACAGCAAATACACCTAGAACATCTCAGGTTTTATCCATAATATGAGATAGTAGAAATAATCTTTTGAAAATGTAACCGGTTGTGATGTATAAGTACCCCTTACAACATATCTGTATAATTGAAAATGAGTAAAGGTCCTATAACAAATAAATGGTAGCATATGTGGTCTACTCATGGTACCAATAGACCAGCTAGTCATCTCATGGGCGGTCTACCCTAAGCCATGGTACGCTGTCACACATACATGCTATGAGGTGGTTCACCGTGCATTGAACATAAAACGGCTAATCACTGCCTCATTAGGCTGGTGTGGATCCTATAATTATAATCTCACATATGAGTACTAAGGTAAGGTAGATTCACCATAAGTCGACCCTTCCCGTCAGAGTTCTTTGTGACCATTAGCAGATGCTTCATTATGTCAAGTAAAACCACTCGTGGATCATACCTGGTACACTAGGCATTGGGATATGATCCATGGGTTTACTCGATGGAAGGACATAGCATAGCTTTATATAATATTTTTTATGTCCTTAAGATATGGTATATTTTGTAATTTTCATGCTAGAATTATGCAAAGCAATGCAAAAATAGTTTTCCTTTTTTCCTTTTTTGCGAGTATATGCTTCCATGTATATCACATATAAAGACATGAGATGAAACCCATACATCTTGTGAAGCAAATAGGTATGAAAAGAAGGGTTATTTGTCTTACTAATTATTTATTACGTACTTGACATTTACTCTGTATGATAGGTAAAACATAGGCATTCATTACGAATTGTCCTGATCTGACATTTAACCAATTATATCTCTACTACCGGTATTCTGAAACAGCTTTACTGATCATGATGTAATAAGAACTTAATAATGTTTGTTTTATTCATTCTAGTGTTTTATGTACATACTTCAAGACAACTATAATGTTTAATTAATGTTTTAAACACTCCTCTTGCATGAACCTATGCATTATGCCACTTTGTGTCAAATCATTGTAACCCTATGGGATGGTTATTTTATCACCCATATGGGCTAGTGACAGATGCAGATTAGACCACACAGTGAGCTATACCTTCCTGCAGTCCGGTTATTTTATCGCTCTGCTTGTCAAAAGTGCTTTAGCTCACCCCAATCTCCGTGTCCAATCCTACCTGTACCTCATGCCGATATTGCTGAAGGTTATTTTATCAACAGCCTACCGGTAGGGGGTATCAACACCAATACGCAAACCATGGGATGACATGGTTCACCACCACAGCTGTCGACGACAGTACACAAATCATGAGATGTCATGGTTCACCACTGCCGTCAATGCCAACACATAAACCATGGTCCACCACTGCTGTCGATGTCAACCGCCCAACACTTCCTGCTCCAAATTGTCTCACACTCCTAGCCGACCAGTTCAACACTATGTGTTAACACAATTTGAACACTAAAACCAGAAATCTGAGAGTGCCTGACACTATAAAGGAGCACCGATCTACTAACAAAGTTACGTGTCTATTTATAAATATGAACACTTTATTCGAATAATAATGCTATGTGTCATGCTACTGTCTGAACATGCTCGCCAAGATACTGAGAACTCTCATCCAGAAATATCCTTTAGTTCCATTCACACGTCGATTTAATGACCAAGTTACTGACCAGAATTATGGTGCAATTTTTGCCCACCGCAATACCCCCCAGATGACCCAACACCATGGGCCCCCTCGGGGACACGTCTTGCTGCAACGATGAACGCTTTTAATTATGCAATTACCATACATGCATACGTTGTTCCCATGAATAAACAGGAAAATATCTTGACCGGACAATAAGATTGCATTACTCTATACAATGGTGAGGGAGCAAGCCTCAACAGCAGATATAGAAAGTATCAAGAACTTGGTCTTCTTTTTCAAGACTTTAAACACTGAGTCACGCAGAACTCGTAATCTGCTTCATCTTTTGTGTACCTAAAGTCCACAATAATTTACAAAATTTGAGAGTGCCTGACACTATAAAGGAGCACCTATTTATCTTTAGTTATTTCAAGAACAATAAAGTTTGTTCATGACCACTGAACTTTGTGGCATTACGTCAAGCTACTACTGCACAGTCACAAGTAGAGAGCACCTGTACCACGCAGGAGTGCCCATATTATTGATTCACACTTGACACTGGCACTGGTTCAATTGTATTTCTGTTATTCACAACTCATTCTGCACTACTGGGCTGCTGGACTCACAACTGTGGAGTCTCCGCCGCCCACTCAGGCCACGTACAGGGAATCTCCCACCACCTGGCCTCATTTCACGTACAGAGGATACTTCTGACCGTGAATGACTGCACCACTTCGGCCACTAAGGCTATCTCTCATGTCCACAATTTGTCCATGTTCCCGAGCTTAACCCTCATGATGCCGAGAATCAGCTTTGATGAGCTGCGGGCCTGTAAAGGTCTGCGTCTTGTTACCCTGAATGCCCGAAGCCTTGAGAAAAAAACTGATCAGCTGAGCAAGTTGATCTACGACCTAGACTATGTCTGTGTGACCGAGACTTGGTTTAATTCTACTATTCTGAGTGCTAATGTCAATATGCCCAGGATGGCTATATTCCGCACCGACCGCCCAAATAGTGAGAGACACCGTGGGGGAGGAGTGGCCTGCTACGTTCGATATGAGTATGCCTGTGCTACCACCCTGTGTCCTGAACTGTGTTGCGCCACTAAAGACCTGGAGGCTGTTGGTATCCTAACTTGCTACCCGGGTCAGAGGCAACGAGTCATTATTACAGCCTACAAGCCGCCCAGAGGTAACGTCCGCCTGGCTTATGATCTACTGACCACCATGCTCCGACACCCCCTGGTGGGTAACCGTGAGGTCTGGGTGCTAGGTAACCTAAACGTAAATACCAGAGCCCGGCGTTCGGCCAACTGCAGGCACCTAGCCAAGTTTCTAACTGACTGTGGGCTAAAATACCTGCAGACCCCACCCACATATTGGCATCCGGTGTATGGCAGTTCCACGCTGGACCACATCTACACAAACTGCATACACGTGTCTATGAGCGGTCTGACTGACGATAAGTTGAGTGACCATACACCGGTCTACGTTCAGAAGAAACAACATAGCGTCAAACATGTCACTGAAACCGTCACGGGGCGCTCGTACAAAAACTATGATGCAGACTCAATGTATCAGCACCTACACGAACTGGAGCTAAATCAAGTAGTGGACCTGCATGACCCAAACTTGATATATAGTGAAACAGTTGCCGCCATCGTGTCATACCTTGACACTGTCTGTCCAGTGACTGTGCGGAGGATAAAAGGAGCCTCCGCGCCAGAGTTCACACAAGAAGTGTTAGTATTGATCCGCAGACGGAAAAGGACCTACCGTAAATTTAGGAAGGTGGGCCGTGGAGTGTACAACAGACACATCCCCGCATTAACCCGACTGAACAACCTTATCAACAGCAAACTCGCCACAACAGAAGAAAGGCTGTACTAGATAACCTCAGGCGCTTTGAGCACGACCCCAGAAAATTCTGGGCGGAGATAAAAAAACTGTGGAAAGGTACAACAACCCAACCCCCCATCAGACTGAAGGATGACACAGGACTAGACGTGCCAGACTGTGAGACAGCAAACTACATAAACAAGTACTACTGTGGTATCAGTGACAGGCTTGCCGCTGCTTTCAATGTCAATGACCCCGCTCTAATTATACAGCAAGCCGTGGACTGTGAGCCCTGTGAGTTGCAAGAGGCAAGCCCGGCCCAAATCCTGAAACTTGTCAAAGGTATCAAAACCCACAAAAGTGCCAGTATCCCGGATGTGAGGACGCAGGTCATGAAGGACTGCTTCACGCACTTCCCCCTAGTTGCCGGTGCGATCATCAACAGCACCATCCGAGCTGGGGTGGTACCGACCACCTGGAAAACCGGCACGGTGGTTCCACTGCCAAAAGCCGGTTGTCTGACAGACGTGGGCAACTGGCGCCCAATTTGTCTGTTGAACCTATGTAATAAACTATCGGAGAAGGTTGTCCATCAACAACTACTGTCCCACCTAGTCAAGGAGCATATCATAAGTGACAAACAATCAGGATTCATGCCTGGAAGATCAACGGGGGACGCTGTTTATGCGCTGCTCATGGAGTTATACACTGCCCGCAACAAAAGTCATCGGTCGGCCGTGGTCTTCCTCGATATGAGGAAGGCATTCGACACGGTCGACCACATGATCCTACTACGCAAACTGACGAGCCTTAAACTCCAGGATGGCTTCGTCGCGTGGCTAACATCATACCTGGCAGACAGAAGGCAGCAAACACGAGCCAACAACGCGCTCTCCGACAGTGAACCAGTGGCAAACGGCGTTCCACAAGGATCCGTAGTTGGTCCGCTCCTCTTTGTCCTATATGTGAATGATGTATGCAAAGTGCTACAAAACGCCAGCTATCACTTGTATGCAGATGACATTGCCCTAGTTGTCTCGTGCCGCGATGTCGCAAGGGCCAAGGTGTTAATGCAGGCTGACCTGGACAGGGTGAGCACCTGGTGTGAGGAGAATAAACTGACCATAAATGCCACAAAGACCCAGGTGTTATGGTCCTTCTCAGCCCGCTCTGTCCCCGACCTGTCAGAAGCTGGCCTGTCAATGCGAGATGTACCGTTAAAAGTCGTCAAACAATTCAACTACCTGGGAGTGATTGTTGACTGTCACCTCAGCATGGCACCCCACCTGAAAAAGGTTATCAATATGGTCATGGCTCGCCTGCCCCAGCTACGCAGGATCAGAACGGGTTCTGACCAGAAGACGGCTGTGGAAGTCTACAACCACATGATAAAGACAGCAATGGAGTACTGCAGCTTCTCGTACGAGGGAGGCCCAGTATGGGCCGTGCGGAAGCTGCAGACCCTCCAGAACGATGCCCTCCGAATATGCGAAAGGATCAGGGACCCAAGAGGCATCTGCATAGACGGGTTACACACCAGGAACAGAGTGCCCCGGCTGGTCGTCGGTCGACGTATCCAACTTCTGTCGCACCTTCACAAGACTGCACAGGATGAAAACAATGTGATAGTGCCAGTTCGCGTGCTGCGCGGTAACACTCATGTCCAGTTGAAAAGTATGCGACCAAAGAAGGCTGTATACGAAAAGAGCCCCCTCTACCGTGGTCTGGGCCCTTGGAATAACCTTGACCCCGAAATACAACATTTGGTCGACCACAAGAAGTTCCTGGCGGCTATTAAAATATGAGCATTAATGGTGTTTGAACTCGCCTATAACTACCACTATAACTGCTACTACTTTAACTATGATCACTATCAGCAAGTGTGCTGTATAATTAAGCATGACATGGACACTGAACACTGAACTTGTTTATCTTTTCTATCACACCTCCTCTATCAGTAGGTGCCCTATTGGCTTATTGATGAAAAACTTCCCATGTTCTGTAAAGATTTCTTAGCCAAATAAAAATATCAAAATACAAAAAATACATTCACCATAGGCAATGACCAAGACCCCTTTAAATACATTTTACATGTACGACCACAGAATAAATGTCATATATTTCCATCTCCACATCAATATGAACATTCGTACCATTAGAAAGTTATGATTTATTTTACATTTCTTTATCAAAACAGGGAAAAGAGAAAGTTTCCGACTCCAGGTGAATTTTATAATTAGGTGTCTAACTTCAGGTGAATTTCACTCTTTCTCATACCTAACAGATAAGTACAGAGAAAACGTTACCATTATAGCTCACGTAGAAACATATTAATCTTAAGATTTAAAAGGGTCACATTAACACTGAAAACGAACGTCCGAAAGTGGTGAATCTACCTTATACCGACAGCTAACAGACATGATGTCATGTAGGACGTACGTGTATACAATGCATGATTAGTGGAGGACGAGAACAGTTATTGGCGGCAAGTGTGGTGGACACTGTTTCCACTGTGAGACACGTGAACTCGCTATGGATACTAGAACAATATAACTGAGATAACACCTGCATATGGCCGAGGTTAATGCATGCCTGTCTGCACTGGCACTGTGCACCAGAAACCCTAGCTGTCCCAGGGTTCGGGTTAGATAAATGTGACCTACCTAATGTGACATCAATATTGGCGTCATCAAACAGGCGGTCTGTGGGTTTCCTGTTAGGTTATTTTGGGGACAGGGAATCCCCATAACTACACCTGGCTAAATCACAACCGGTACATTTGGTAAATAATTCAAACCTATCTAATTTTTATAGAAAGGTAGTTGCTAAACAGCAAATTAGTGTCATACTGCGGAAGGATATGTAAGACCAATTGGACCTGTGCTACACTGGAAACTTCAATTGTACATTAGGTCATCACTAGTGATGCCTTTAGGGTCATCATGGCGAGGAGGTATATATTGTCTACATATTGTTGTCTAGTAGACCCCCCCCCCCCCCGATGGCAAAAATATGTCCTCACAATGATGTCTCCATGCCATCACCATGTTGATCATACTAAGTTATCAACCGGGCATGACGAAACTGATGATCTTCATACAGACCTAGGTTTCCAGTGTATAATCATAATGCATCCGCATGAAGTATGGCATCAATTCGCTGTGTCTTGTTCTGTTTGAAACTACCGTGTACAACGGACACAATCTATACACGTGTAAAAGGGTTTCCAGCTGAGGAAATGGTAGTATGAAAAGTTTAATTGAAACAGGTGTAACTGTTTCCATTATACAGATTCTAGTAACACATGACAGTCCTGCCTAGTAATAATTTAACATCACTGATATCGCGTCTTAGTTCATCAATTTGTAATTCATGAAATATAAACCTTTTTCAGGAATTCAGAATTATTGACATATAAATCTATAAACAACTAGATTTATTTTAGTGTCGTTTTTAGCATTCTCATATATACGTAAATGCTCAGAAGAAGTGTACACAGCTGTGTGTTCTCTTCCAGGTACATGTTTACCATGCTAATATGAAAGTACAGGCAGATGCTTGTTCCAGCATATTGTGAGGAATTCATGTCAAGAATGATGGGTTGAATAGACCATACAGGATTCGCTAGCTTGAGCCTGATTCGACGTGAAATATGACTTTCGCCATAGTTTCTTGGTTGATAAGACGTTTTATGCAGCGCAGTCATATTTATACAGATTCTGTTGAATTCCCTTTGAATATGTTGGTGCAGAGGTTTTACTGCTGGGATGCCAGATGCCGAGCAATTTACCTAAATATGCTGTTGTCTCTTTCATCTTGCTGCATCGTACATACATGCAGTAATCTAACAAGAATTCTTCATGTACGCTAGCTCACATGGGTTCGGAAGGTAGCTAATTATGTCCCACTTTTCTTAAGTAAATGGCACTTCAGGGGAACCCTGATTATCCGGCATTTATGCTTTAGTGTTTAGGCCGTCAACTGTAAAATAGAACGAACCAATTACAAAGGAGTTTCTGCAAATTGTCACATACATATCATCTATATACAAGACTAATTACAAGTCTAATGCGTTGAGGTAATATTGCAAGTGAATACTAAGGGTTTCGTATAACCAAAGCATGAACATATACATTACTAATGGATTGTGCCGCCCAGGTGCCGACCATTCCCACGTGCAAGTCCTTTAGATGCTTATCCCACTTGTGTATTCCCACGACAAAATTCTAGATGCCCTCTAGACCTTGCGATGTGTTTGTTTGTATTGCTAACAGTTTAGGTTAAGCAGTGTCTAGTGATATGTAGACAGATAGAGGGAGAAGCTTAAACAGCTTTGTCTTTTTGGGTTCCATTGTGTGTGTGCCGCAGATGTCAGTAGATGTTTGCTGATATGGCTAATGGAGCATGGCACCCAGGTGTACATGGGAAATAAACTCAGCGTGTTCCTTGATTCCAAGTGTAGGAGCATGTAGACTGTTTCAACAATTAGCTGCTACAGTGGGGCCTTATCAATGTGTAAATGATCTACTGCTTGAAGCTGTCAAGAGGGATACAACGACTAATATTTAAATGCTAAAGCTCTTGTCTTATATTAATCAAGAAGTGCACGTCAAAGGAACTGTAATCTATCAATAGTTCAATTTTAGGGCTGATGAGCAATTAGGGGGGACAAAGAAGGCTTAATGAAAAAGTGAGGTATGTACCAGGGGCCCATTTCTCAACTTTGATTCATTCTGCTAAATAATTGCTTACGCAAAGCCGTGAACGATTCATGCAACCCTTATATAAAGCAGTGGACGATTTATGCAGCCCTTATATTATATTATAGCCGAATCGTCCAGGTGAAGTACACCCTCAGACGACCACCCTCTATGTTGCATACTCTCGTTCCCAAATCCTTCCGAAGGAAGGCTCTGGGGACAGCCAAATGTCCTTGAACTTTGGATTTTGCTGGGTCTGGGCAACCCCTGCTGGTAGGCTGGAACCAGTGAACAGGAACAGGAAATGGAACCAGAAAGGCTGATGGTGTATGATGGTAGTTTTAGGTAGATTTCCCATCAGCCTTTCTGGTTCCATTTCCTGTTCCTGTTCGCTGGTTCCAGCCTACCAGCAGGGGTTGCCCAGACCCAGCAAAATCCCAACATTTGGCAGTTACCAGAGCCTTCCTTCGGAAGGATTTGTGAACGAAAGTATATATTACACTGCTTTCACCTGGGGCTTTCGTCTAGTTCTGCGATCGTCCAGAGGGTATAGACCAGGCTCCACATAGCTGTTAAATTACACAGAGAGAAGTGATAGAGTCACAGTGACTCCCGCTTGGGAGTCACAGGGCTATCACTCAGATGACTCTATAATGACTCTCTAAATGACTCTCTAAAATTATGGAGTCAAATGGATTTGACCCCATTAACAAAGAGAGTCAAACTCAGCTGACTCCATCCAGAATCAGAGTCAGACAGATCTGACTCTCTTCTGACCAGAGTCAAACTCATGTGACTATCTATGAAAGAGAGTCAAACAGATTTGACTCCACACATTGCAAGAGAGTCAAAATGATTTGACTCTACATCAAGCAGAGTTAGCCAACACATCATGTCATTCAAGAGTTGACTCTTATTAGAGTCAAATTGATTGAACTCCTGGCTTCATCATTAAATGACAGGAAATCATCAGATTGAAAGATGCTGAGATTTCCCACCATCATTTATTTAATCTCAGTCATCATGTTTATATTCCATATGTAGTGGAAACAGTGGCAATGCTTTAGCCTAAACGTTTACCTGCAGAAATGGTGTCTATGATTCTACAGTACCTTCCTTTGGTCTATTTCACATAATAAAATAGATTTCTTTAGTCCATCAAACATTCCCACTATTAGCATGAGTATTACTCAGTTCTGACCTAATCAGACAAATAGAGTTGATCGAAAAGCATTATGAAAGATGCTGTACTGAGGATAAAACTCTACAAATTATATCATGAGGGCCTCTAGTGGAAGAACTCGGAACTAGTGCTACATGGAAGATACAATTTTGAGAGTCAATAGTTGACTCTTCTCCGATGGGAGTCAATTGGCACTGACTCCACAACTCTAACATGAGATAAAAATGGAAGGCCTAGGCTCCAATACAATAAAAATCACTATAGAGTCCAGCTCTGCTGTCACCTGCCTTGACTCTATTTACATTGGTTTGATTCCATATCTTTTCTTTGTGCACCTAGTTGCATATATGATGCACACTATGCATGTATGGGAGTCAACTGGCTATGACTCCCGAATGACCTGTGACTCCCCCCAATGGAGTCCACCAGCCTGTGACTCCTGTCCTACAGGAGTCAAATGGAGATGACTCCATAGCATTTATGGCTATGGAGTCATAGAGCTATGACTCCCAGAGAACGGGAGTCATGTTAGAGTCATGTTAGAGTCCAGCTTGTGGGACTCCCGTTGTGACTCTCTTTCTCCAGATTTGACTCCATCTCTTCTCTCTGTGTAGCATGTTAAATGTTTGTCACCCCAGGAGATGGTAGTGATCGTAAGGCGATGGTAGTGGACGTGAGGAGATGGTAGTGGACGTGAGGAGATGTTGAGGACCAGTTTATAGACCAGGGTCCACAACATCAAGGACACATACATGACCACATCACGGGTACATACATGACAACATCACATACACATACATGACAGCATCACATACACATACATGACAACATCATCGACACATACGTGACAACATGACAGACACATACATGATAACATCATGTTGGTGTGCATGTGTCCGTCATGTTGGTGTACACATGGCCGTCATGTTGGTGTGCATGTGTCCGTCATGTTGGCGTGCATGTGTCCGTCCTCTTGGTGTGCATGTGTCCGTCCTGTTGGTGTGCATGTGTCCGTCATGTTGGTGTGCATGTGTCCGTCCTGTTGGTGTGCATGTGTCCGTCATGTTGGTGTACACATGGCCGTCATGTTGGTGTGCATGTGTCCGTCATGTTGGTGTACACATGGCCGTCATGTTGGTGTGCATGTGTCCGTCCTGTTGGTGTACACATGGCCGTCATGTTGGTGTGCATGTGTCCGTCCTGTTGGTGTGCATGTGTCCGTCCTGTTGGTGTGCATGTGTCCGTCCTGTTGGTGTGCATGTGTCCGTCATGTTGGTGTACACATGGCCGTCATGTTGGTGTGCATGTGTCCGTCATGTTGGTGTACACATGGCCGTCATGTTGGTGTACATGTGTCCGTCCTGTTGGTGTACACATGGCCGTCATGTTGGTGTACAATTTACCACTATTGATAGTTTGAACTGTCAATGAGAGAGAACACATGACGGACACATTGATCACAACATGACGGACCCCAGTAAACAAAGACACATTATTTAACATGGAAAAAGTTTTCCTGAATGTGTGGATTTTCATATATATATGCTATGTGGACTCTGGCCTATAGATTCAGCTCACCTGTAGCTCTGAAGAATTCACCTATGGTTGGACGACAGCCCTTAAGGATTCACCTATAGTTTTGCCATACTTTCACTTTGTGAAAGGTCCCGATTTCTCAAAACTATAGAAAACTACAACATAACTATTACCTTCTGTACAATTTCAATATCTTACATATTTACGCTGTACTATTCACAAATAGTACGATACTTTTACAAAACTGTGATTGTGTCCCATTGAGAAATGGGCCCCAGAGGGAAAATAATTTCGGCCGATAACTCTTAAATGTATTTTAGAAGAGCGGTATGGTAAGAACGATCTATGTAAATAGGGTAAACCGCCCATGAATGGCCCGTTGAGGAGCTGAAACTTATAAAATATATATGGGGTATTTTTCATTGGGAAACTCTTTGCGATGGTATAGATTTGTCAAAGTTGTTATTTGTGTGTAACGTATTGTGAAAATGTTGATTGGGATATAGTACCATTTGGACATTGAATTGGTACCATGACAGGCCCACCTGTACCGTACATGGCCCACTCTACAGAATCACATGGTAAAGCCAAAATACAATTAGTGCCTCTGGTGTTTTTATTTTGTTCATGTGATGACAATGTTGTGTTTTAAATGTAATAGAATAATAAATCTGAATGACCTTCGTTCACTTTTAAAAGAAGATACGTGAATTAGCATCTGCCAATTTCTGCTTCTGGATGGCAGCCTTTTCTTGGCTTATGGCTTCTATTTTAGCTCTCTAGCCTCCACTACCTTCTACATTGGACATGCCCCAACCTATACTGTAGGTGGGTTGGTCATGATCGAGTCCCAAGGCCACTTATAGTGGTAATATTCAATTAATTGCCTAATCAAAGTAGGATCTTCATCCAATGAAAATGGCATATTGATACAACGGTACTATGAGTGAATAAGGAAGTAGCCATTGAAAACTATAGGTACAGTGTTGAGGTATACAACGTCATTAAAAGCTATCAGTCAGAAGAGGGCACTCTGTAGAAAATACAGCGGCTACTCTAGGAAATATATAAACAGTACAAATGGTCGACAATTGTTTCTTCTTTCATAGACGAATAAATACTTGTTTTTCAGGACAGTGAATTAATTCATACACGCAAATATCATATTCAAAAAGCTGGGTGTATAAAGCATGTAGATAATTTTAATAGGAAATAGAAAGGCAACAAACAACTGCATAGAAACATTCTCACATTCTATCTATCATGCAGGGTATAGAAACTGTCACATTGATCAATTTCTTTTCTTTCCGGTTTGGCATTGAACAACAAAGTAACAAACTAGCACGCATGTCTTGCTGTGTTTACATAGCCCACAGTTTACCTACCACACATGCAAAACTCTATCGAAATAAAACAATAAGAAATACGTCAATAATGTGCTTCCCAGTCGGAGGATCATGTCCTCTTCTTCCATATTATATATCATACAGATAATGCGCAATTGTGGTAAAATATTGAACTACAGCAGAGTTAGTTCTTTAAAGGATTACTAATTAACAAGGTTTATTTTGCTAACCTGATTAATATGAGTTTGAATTGTTAAATCCTCAAATGAGCAGAGGAATTGGAAAGCACCAGAATTTCAACACTTGTAGACTGCTTTGAATTATGCACCCTCCAGAAAAATCTCCTCACAAACCAGGCTGCCACCACGTGTGTAATTCAGGAGTATCAGCTACTAATTCGAGGGTTGAAATGACTAACTTATCACTTCTCAGAGATCGCGTATATTCATCTTTGAATACCAGTTTATCATTTTGCATATGTCATTTACAAAGTGAAATGACTAATACTCCTGTAACTAACTTGAGAATACTATTGCTGGTTGCCATGTTCCCCAGATGCTGATCAACTTCTTGTCTGACCCTCGAGGCCCTTTGATCAATACAAACCAGTGCAGAGTTGCTGGGGATCTTGACAAAGCAGCGATGGAATTGACCAAAGATGAAGGCATCTTCTTGAACGGCAGCCTTAATCTGTAACCTTTAACGGTCCTCTATGAAGCGGAAGGTGGTTTCTTAAAACTGCATTGAAGCTCAGGGACAAGGAAACATGCTAACCAGTCTTTAAGGACACGCGATTTGACTATTTCACACAAAGCCCGTTACTCGTTACAGCCGGGATGGAAACCCTGTCACCATAGAAATCCTTAATTACAGTAACAGAACGGTACAAAATGCTCTGGACACCAGAAATCAAGGCTCATTGTGGTGTCTTTGAAGAGGAGGCTGTGGGGAATCTTACACCTTAATGTTTCTGGAGGGGGCTCACAGATCGCAGCAATCCTGTTGGTTTGGGGGCTGAAGAGAGATATGGTTTCCTTATCCTATTTTGCTAAAGACCGAACTGCTATTGTCAAGTGTCAGACATCATGTAGAAGCAAGTGAGTGAATACTTTATTCAAAAATGTGTTACCTTTGTGCTTCTGCACGATGCAATTTGATTAAATGAGCAGAGTATCAAAAATGATAGTTTTAATATTTCCGTAAGAGTTCTCCAAACTTTCAGAATCGTTCAGATGAGGATTCAAGCGATTTAGCTATCTATCTTAAAGGTCCAAACACTTACTACCCGCCCAGTTACAGTCGAGGTTCACAGATAATCTATAGATTTAAGAGGTGAGCCAGTAGTGGCTATCCCATGTTTGTCATAGGCACATTAGTCAGAATGACGAACTTATATTTAAAAAATGACTAAGGCAGTACTAACCCCTTGGTCAAAATGACAACCCCAATAGGTATGCTTTAAAATGAAAATACTAAGGTGGGTTAGTTTCAGACTATCTAGCCTTAGGGTTGCAAGATACTAACAAAATTATAGTATTTTGAGACTATCTTGCAATTTTGAGACTATCTAGCCTGAGGGTTGCAAGATACTAACAAAACTATAGTATCTTGAGACTACTTTGCAATTTTGAGACTATCTAGCCTGAGGGTTGCAAGATAGTCTAACAAAATTGAGACAATCTAGCCTGACATGTGTTTTGAGACTATCTAGCCTAACAGCGTCCCCAGGGGTGATCGCCGGAGACAATTTCTTTCTGGAAGTACATATACCAAAGAAATGAAAACCACTGAGAAACCTTGTCTTGTAATTTTGTTGACATAAATTCTTTCGTTTATTGGACTACCAGCAGTCTCCTAAACAGCACATCAAATGCTTCACGTCACATACATTTACAACCCACAAAGATGATATAAAAGCCTGGCCCTTAGTCCGTAGTGGCTATCCCAGGTTGGTCATAGGGACATTGGTGAGGCATGACCAAGTGCTATTCAAGAATGACTGAGGCAAAACAACATAACTAATGCCTTACTCAAAAGTAACTGGCCTAAGGAAAGACTAAGGTGAGTTGGTCAGTACTGACCAATCTGACAATATTAACTAACCTAGTTTGGTCATATAGGGAGCCAAAAATGACTAACTTGGTCAGGCACTGTAGTGACTGAGAGGTTGATCGTATAGGGAGCCAAAGAATATCAGTGCATGTGTGAATGTTGCAAAGCAGCATTCGTAGAATTGTTGATATATGCATATTTTCATTGTGATAGAACAGGCTTTCATGTTCCTAGAACAAACGCCTTCAGAGGGTTATCGATTCATATTTATGATATGGCATATTTCTGTTAAGTACAATGTAAGTCTGAATTGTAAAAGTCTGATAATACTTGCAATAGCTTTGAAGTGGAAAAAAAGCTTCTGCGGAGGTTCACATAACATCATTAAGGACTTCCTCAAACTCCAGAAATGCTCTCCTGTAGAGGGGAGAGGGTTAGACAATTAGTCATCTTTTAATATCATTTCGTCTTTTTGAGGTTTGCGATTGATAAATGACTAATAAACATACCCTTTGACTAATATGGGTTAGCCACTACTGACTAACTGCTAAAATCTACAGAACTATTCTCAGTGTGTATAGTGCAATACTACTGTCTCTTGAGACCACCTTTTTGTGAGGATACGTATACTGCCTGCTCTCTCCATTTCAATTAGCCTGTAGGACACATGAATAACCTGATAACATCCATCCTTAGATCAAACAATATGTACTCCAATTAAGTTCATGCTGTATAATCGTTCTATGTAAATATCAGTGTCAAAATATATGGAGCAACCAGAATATTGCAATATAAAACAGCTATGCCTTGTGGCAAGTGTCATGTGAAAGCTTTCATAAAGTAGTTTTATGGGGCAGTAAAATGGTAATTCTAATAACTGAATCAGTATACTCCTGATGTCTTCTACCCAGTTTATGCATCACTGTGAGTGAACTCCCCCAATTTCACTATGTAGAAGACCGTATCTATGCACCCAACTAACCTTATCTTTAACATGCCTTGCTTTCATGGAATATCAATAGAGGAGCTTAGAACTGATAGCAAAATAAAAACTTTAAAGCTGAATAACGCAGTAATGCTCCCGTGCGAATTGTTGAGTGAACAGGTTGGTTTTGATAGTGTTTCAAACACTGCCATTCCCAAGATAGGAAAATACACGATTCATGTTGAATCATCTGCCTCTGGTATGGTGCAAGTAGTATTGAGCATGAATTATTAAAGGCCAGACAAGCAGATGATGGTGGTAATATACTGTATGTCGATCTATTTTCAGTGGTATTTGCATCACTGTCGTGAACACTTATTGTAATTGACTGGCCTGATAAAGATGATGGTGTTATAGTTACAATGATGCACCAGTTCCTTACCCTTGGTATATATATATATATATATATATATATATATATATATATATATATCATGTACTGAATAGTGAGGTATTCCAAATAGCTCCACATGACTGTTGAGTGGTGGTGGTGTGTGTAATACAGGATGCATACCATCATATGGCACCTTTAATGCCACGTTAAACAAAACATCATGAGCTGCTGGAACACAAGACCTGCAGACCCTAACCCTCTCCAGGTGCCAGTTACCAGTTGCAGGTTCTTCCACTAGGAGGCAGCAGGGTGGTGGGTGCGGCTCGTGCTGAGTGGAGTGGGTTGCTGCTAATGTGGACGGGGGTTACCACACGTGCAGGGAGTGGCTCTGGTGCCGGTGTGGCGTTATGGTTAATATGTTATAGTATTGTAGGGATTTATGGGAGGAGAACCATGTAAAGGAAGTGGCTAAGTTACAAAGTTTATTCAGTAGAGTGCATCACAGCAGGTATAATAAATCTAAGGAAAGGGAGTCAGAAATTCCAAGAAAGAGATACTTTCTTTAGTTGTAAACTTATGCTGGTGTCATGAAATCCGAAAATCGTGTTACTGTTAGAATAAAACCATATTTGTTGATCTTTGCTGATAATTCCTGGGGTACAAGCTTCATCAACATGATCTAATTAGATATGCTGGGATCAGTCTCCATATATAGCTCTATATACTTTCAGAAATACATAAAGGGGTCTATGAAGTGAGAGAGAATGCCACAAGCGACAAGATCAAAACATCTAGAAACGTGGGCACATTCTAGTGCGACATTTATTTCACCGTAGACCCCTTTCTGTGTGCACTGTGCTGTTTTCCAATTGCTATAAAAGCCACTGCGTCATCTTTCACCTGTGGCCTTTAGGTCGCATATA
The DNA here is from genome assembly GCA_947462335.1 of Harmothoe impar. Classification (NCBI taxonomy): domain Eukaryota; kingdom Metazoa; phylum Annelida; class Polychaeta; order Phyllodocida; family Polynoidae; genus Harmothoe; species Harmothoe impar. Next base: position 49,561,570 of record OX381712.1, on the reverse strand, counting down.
TTACCTCCACCCATACATCAAACAATGTTAACTCCAATCAAATTCATACTTTGGACGGATTCCATATATCAAAGACTAAATATAGAATCTGGGGTATTACATATACTCCCACTCTCGTTGGGAGCAGATTTAGGAGACAGTTTGAAAGGGATTCTGGGAACACAATCATTATCCTCTTGATGTCCTGCCCTCAGCCGATGTATCTCTGTTAACCTCACCGTGCCACCTATGTCAGAAAGGTCTGTGCACCCAATGAACCTAACGTCTGAAATTCCTGAAAATATCCATAATGACACTCCCACTAACCTACGATGATTTTATGATATCAAGAAATAGCTTTATCCTCAGTTCACAATATCAAGGGACATACAGGTAAATGCTTTTGACATACATAGGTTGTATTCCATGCAACATTATATTTCTATTTGAAGATTGGAACTAGAGAAATAGGAAAGTGGCCTGTGTCAAATACATTTTGTACAACTAGTTACACATCCCAATCGAATCATTACTACTATACTAGGCATGTGATGAATATCATATGCAGACTTTGATGTCAATGAGCATGTAAGAGGCACTATCAACTTTGTGGTACGAGTAGGTGAATGGGTACAAAGGTGGGAAAGTAATACAACACCCGACACGACACCATGATATAACACTTTATACCACAGCGGGCACGGAGAACAAAGCATTTCACACCTCTTGTATACTGTATACAGCTAGTGGCATAAAGTAGTTATAGGCCTAGTACCTAGTCTGTAGGGGTATTCAGTGTATTTCGTGTACAGATTGGTACACGTCCTATAACTACTACGTGTTAAACAGGTTAATCTCACACAGACTATCTACACCTTAATGAATAACATCATAACCATATCCCATAGTTGTTTCCTGATTCCATGCCAGTTTTTTCGTCGAAATATTGTAGACACACCCTAACGGATATTTACCCAACATCACATAGGATTCACTCTCATTCCTTCATGTAATTTGGACAAACGTTGGCATAACACCCCTATGTCCTCACTAGGCAACCTATGAGCTTTGGTTCAAAGTGACTGATGAATGGTCTTTATTGGTGAGGATTCAACAATATTTGATTTTACCTCTCAGTCTGTAGTGCTATGTGTTGTGTATGGCTATAACCACGACTGCACCCATGTCTACATAAAGATTGTAATAACAGACTGATCCCTAACAACAATGTCATACTTAAACAGCCCCCACACTGGTACCTGATGGGGGAGTGGGTTTATGTTGACCTGTGTCTGGTGGATCCATATTGGGGAACACGTTCCTGACACCCATCAAACAGCAGCATCTTTTTTCATGTCGACTTCCCACATACCTACCACCCACACATGGAGAATGACGACTTAATAATTTCCATCATATATAATATAGTATCCTATGTGTATATTCCATTGATAGGATTATGTATAATATGCGTCTTAATAATCTGTTTACCCATCTATGATACATGGGTACATAATTACCTGAATATTCCTACAGACGCATATATTTAAATATCACGTGTTCTCACTCCCAACTGTAACCATAGTCGATTAATCAGTTATAGAAGCTAATGTCATAATGTCGTGTACTGGGAAAAGGGACCTTAAATCATGGTTCAAGAAGATCGCTTCTTTCAGCTGCAGATCAGGCCACATAGAGGGTAAACTGCTCATCACTCGCCCTGTTGAGGAGCTTAACCCTAAAATATTGACTTTGCTGGCATGTTATCCATATATAGATGTGTCCAATCCCCAAAAGGTATGGAGCTTTTTTTTGATACTATCATGAATTATTTTTTGACACTATCATGCATTATATTAACTATAGTAACGGATGTATATTGGTGTGTAATATATTACGAAAATATTGATTGAACTATAATCAGATTAATTTCTATGTATAATAGTCCCTGTAAACAGAACTGTACCATGACCTGCCCATATTGCTGAGGGTCAGGCATTGCTGCACTCTCTGCCTTACTCACGTTTTAAAGGCAATACTGGGCTCTCTTTACAATGATGCTCAGAGTGACTGTCAAACGCTAGTCGCTTAGGATACAAAATGCCTGACGCTGGTTTAGTCCAGCCGACTCACTTTATTCTGTATTTAGAGTAACTCCATGCACCCTGGAACCCAACATGAGCCCAATAAGTAACTTTTGGAATCCTGTTTAGATTAACCTTTCCTCGAATCCCCACACCACATAATTCAACTCTTTTTTGAATAAGGTATACCCATAAAAGCCATATGTACGAAGATCTGTTCGTGGCAGAATGAATAAATCTGTATTCACTGACTATACAGTGCCTTACAAGTTAAATAGCCCGCAATCGGAGCTGCCCGCCAAAGGTGATGGGGTACTACTGCACATGCCACCTGGTGGTATTTATGGTGATGGGTGAACATAACGTATACTTGAAAAGCTGCATGTATGAACCATCACCTGGAAGGTCTATCATCTCCTTTTTACCCTTAAAAACGCTTGAGCTTTCTTCCTTGTGTACACATCTCGTAAGCCGAGATCTGAATGTCATACGTTGCAGAGTAAATGCCCACATCGACCCTAACCACTTAACTCCAAGCCTACAGTGAACAACATGTCCTGTCCCGTGGCATTACTCAGGCTTATTATACGATTGGGCCACTCATCGTGCTTTTTACGTGATATCCCCGTGCTGACATCTAGTGATATCGGCACTCTTCCGGTGGATACCGGCACTCTTCCGGTGGATATCGGCACTCTTCCGGTGGGACTGAGCAATTCCGAAATTTCGTCACACATAAAATCCGTAGTTTCATGGCGATTCGAACTCAGGACCCCAAGACTAGAAGCCGAAGCCTCTTCGCGCCTTGCCAATCCGGCCATACAGAAGAAGGGGATAAAACAAGACGTCTATACGCTTATTCTCAGCCCTCTAGCTCTTATATTAAACAGAGATACAGCAACTTTTACACTTTTTGTTATAACTTCTCCTTAAATCAAAATTTTTTTACAATTTTTTTTTACTATAAAGGTAGTAGTTGGACTTTACTTACCTATTCGTTAAAATAATTCTAGGGATTTTTTTTCACATACATATAGGCCCTTTAAAAATGGTTCGTTTCCACCCAGATTCGATCCGGGGAACCTTGGTGTATGAGGCGCACACGCTGGCACCCATGCCTATCCGGCTGTGGTGAATGTGGAGGGAAACGCTGGTTATAACACCGCCCCAAGCTGGCCCCCTTACAAATTCTATGTTGGACTCAGTGTTGGAGATTGAAAGCATGACGTAGCCAGGCTCCACCAATCAGCGAGCAGGGTTGGTGGGATGTCAAAACAACATGGCGCTACTGGTGTTCGAGTGATATTCAGTCAATAATCCTTCAAAATGGCGAAATTAGGACATATATAAGGTAATTAAAGACATTTGAATGGAATAATCGTATAATAAACCTAATAATGTATGGCTAACAGGTCACTCGGGGTGTATCATATGGATATCGGGCACTCGGCGCTACGCGCCTCTTGCCCGATATCCTACGATACACCCTCTCGTGAGCCTGTTAGCCATACGTTATTGGTTAAATGTATGTGTGTTCTCCAGGCTAAATAACGTATGGGCGCATTACAAAGCCATGGGGTTTGGGTTTTATTGTGCGTAGGAGTATTACAATGGTAAGGATAGGATAAGTAAACCCGGTCTTGTTTTGTAATCCCCTAAGAAAGGGAGGATATGTCTGTGTAAGTAAGTGTCAAGGAACATTAGAAGCAACTTAAGCTCCTGCATACATACAAATATTATCGCACCATACAGGTATCTAAGGTATTCATTATTGAGATATAATACACTTTCGTAGAGCTGATTGTCATCATATTATACTACCTTATCTGTATCAACATGAAGTGACGGGCACTAGACCCATTAACATTGTGACAAAATTGGATATGTAACGCCATGAAGCTCACATGTTTTTTGATTGTTGTATTTTGAAATACCATTCTATGAATAGATACACACGCCAAAATCGAAAGAAAATCAGGATAGCCCGAAAACAAAAACTTACCCCTCCGTACTGATGATGTAGATATAGAGATAATATAATAGGCGTGTACATTTGTAGTAAGTGGTTGGTCTTAATATCAAGTTACTATCATGCAGATATGTAAATTCCTCTGCACTATTTCATAGAAGACGTGTTCATGATGAATCGACAGCTCCTTTTTTAGTCGCTTCATTCTCTCTATGAAGGAGTGCATCTCAGCTTTTTATATTCCGACTGAGCAGACTGTTGAGCTGCATTTATTTGAAGAATGTTTTTGTTCAGTATGATAAACGTTTAACACAGAATGACGATGAGGTGATGTACAGGATGAATGGGATGCTGCCATAGGGCCTCCACCTACTCTCTTCTCACACAGGTCTACAAAAAAATAATATAAAATCAAACAATTGTTGTTGTAAAACGATCCAAAGCGGTTTCAATGGTTTACAGCACTTCCAGGTGAAAGGTCTCTTTCGCATCCATATTTTGTTCATAATTAATGTATTGAGTAATAGGTGCACAAATGTGGGTGGTATGAAAGATGTAGACGATTCTCAAAAATGGAAATAACTATGTGAGAAGGCACACAGAGAAGACAATGGCATGGGGGTCAGAAGCCCGTTCAAGAAAATCTTCTTTGGAAATAATACAGCGGAATTTAAAACAAATGGAAAAATGTGTGTGCCACTGCCAGACTGCTGAACTCATAATGAGAGACAGCCTGATCCTGTAAGCAGTGTTGTTTAGGGGACAAAGGGGGTGGGGTTGACGCTTACATTTTCTCAGTGCATTAAGAAAGGTTGGGAGCCAGAACAACAATGTCGGTACTATCATAAAAGAGGCCAGTCATTGCTTCCGTTGCAGTGGCTTGTTATCAACAGCAAATCCTTTGTGATATAGGTCACACCTCTATACTACTAAATGTTCAGCCCTACACCAGATCTCACTGCTGGGAGAGTGCAACCATTATTTGTGTCCCCTAATGGACACACGATGATGGGATCTAGATTATTGAGAAGGAGATCACGTTATGGATCAGTAGTTGTGTAAGGTGGGGGCTCCTCCTTTTCACACCTGTTGTTAAGCTGTTGAAGAGACACATCTCCAAATATCCTTGTGCCGCATACGTGTATTTGTAGACCTTCCCCGTCCATTCATGGGTCACGCTTCTTGGTGTATTTAACCCACAATAGTCTTAAACACTAAAGTGACTTGGGCAAACACCCACCACTGTGTCTACACGCCTGTGGGCTCACTGAGAGGGTTGGGGAGGAGAGAGAATGGGTGGGGTCTATGGGGTTAATTAGCTATGGAAAGCATTGTAAAAAGTAGAACCGCAATGATTATGATCCCTGTCACTGATATGATGGGACATGACATAAAAATGAGGCAGAGTGCAGTAGGATGCACCAGTGGGTGGGTTTCAAGTGGACAATGTTTCAAATTGACGTCCAAGATGATGGGATATCTTCAATTTCCGGTATTCTCCGGTGTCTGCTTCCGGTCCCGAGATACTCTGTTATACTAATCATGGGGGATGTTAATTTCAAGTCTTTCAAGTCAAGGCCGTTAGGAGTACGATGAATTCTTGTCCAAAGATATTTGACATGTCAATATGAGACTGATATTGTTTGCTGTAAGTGGAGCTGTGCAAAACATTATTTGCTTAGAGGGGACATGACTTGGCGCATCGGATTCTGTAGCTTGCTGGGGGAGTGGGGGATGCATTATCATTGGCTATTATGTGTTTTAATGATAATTGGGGTAATTATAATCCACACAAAGACATCCTACTCCAACAGGACATGCAGATAGAATAATTGTTCTTTTCCACGGTAAATATACATAAAATGCACCATAAATGAGTACTTGTAACTAATTGAAAGCACCATGTCGTGTACGCGGTTCGTATACTTATCTACCGGGTATCCTGCTAATTTTGGCAATATGTTGTCAATTAAAAGGTCATCCCACTTAGAATCATTCTTTCACAGATACATTAAATCTAATGTCAGCTAATATCCAATGGATCATTGAAGCTGGTTGTGAGTCTGCTGTAATATCAAAGGGCATTTTGCTGATGGAGAAACAACTTGATTATCATTCAATGGTTGAACATCGATACTAATGTGTTCTTTACAAAATACGAGCTTGGACCTTAAAATATTACATATTCGTAAAGATCCAGAACAGATCCCTAACTGTGAGATGGAAAAGGTCAGTCGATGCCTCCCTAGCCACTTTCATATAACTGCATGCACTATTTACATACCTGTGCCTACCCTTTGTGCCCAAAAAAGGGTCCGATTGATTGTGTGAGTAGTTTAAGGTCTGGCGGGGCCTTTCTGGTCAATCTAGACTTCCACAAGGTTAATTTATAGTTTTATAGTTTTTTGCTCCTTCTGGAAATAGATTAGGAGCAATCTAAAACAAACGATTGTGAACAACAGAAATTGGATAATAATTCCTGCGCACAGTGCATGTTATTGCCATACAATATTTGCTGATCGAGAGTTTGTTTATATAACAATCCCCTCTGCTACCTTATATTATTGCGATTGTTAGCTTCTTGATACATCGATTTCCCAATGACATAGCTCGTATATTATTGTTATATAATAATCAATATAAACATCCTGGGACCTCTCTGACACGAGCCATGATGGGGGGGGGGGGGGGAGGTCGAACGTTGGCTTCAAGAAGACACCAGGAATAGGGCCATACTGAGGCTGGCAGCTACCCTCCCCCCTCCATCCTGCAGTGGACTCGTCTGCCACCACGTGGCTGCAGAGCTTGGTGCCAGTAGAGGCCCAGGAGGTAGCGTCTGACGGAGGCTGGAGCTGTGGCCTACCACTCATTGCTACCAGGCACTGGAGGAAGCCTACCTCCCTGCAGGAGGCTACCTAGCTACCAGAGGGAGCTAGCAGCCAGCAGGGGGTCTACCTGGGGCGCACAAGATCAGGTATGGAGTAACTAAACTAACAGGTGCCAAAGGTGTGGTTAGTACATGCTCCTCACCACCTAGAGGTGTGAAAGGTGAGGCCTGTGTAGGTATGCACCCACCCAGGTAGCAGCTGCAGTTTACACAACATTATCAGAAGGTATATCGAGGCAGAGGTAGTTGTTACCCCTCAGTTGTTGCAACCTATAGCCTTCTGTTAGGCTGAGCTGAGGTATAGTGACTATACAAAATATTTCTTGTTCAGTCTATTTAGTATAGTTAGAACTATATCGTAATTGCAATATTAGCATATGACGATAGAAACACCTGGATAAAAGAAAAAAAAGTATTTAATTTTGACTCTTCCGCTTGGTGTTGACTGACACGGGGTGGTTCCCCCCTACCCCCTCCCCACACCCCTGCCACAGGACCCCAGCGTCCACTCCGTCTGTAGTTGACATCACTTCTGACCATTACCAAGGTAACGGCAGATCCGTATAAACAACAGGACCGTGCTGGGAATTCATCAATTCTGACAAGGATCGAATGCCTACTGCTAGGCACTGGAATACCATTTTCCTAGGGAAATGTGGATTTCAACTCCATTGCAAAGTAATGTTGATTTGAACTAAATGACCCCTGCCAGACATGTTGCGCCAATGGAGCTGTATGCATTTTCAGTCAATTGAAGTACGGCATTTCCTACTGCTGTGGTATTTTCCTTGCACAGTTGCATGTATGGATGGATACTTGTGGACCTGGTTCTGACAGGGGTGCCTGTTCGGGGCCTGTGGCCCGCGCCGTGGATGCACAGTACAGGAGCTGACTGCCTTTAATAAGCATTCAGGAACAGATAACCTGCCCTGGGATAACCTCCAACACCTGACGGGATTCAACAGGCATTTCGGTGGTGTGGAAAACTGAAAGGTAAGTGAAACCTGACAGGGTTAGTCGCTACTATTGATCAGCTCCCAGAATCTGATCCTGTCTTTAAAATGGTGATGTGTCTACTACGGAGATGTTAAACCCCACCGTCCTCATTCCCCGCTTTACTTGGCTATCTTTTAAACAGGCAGCAATCGATTGCTTTTCATAAACACGGTTTTGATGTATTGAACCAATACAAAAGGAATCCTACTGCATTACTCGGATCAGGAACATGCTGGGAAGTGATTCGTTTATATTTTTTTCTCTTCTAATTCCATTATTCAAAGCCTTGCTTGGCAGTTCAAAAAGGCTGAATTACAGGAAAACCGATTCTCCATGCCCCATGGATACCAGAGGCCTGGGTCTGTGCCAATTCCAACTGATCACCTCACACCAGCAGGAGTGAAATAAATGTACAAAAAAGATGGAATAAGCATTTTGTTTGTGATAGAGTCTTAAGTGTTGCTGGCGGCTAGGAGGATGGGGTTATCAATAGGGAAATCACGAGCTGGGCGGGCGATGAAATCCCTAAATCCTGCCTCTTTATCATCCAGAGCAGCTGGGAGTTATTCTGTGGGAAGCGGATCAAGGCATTTCTAGTGTAAGGGCAGGTTCCATACGGCCCATTGGAGACGACAAGCCAACACGACCCCAAATTGGTTACATGCTACACATAATAGTATAGGGTGGGTGCCATGTGGCTTGATGAGTGTTTCGGGGATTCACACCCTTGGGACATGCAATTTACCTTGATCAATGCTCGCCACATCAGATGATAAACAACTGATGGTACAGAGCCCAACTCTAAAATCAGCAATATGCAACTCGAACTGATGTAGTGCTATCCAGAACACGTATACGCATATGGGTGATCTACATGGTGAAACTTATCTACATTTTTTAATGTTATATTGAATGTAAGGCAAATTGAGCTATGGAATATTTTTCAGGTATAACAGCAAACACGTATTAGGCTTTGACCGCTTCACCATGCATGAACTGCAGTGAACTGACAGCAATAAACTACCTGTGGTGGCTGAGCCGCTTAAGGCGTGTTGGAAGGATTGGTAGAATCCTCACCCTTAGGCAATCCAACATTTTCAGATAATCTTTGGGGTTGTCAGAAAGGAAGCAATGAAGGAAGTGTAGAATATTTTATGCATCAATCTCCAAGATGGAGACTCCTGAATAGTAGTTGTTATCGTTAAGGGATGGGATGGATCTTGATAGAAAGAATGATTGTACTGGTGCAAACGCAGATAGAATACGGTGGGCAAAAAAGAAAAGTTTGAACAGAAAACTGAAGTCACGAGAGATTGACCCCGCATTGCTTGATCTCTGAATATTGCATTAAAATGCTAAAATTATCTTGACAACTTATGATGCATTTCTGTACTTTCTACAATGGGCAAAATGAATACAATAGCTCTTAAACAGTTACAAAGATGCCATCTTGACAATGACCGTGAATACCCTCACTATAATTTATGAGCTGTGATACTTTATTATCTCTGTATTGCCTGAAACCTTTTAAATGAAGCACATACCATCGCTCCCCAATCTATAAACAGTGCAAATACATTAGACCAAATTTATGAATATCGTATCATAAATGCGACTAAATAAACCTCGTGGATACAAAATCAATAATACATGTAGTGTACCACAGTGTATACTTTTGCTTTATGTTGATCTCTTAGGACACGGTCATATTAAGCTAACAAGTACAAAAATCATGTGACCAAAGTATCAAAAGCATATCACGGGTTATATTGTTCAAACAAGTGTTACTCCCAACAGCAGATTATGGTGACTTAATATATGGCACATGTATTAAAACAAAGCTTGAGAAAATACAACTGGTAGTTAATAAAAACCTGAGAACTTGCCTCTGGAAAAGGGGAACAACCAATACAGAAAAATTGTTGAAGGCATCGGGGATAAACTACATGGCCGACAGAAGGGAAAAACATCTCCAACAAAAAGCTTTTGATGTGTCACTGGACGCCAGGGCTATAGACAGGAGAAATATACGTACAAGGCAACATGATGAGAGACTACTCAAGGTGATCCGGCCTAAGAACCCCATATACAGACAAAGCCTAGAGTATAGGGTAGCAATGACATGGAACAGTTTTGATACAGACATAAGAGCCAAACAAACACAAGAGCAGTTCAAGCAGTGGAACGACGGTAAATACAAAGACAAGCTAGAATTGCTACCTGACATCACGCCAAGACATTAAGGGGAGAGTCCCATCCTCCCTCCCAGCTGCCTGATCCTATGCCTTCCCTCACACAACACCGACAACCCATCCTAAAAGCAACCTACCGGCAAAGTGAATAAGAAACTAACCTGACCAACCCCAAAGTAACAATAATCTGGCCCTCGCAAATATTATTATTACCCCCACCCCCCCTCCCCACTCCCCACCCCTCCACTCCACCCCCCTTCCTCCCCATTATTATCTACCCCTTTCTTTCTCTACTCTTTACCTTTCCTTTTTTCTACCCCCCCCCCTCCCCTTCTCCAAAAAGGGGAGGACGCACGCAGCAGACAACTATGGTAGTATTGTGATTATCTACAGTATAGATTTAAGATCCACTAACCTAAACAAGGCAATATGCAAATCAAAATCCTAACCAAAAAACTTTTGTAGTATTTGATGAATTTGATGTTGAATGTATGTATAATATGAACACTTGCAGGATGCCCGGCTCATTGGAGAGCCGAGCATCCTGCAAAGGTCATGACCTATGGTCTCTGACATGTACCGTCCAAGGACGGACAGGACCTGCTACAAAAAAGGGTTTTACCCTCGACAGTTTCTGTATAAATAAAAGAAATAACAAACAAACAAACAAGTGTTCATAGTATGTGGTTTATCTCCAGCATCACTTCTAAAAGGTGAAGAGCATAAGGCATCATTCACACAGAACAGAAGAAGAATCACGGTGAGTCTGGACTTGATCACTGAGGTAACTCTCCCTCGACTGCTAAAGTGACTCCCAATCATTAGGGAGTCTTAGAAAAGGAGTCATTATAGAGTTACTATAGGGTCCTGCTAATGTTAGCGAGTCACTTCAGAGTCCTGGGGAGAGCTACCTCAGTGATCAAGTTGGGTGTCACAGTGATTCTACTTCTTTTCTGAAATAATTATTAATATGGGGTAGCCGCTCAGCATTCCGCCCTCCCATTTAGGTAAACAATGCAGCTTTGATAAAACTGTCAGCACATTAACCGTGCTGTCCTCATCAGCCTTATCTATGAATACATGTCACACCCTTACATCGCCCACTGTGCTGATTACAACCCCATGATCTCTGTCCCTACCTGCTCATTCTAGTGGAACTAATCAGCTGTGGAGAATATGCTGATTGTCCTGGGACTAACAATCCCTGATCCCAGTGCAATAAGGGTAGAACTTAATCCTCTCTAGTATTCGTCTCATTAGAATCAGTTCTTTTACTATTGTACAGTTATTGACTGAGACAACAAACCACACATGTAGAGAACAATACAATATAACTCTAATTGAGCCTACGGGTGGTAGGACTGCTTTTGTGTTGCGCGTGCATCATGGCACGGTTGGTGTCTACGACACTGTGGTATGGGGGCGACCTCCTTGCCTACCAAGACTGTCGGCATTTTCCCTCACCCGTCAAGTAAATGTTGTCTAATATTTAATTATGTCCAGCATGGATGTCGGGACAGGGGGGGCAATCCTAGAAATGGGGGGGGGGGGGCAGAGTATATTTTGTCTCCCCCCCCCAACATTTTGGTAATGCTAATGAGTTATATTCATTATTCTATAGTTATATAAAGAAATACCCACAAATTGACCTTAAAATGCACCAAATAAATGTCAAATCTTTCAGAATTCTCCTTAGGGACCATGCCCACATGCCATCAATAGATTTTTCAGTGTGTCGCTTTCAACGCTTGGAGTCACGCACCCTTCTGAACTTCCTTTGGTTTGGCCGCGGCCCCCCCCCCCCAAAGTCAAGTTGCTTCCGACACCTCCGTCCAGTAACGGTGAATAGTTAAAAACCTGAGTGGTTTAACCTTTATCCAAAGGTAGGAATTTGAAAACCAATGCTGATGTATTCTAGTAATATCCTTTGAAATAAATTAACTCCCATTTTCCAGTAGCAGCCTGTGTGCTCAAAACATATCTCAAGACGTGTCATAGTGATATAATTATGATAATCCAATGAACAAGTCTAGTTATGAGTCTTGTTCTATTAAACAATTGCTGTAGACACATTGTTACGGACATGGAAAACCGCGTAAAATGAATAACTGTTTGTTAATGACAGTAGTGACTGATGAGGTATATCAGAGGAATGTGATCTGTGTGTTAATAGGCTGTCCGGTGCTGGGGAGCTGGGTTCACTGGGTGTCCATGATTAATGGTGACTGAGTACCAGAGGGTAATTATCAACTATCGGCTATTATTGAACTGGACACGCCTATACCTAACTAAAACGTCCATACCTCCATGTCCAACATCCATTGTAAGTGCATATTTGTCTGTAGCTATCAAATCTGTCTGTATCTATCAAATCGGTTTTCCCCCCGGGGAGGCCACTCCCTCAGCATTACTGACTATGTGTGAACATGATTCCAAGGGAATGGGTATATTTTTGGACTCTAGGCACGGACCCGCGAGGGCCCTTGAAAAGGGGTGGTTTTTATGCAATTTTTGAAGAAGAGGGGGATGTTTTAAGGCCTTATGACTGGGAAAACTTATATCTGTAAATCTTTTTCAATTTCTGTCAACATAAGAAATAATTTAGGGTACATTTTAAGCCTATTTTTTTAGGGTTTCTTCTATAATTTTCTCGGCCACTCTTGGTAGGGGTATATTTTTCTTGGTCTCCCTTGATTGGGGTATGTTTCATACTCAATTTTCCTTGAAAAGGGTGCTATTTTTTTTCTCCCGTGATAAGGGTATCAAATTTGAGGTGATGTTCACACACAGTTACTATAGAAAAGATAGGGAGTGGCCCCCCGGGGTTTTCCCATGTAACTCCTTTTTTTCTAAACCCCACTCTGTCTCGCTGTCTCTCGCCCTCTCTCACGCTCTCTCCCCCCGTGTCTCTCTCCATCATTCTACATATATCTCTGCCCTCCTCTCTCCGTCTTCGAGTCTATCCTTTTCTGTATTTCTGTCCATCCCTCTACCTGTCCTTCTCGCCCATGTGCCTGAACTGGGTCATTACAATCGCCTGCCTGATGTTCTGATATATTACCTTACTATAGGGAACCTCACGGTGAGAGTGTAATAACCCACCCTGTCAGATCGGTCTCACCGCACCCTTAAGGCTGCACTGGTGCCTGCGTCTTACACTAGGGGTCTCTAGCGGTCCTAGCGGCACAGTTGTGTAGTAGAGTGGGTGACGATGTTTGGGCTGTTTCCGCCAATTTGGACATTATAGCAATACGAATATCGGGACACGTATATATGAGGAAAATATTGATTAATTACAATTATTTTTTTCCATATTCAATATCTCATTACACTGGGAGTTGCCACATGCTAGGCCAAAATATGTCCATCGAATAATAGTTCTTAGATCGTTCACCTTTGCAGAAGAGTGCTAAAGAAGAGTCTTTGTTGGTTGGTAATATTGGTTTTGTTGACCTTCATCCATACCCAGCAAATTGTGGTCCACTTTGTCCAGTCTCACACATTTTGGCTTATGGGCTACAAAATTTGGTCATGACTGCAATGAGATGGTCAGGTTTGGCCATGACAAAATTTGGGATGACCAAAGTTGGCCAAAGGTGGCCACAATTTGCTGGGTATTAAGTCGGGATTGGCCGGGCCTGTGGGGGTGTTTCACAAGGGGGTTTATTATTGTAGAATAAGTGTTTTTATAGGAGGTGTTAATTGTATATAACCACTAAGACCGATATTTGGTTGTATCAATTGTATACCGCTTATAAAAAGTGTTTCACAAAGGTCTACAACCAAGATGTTAAGTCAGGGTCTTTGGCCTACAATCTAGATACAACTAATGTATAAGTGTCCAAGCATAATCTAAGACACCCTATATATGTCGTGCGGTAGACAAACTAAAGAGGCGTAAATATCGACTTTAACACTATGTGACTACTGCTCCATCGATCTCACAAGTGGTTTACCCACCGTAAATAACAACCATGATGTTTACCCTCATGGACGAGGACAATGAATCAAAATATGGCGTTTATGTTTATGTTTATGTTAATGTCTCTATACATGAACTATGACCTCGGATTGGACCACCCAAACTAACACTGTTACAAATCGAATCAATCGGTGTTGAAACTCATTCTCTATTACTATTGTTATTAATACTCTCATGTGTTATCTTGACGTAGTATATTAATTGTTACTGTGATCTGTGAGAGAATTATTAATTACTAACAATTGATGAGACAAGTCAGAGGATTTGTATATGTGATTTGGGTAACTTGGCTGGGGGACCAAATATAGGCCCCCTAGCTTAATTTATTACAAAAGAAAAAATCTTTGAATGTTTCATGTCAACAATGCAACCATGGCCCCAGGTTGCCCGGAAGTGTCAGTAGCTAGGGACTAGTAGCACCCTAGTGGGTGGCGGCCAGGGTAGGCATTTGCCGCTGAGAGTTCTGCGTCTATTAATATTCATATGACCTCACTTATATTCCTCAGTTTTTTGCTATAGGTCATCCATATCTAGACAGCAGTCGACCCATGTGGTGTCCATTGGTAATTCTGGTCATCGCCGTCTCTCTTGCACAGACTTTTCCTCGTACTGATTATGTTATAACCATCGACAGTCACTTTTGTGTGACTAACCCTGGACAATACCAAAACTGCTCGGTGATCTCTGTGTGGCCTACACTACTTATTTACTATTTTCTATGCCAGCCAAATATATTACTCATGAACTCTTTTGTGTTTATTACAATACCCGGTTACACCCGAAGTAATATCTGAGTAGGTTGTAAAAAGACTCTAATCCGGATTTGTGTAAAACTATGTGAAGTTATCTAAACAAGGATGTATCACTGTACATAATTCTCATACATTTATGACAATTTCGGAAGAATATGATTTTTTCATGAGATATGTCAATAAAACTTTTTTTTTTAAAGTGTTTCACAATGCATGTTAGTGTGGAGCTCATACCATGCCCGCTAATATTTTCCTTACATATTTTTTCACGTTTTTCTCATGCAATATATGTGTCATACTACGCAAAAGAATCCCTGCAAATATCTATTTATTCAGGATGAAAATAAACTGGTTATACACATTTAAGCAACACTTATATTGATCCTATGTGATCATCATACAAAGGGGAGCATATTTAAGATTACTGCTACATGGTTATTAAGGTTTACTTACTTTTACCAAATGTTAGTCTTAAGTTGGTGTTTCACAAGCCGCATTGAAACACCAAGATAAGATTAACATTGGGTGATATTAAGTTGGTCTTAGAAACCATTTAAAATGAATTGTATCTATTTACCCCTTGTGAAACACCCCACAGGTCAGGTGACATGGTCAAAGCGTTACCATAAACGACACCATTTTACCATAGTGACAAAAACAACCTGCCCATTCCTTTACAGGAATGACTTTTCTCACATTAGGTCTTTCCAATATCTGATGAATATGTGTACCACACAGTCTCTCAATATTCAAGGGCCATTCCATGTTATATAGACAAATTTGAGGAACTTTCCCCGCATGACCTCCTCAGATCCTAATAATTTTCCACCTACATGAAAATATATGTAGTTCATTAACATATGCAAAATTAAAGCACATGATACATGATGTATGCTATGCTATGGTCTTGTACATGTAGCTATTTCTAAGAGAATTTAGAAAAATACAAATTATGCAAAATTTGGGAGGCCGAGTCACTAGGTCTACTGGCACCGGTTTACTTACCTACCCACCCTCTGTTAAACTGGGCTATAGAAGAAGCCCGCTTTACCGAGGTATTAGTTTATGGAATCAACTAAATGTTTCATGCCGTTTAATAAACTCTAGAGAACTCTTTAGAGCTAAGGCTAAAGCCAAACTGGCTGAGCTTTACTTGTTAAAGCTGAAACAGTAGCAGCAAAAAGCCAACACTGTATTTTATTATCAACAAACTGTTCTATGCATAAAATTAATGTAACATATCCTGATAGGATGGTTGTTGTCCAATGTAGTTTGAGTCGGAACACACTGTCACCACATGATCGTTATGATATATATCACAAATAATCAGAGATCTATATAGTAATAATTCTACCAATCATTTAGTCATTTCATGAAGACTATCATAAGACTATCATAATACATGTTAAATCACTTGGTGAATAAAATACTTTATAAATTCAAAAAAAGAATATGCAAAATTAAAGCACATGATACATGATGTATGCTATGCTATGGTCTTGTACATGTAGCTATTTCTAAGAGAATTTAGAAAAATACAAATTATGCAAAATTACCATTTTTTACTATTTTCCCTTGCCCAATTTTCAGCAGAAGGAGACATAGCACCAATACAATTTTGCTATCAAACTTTAGGCAAATAATGGCCTT
The DNA here is from genome assembly GCA_947462335.1 of Harmothoe impar. Classification (NCBI taxonomy): domain Eukaryota; kingdom Metazoa; phylum Annelida; class Polychaeta; order Phyllodocida; family Polynoidae; genus Harmothoe; species Harmothoe impar. Next base: position 49,545,079 of record OX381712.1, on the reverse strand, counting down.
TTCATTGGTGAAAGGCATTACCTGGTACTATTTATCCCTCCAACCAAATTTGGGCATTGAAAAGTGGCAAAAATTGATATTTGGCCATTTTGAGGCGGCCATATTGGAATTGCATATTATGGGAGACACTGCATCTTTGATTTTTATGTTGAGACTTTCATGGACATTTGGAATCCAAATTTCCAAGGCATTTGAAATAGCGGTTTTTCTGCTATGATTTTTCAAACCTTTTCAATTTTTAGTTGCGATCGTAAAAATTACCACCGTTTACACTCATTGCTCAAGTATGAACCTTAATCAAAACCTTTTGATACTGGCATTTCCCCAGAGTATATGAATGTGTGAGAAAACCCAAGCAATACCAGACCTCTAGGTCATTGCATTCTGAAAATATTCCATTTTGAAGATGACACAAAATTGGGATTTTGCAGACTGATGACAAAACCCCCTGATGTTCAGTGGCCAAAACCTCAGAAACTTACAGGAGTTGGATGCTATAATTTTGCATATGTTCATGAACAACATAATTATATCTTCATGTAGGTGGAAAACTATTAGGATCTGAGGAGGTCATGTGGGGACCACTTGATGAAATAGCTTGGAATGGCTCTCAAGTGAATTAACGGTCAATGGCATTGGTTTATGAAATAGTAACAAAGTGTTAACCATGACATAACACAATGAACAATAATCACAACAACATGATATTTATAGAAATCGGTGGCTGTACTTCTTAGAAATGGATAATTGTTGCCAAATAGGGCCATTTCCACCAACAACACGAGTCTCCTTCTCTATCATCACCAGTAGCAAACAAGTGGAGCCTGATTGAGCCGTTGTTCCTATCTGCCTGCCACCCTTGCTTGTTCACAAAGCAGCCTGTCTGAGGACCGCCCCACTTTCCTGCTGGCAGGACTCACTCAGTCGGTCTATTCACTACATGAAAGCACCAGACATGTCAAGGGAAAAAAGGAAAGTCAAAACCACCACTCACTTCATTTGGGTCCTCCCTTGTTAACACGAATACACACATATTTTACCGTGTATTGGCCCGAGTAGAATAGACCCCCACCCCACCCCCACCCCTCACACGCTAGCCCGCCTTTGGCATGTTTTATTTGACATCACAGGGACACGTTCCTAAAGTCATATCGTATATGAAAAACCGATGAAAGACCTGCCAGTTTGTGATGAACATTAGCTTCTTACTGTAGTGAGGTCTCAAGAGGAAAACCACTAGGCAGGCAATCTACACAATACCGCCTTTAGAGACTTTGCTATTTTAGTCGTAATCATTTTGACATTTAGTTGCGGGGTTATACATTACTAGAGCAGCTAGTTTAGTTTGATGCACGTCTTACAGCTGGATGTCTCTGTCTTTATCTACCTCAGGATAACTCCCCCATTATCCCTGCTGTGTGATTGCTGTACCTATCTGGCCTTGGCCTTGCCTCTGGGTGTAGATATTTTCGAGCTGCTTCATTAACTTCTGTTGTCGCTGTATCAAACCGTTTAGCATATTACACTTCACTTCCTGTAAAATACATGTCTGTATGTGGATATCTCTCCCTGGTCCTCTTCGCATCTTCTCCCTCTCTGTTCCCCACAACACCACCCCTTACTGTCTCTTATCCTGCCCTCTCTGCAGTCTCCTGTTGGTAGCAAAGCCCACCAAATACTATTGGCCCATCCTCTATTCTCCACCCAAGCTCAAAGTGAGGAGAGCTGTAATCCCCTTAGATCTCTGATCCCGATAATGTCTCTGTGCCTGTGATTGTTTTTATCACCCTGTCCCGACTGACGGCAGGACTATCTGCTTCTCTGAAGACAGCCTAGCCCTTTAAAGCCGCATGGTGAGTTATCTTATTATGCCCTGAATATCACACTGGTGAGGAAGTATCACCGGTGCTACATTCATGCATTATTCAGAAACCAGGGAGTTGACACACTCTAGATGGGCCACACTGGGCCATCATCATGCACCAGCTAGAAAGTCATTCGGCGGGACAGAAGACCCGGAAAAGAAGGCAGTGGTGCAGAAGATAAACATAGAGGAGATGGCCGGGGAGATGCCTATTGCTGATCCGAGAGGGTAGGGGGTTTAGTGTGACAGAGGACCTCCCGATACCTATTTAAGTAGCATGGATGGATAACAAAGGAGCGGCAACCAGGTAGGTCGAGTCAACGTGCAAGGTACCGATTGCTTTAACAAATTCGCATATGAAAATAGAGAATACCTGACAGCCACATTTCAGAAGAAACCATTATTTAGCTATGAATTCCGGGAGATTTGGTGTCCAATCAAATTCACCAAGACCACTAGCCACGCTGGGTTCACAACAGAGGCATTGATACCATCTGTGTTACCCTGTGTTACCCTGCGTTAGCCCTTGAGACCATGGAACAGCTGTCCTTGTCTGGATCTCTGTGGTAAGGCTGGGCATCCTAGGGGGCTCACAACGTCAGCTTTCATCACCACCCACATCTAGATCCCTACCCCATGGGGTGAAGACAGATACAGGGAGGCATCACCACATCTCCCAACCACTACCCAGGCCTTATCTACCCTCTAGATATGGCGGTTCTGTGTAGGGCCTGACATGATCCTGAGGTAGAATTCTATTTATAGTTTGATCCTTGCCTTGTTTGTTCTTGTAGCCTTGAGTGCAGTGACTATGTGTCCAAATACCCAGGGTATGCTTACACAGTGGGTGCAGGGAGGGCTTTAGGGTGGGGTACGGATGGTAAGGGGTATGGATCCGCCCTAAGTCCGCCATGCCCCTCAGGCAGCAGGTCGTGGTTCTCCTGACAAACTCCAACCTTATCTCAACCTCTGTCATATTCTCCTAAACTGGGTCTCGAAATCTCTCTTTTTATTGAAGTCTTTCATATAAATATGGCTGCAGAGTTCTTTTTGGCGAGCTGGCGACATGGACTGCATTTCAGTGACGTTCCGACCTAGGTCAATAATTTCAGCAACCTGGCGAGTTTTAGACAATTTGCTACAGGATAAAGGTTATAGAAAAGTTACTTTATGAACTGGGTCCCTTTATATCGGCGACTTACTGACCTCAGGGGGTTCCCCTTTACCCCCTAATTGGCATAACGGAAAACCCGAGATACCACTCTGTTGGCACTGCATGTGTTTCTTTTACCAGTCATAGTTATTGAGCACACCCTCCGATGAGCTGCAATTAGTTTCCTGCCTCTCCATGTTTTCAGGTTTTACTCATATCAAAGTTGGACCCTACACACATGGCTTTACGAGTCTGCAGGTGGCAGGATTGCATCAGCAGCAAGTTATATGTATGTGTACATACAGGATATAGTTCTACGCTTTGAGAGCCTACCCAGCCAACACACCCAAATGGGCCCCATATGGGCGTGTCTCTGGGCACCTTGGGCTAGCCATTATCTGGGTATTTACTGGTATTTGTCAGGGCTTCCAGATGGGGCCCATGTGGGCTGAACCCAGAATATCAACATGTCATTTTTGCACTGCAAATTCTTCAATTCATGGTCATTCCTGAAAATGTTCAATTAATTTACATTTAAGATTGACATTATATGTGTTTTTGCAAAAGTGGGTTTCACCTGGGTGGGAAATGGGCAAACTGGGCAATAGTATCCCTGGGTTTTCCATGGGCTCAGCATTGGCAGCCAGGTAGGGCCCAGGTGGGCTCAGCCCATGTACTGAACTAAGTTTTCAATGGATTCCTTGCATTGCAGATACTTCATTTTATCCTCATTTGTCCCTTTCTTCTAGAAAATGCAAGTTCAAATTATTTTTCCTATGCCATGTTGTCTACCTGGGTATGGCAAGCCTAATAGGTAAACTTCCCTTAAACCCAGTTTATGGGCCCTTAACTCGAGTTAAGGTCCCTTAACTCGGGTTAAGAGCCCTTAACTCAAGTTAAGGTCCCTTATCCCGGGTTTAGAGACCTTAATCTAAGTTTAAGGCCCTTAACCCAGGATAAGGGACCTTAACTTGGGTTAAGGTGCTCTAAACCCGGGATAAGGGCCTTATTCCTAGTCTTAGTTCCTTATACCAGGATTAACTAGAGAAAGGGTGGGTTGTACAAAGGGTGGGTAAAGCTGCTACTTAATCCTGGTATAACGTACAAAGGATGAGTAATGTACCAATACCCATCCTTTCGTGAGAAAGTGTGGGTATAGGTGCCCATATACCAGGATTAACTCCCTTAAATCAGGTTTTAGTACCATAGTATGGGTATGGCAAGCCTAATAGGTAAACTTCCCTTAAACCCAGTTTATGGGCCCTTAACTCGAGTTAAGGTCCCTTAACTCGGGTTAAGAGCCCTTAACTCAAGTTAAGGTCCCTTATCCCGGGTTTAGAGACCTTAATCTAAGTTTAAGGCCCTTAACCCAGGATAAGGGACCTTAACTTGGGTTAAGGTGCTCTAAACCCGGGATAAGGGCCTTATTCCTAGTCTTAGTTCCTTATACCAGGATTAACTAGAGAAAGGGTGGGTTGTACAAAGGGTGGGTAAAGCTGCTACTTAATCCTGGTATAACGTACAAAGGATGAGTAATGTAATTAGGGCGAGACTCTAGTCAGCCTCCATGAAAATCTCCATTAGTAAGGAAAAATATCCTCGCAAATGAGCCCAATAGTCTTACCTAAAATAGCTCCATCCCCTGACACAGTTGAAATGTGTGTAGTTTGAGAATACACACCACCACTCAACCAGATTCATGGTCAACAACAAAACTGACAGAGTCAGCCACAGGTCTAAGTGAGTTGAACAGAAATAAAAATAAGAAGCACAGATCTACACATCTGTCCAACACACTTCTAAACACAAAGAATATTAAAATAAACATATTAAAGTGTAGAGTCCCCGAGATTACACCTGATGATTCCCTGAAAGGGATGAAACATTCCTAAAAAGATACCAAACTAAAACATACTCCCATGCCTTGGCCACAACACCATGTGATCATACCTAATATGGCACATTCAAAACTTTTTTCTAAAGAATGAAATGAATTTTCATTCAGTAGGGAATAAAATATTCCACATTTAGAAATAATAATTTCCTGAAGGGAAATTGGTGTGTAAATAAAATAATAGGAAAAACTCCCAGACCTGAGTTTTCCCTTGAGCCAATCAGAAGAGAGTATAGGTACCACATGACCTGACAATCACAAAGAGCGGTGAAATTGAACCAACCTGTGTCAGAAGGAATGTAGTGTTGGGACCACAAACTTGTGCCTCGTCCATCCACCGTAAGGATGAGTAATGTACCAATACCCATCCTTTCGTGAGAAAGTGTGGGTATAGGTGCCCATATACCAGGATTAACTCCCTTAAATCAGGTTTTAGTACCATAGTATGGGTATATCTACCACTACCCACCCTTACTGGAGAAAGGGTGGGTTTCACTTTACCCATCCTTTCTCATACCCACCCTTTGGCCACATAGTATGGGTTTCACTAAGTGTGGGTTCGTACCCACACTAAGGGAGCAAAGGGTATTTTTAGGGTGGGTATCACTAACCCACACTATGTGCCCAAAGGAGGGGTATAAACCCACACTTAGTGTGGGTTTATACCCACACTAAGTGTGGGTTTGTACCCACACTAAGTATGGGTTCGTAACCCACACTAAGGGAGCAAAGGGTGGGTAATAACCCATACTAAGTGTGGGTTTGTGGAACCCACACTAAGGGAGCAAACATACACACACACAATACGTGTAGCAGCAGTATGGGGTACCCAGGACGGGTAGGAGGCACCTAGGACGGGTATGGAGTACCTTAAATGGGTATGGGGTACCTAAAATGGGTATGGGGTACCTAGGATGGGTATGAGGGACCTATGATGGTTATGAGGGACCTAGGACGGGAATGAGGGACATAGGACGGGTATAAGGGACCTAGGACGAGTACAGGGTACCTAGGATGGGTATGGGGGACCTAGGACGGGTATGAAGGACCTAGGACGGGTATGAAGGACCTAGGACGGGTATGGGGTACCTAGTATGGTTATGATACACATAGGACGAGTATGGGGTACCTAGGATGGGTATGGGATACCTAGGACGGGTATGGGGTATCTAGGATGGGTATGAGGTACCTAGGATGGGTATGAGGTACCTAGGATGGGTATGGGGTACCTAGGACGGGTATGAGGGACCTATGATTGGTATGAGGGACCTATGATTGGTATGAGGGACCTATGATGGGTATGAGGGACATAGGACGGGTATGGGATACCTAGGATTCTCTACCATACCCTGCCTTAACCCTTTGAGGACAGCATAATGCATTAATGTACATAACCTTGATGCATGATGCATGAATGCAGCCGTGGCAAGTAACTCACCAGTGCTGCATCCAAGCATCATGCCTACCCTATAGGGTTGAGCCACTCAGACTGCATCATGCAGACAAATGTCATCTTTTACTGACGTCCGTCCTTAAAGAGTAAGGAGTTAACTCTGTACTTAGGGAGGGAGCTCTACTGCTATACCCACACAGTGCATGTGTGTGTGTGGGGGGGGATGGGGTGTTACCCACCCTTTGCTCCCTTAGTGTGGGTAACAAACCCACACTTAGTGTGGGTACAAACCCACACTAAGTATGGGTTATTACCCACCCTTTGGGTACATAGTGTGGGTTAGTGACATATACCCACCCTTTGCTCCCTTAGTGTGGGTTACAAACCCACACTTAGTGTGGGTACAAACCCACACTAAGTATGGGTTATTACCCACCCTTTGGGTACATAGTGTGGGTTAGTGACATATACCCACCCTTTGCTCCCTTAGTGTGGGTTACAAACCCACACTTAGTGTGGGTACAAACCCATACTAAGTATGGGTTATTACTCACCCTTTGGATACATAGTGTGGGTTGGTGATACCCACCTGTTGCTCCTTTAGTGTGAGTTACAAACCCACACTTAGTATGGGTATAAACTCACACTAAGTGTGGGTTAATACCCCTCCTTTAGGCACATAGTGTGGGTTAGTGATTTTGTACATATACCAGGTATTTGGTGTACCTAGGGTGGGTATAACTGTAGAAACCCACACTAAGGAGACCAAACCCACACTAAGGAGAGAAAGGATGGGTAAGGGTAACTAGGAGGGGTTATATGGGAGATAGGGTGGGTATAGCTCAAACCCATCCTTAGTCAACATATCATGGGTTAGGGACATAAACCAGGATTTTGGTCCTTAAACCAGGATTATGTCCGTTAAACCCAGTTTAACTCCACAAAGGGTAGGTTAACTCCACTTATTCCTGGTTTTAGGCCCTTATACCCAGTTTAAGTACTCTAAACCCGAGTTAAGGCCCCTTAAACTGGGTTTAATGCCTTATACCTGGATTAAGGCCTCTAAACTCGGGATAAGGCCCATAAACCCAGTTTAAGGGCTCTAAACCCGGGTTTAGAGCTCTAAACTCGGGTTAAGGACCCATAAACTGGGTATAAGGAAAGTTTACCTATTCAGCTTGCCATACCTGGGTTTCACCTGGGCTAGAGCTGGGCTAAGTGGGCTGAGGTCTGCATGGGTTCTCCATGGGCTTGGTGTGGGCTGCCAGGTGGGCCCCATGTGGGCCAGCCCACCAACCTCACTTTCTGGGCTAATTCTACCGACACAACTTTCATGATCATGTTTCAAACACCTTTTCTCAAAAGAGTGGGGTTTATCTGGGCTAGCCCTGGGCTAAGTGGGCAAGTATTGTTCCTGAGCTTACCACTAGATGTCATCATTGAGAGTACATGGGATTTGATATCCTATAGACATTTTCTTTATTACAATGAGCCATAAATTCACAATTCCTTTAAAACCATTGAAACGAAACAGTTTTCACAGTACCCTCATATCATATGAAATTGTCCACACAATTTTGCATATGAATAGAGAGACGAGGAGCAATCTGATACTGACACCTTTCCCCCGGATATGATCATAGTACATAAGCCCAGGACTCCCTCAGGTATCACTATCAGACTTATAGTAACTCTGACTGTGTCACCCAATGTGATCAGAGTTGTAGTTAGTCAAAGGATGCACTTTGCTTCTCCTCCTCAAATAAAGGGAAGAGGTGACATTAAATGCAGATAAATTAATTGACCCACTGGAATACGTGTTGGTAACTACTCTTAACATATGGTCATCAACTACATAACAACTAAGCTTATAGCTAAAAAAAAGTGTCCCCCGTCCCCCCCAGCCCCAACCCCCAATTACGTGTTCCCCAACTGAAGCAGCCCACCTGGGTCCCACTTAGATCTGAACAGGGCCAGCCCACTTCAAACCTGGGTAAGCCCTTCTGGGCCCCACCTGATAGCCCCGGTCAAAACGAAGCGGGCCCCAGATGGGCAGCCCATATGGGCCCCATAAGGCAGCCCATCTGTGACCCACCTAGGGCCCTCTAGGGTGTGTTGGCTGGGTATCAATCTCCCAGCCCATTTTCACACCAATCTCCTCACTTGTTCCTGCTTCCTCCTGCCTACACTGTCGCCTGCTGTCCGCCCCTGTCATACCAGCAAAGCCTCCATAGCTCTTGTCAGCCAATTATCAGCCAGTCAGCAGTACGCACGTCCTCCTGCCAGCTAGGTCTCCTCCCCTTGTCTGATTAGGACCACACCACACTTATATTGGCTACCCTGTACTGACAGCTCACTGTAGGGGCATGTCTCACTTAATACTCTAATAATGTGTACCAAGATAACCATAAGTACATCACTATCAGGAAGATAGACTTGTTTAACGCAGGGCTATAAACACTAACGCTGGCCTGGGAGCCAATGTTTGGGGTCCGGGCCTGTAGGTTTCTTTTTCAGAATTACCTTCCCATGGGCCCGGTTGGCCCACAGGGGATTTTGCAAGATATTTGGGGGGAATATACCTGATAAATTTGGTTTCATTTCAACATAGATGAATCCGGAATGTATGTATATGAGAAAACATTGTTCCCGGGCCCAGAGCTGAAAGTCTGGTTCTGGAGCTATGGGCCCGGGTGGCCCACAGCTGAGAAGGTTATAATGTCTACCGCTGCTAATGTGATACAAAACACAACTCTGAGGAAAAGCAGGGAAAGTCTCGGACCTGATTGTACAATGTACAGAATATGAAGATATAACTAAGATGAGGTAGGGGTCAAAGAGTATCTAAGGGGTGTCCTATTCCCAATGTCAACGTGTTTTCATGGACAGTTGCAACACGGTCCATATATGTTATGTACAAACCAGTTGAGCAACTTCAAAACTTTTCAATCTCCTTAAATTTCATGTACGCTCTTAAAGAGAAAGGTAAATGCATTGTCATAACTCACTGGATAAGACAACCACTAACAAAAGCTGCTGGCGAGACTTCAGACTGTATAGGGGTCAAGCTGGACGTCCTGTAGGGGCATCCATTACTTAAGCTTGTAACTGGTAAGATAAGCACTGATAACAGCTGTTACATAATGCACTCTAAAGATTCTGCAGTGAATGCAGGGTGTTATCTGATTGGTTGATAATCCATCCAGCTACATACCTATACCACTTTGTACAAATGGTGTGGTTAAAGGATGTCAATGGAAAGCTTCCCACAGTATAGATCTTAATTAGTCACCATTATGTGTGTGTCATGGAAATAACAAAAGGCTGGTTGCTAACTGTCTGAGAATTTCTACACACATGCCCTAACCTTCCCATACAAGCGAAATTGGAGGACAGTAAAACATGTCTTGTTATTGACACCACTTGGCCTATAATCTCACCTGCTCACTCACTACTACCCATGTCTGTTCACTAATACACCTCCCGGGCCTTCATAATTGCACAGTCAACCTTACCTTCATGCCACTCATGTATCCAAGCGTAGATTTTGACCCCCTCCCCCCGCCACCCACCCTTGGAACGGGTCAATTGTAATTGGCTCTCAAGTTAGGGAGGGTCATTTTCACTAGACCCCCTCCCCATTAGATTCATGTGCGATTCAAACTGTGACCCTGTCTTACAGACAAATGGCGACTCATGTACCTGTTTCTCAGGGCTATGGCGATGTGAGCTTCTCTTAAGCACTATGCGAGCAGCTTTAGCCAAATGCCCAGAGGTGTGACAAAGAGGTCTTTCCCTTCACAGAGATTTATTTTTTATAAACAATGAGATGAAAAACTGTGTTGTAACCTTAAACTATGTTAGTAGAGAGAGGTAGTGATGGACAGACCAGGGAGGGAGGGATAGAGGGAGGGAGGGATAGAGGGAGGGGGCAGAGGTGGCAGGGATGGAACTACAGTACTTCGTGTTCAAAATGAAATCCTAAATTCTACTAACTCTGCTACATTTACTTGTATGCATGTTAATCATTAACGTCAACTTCTATTATCGGCTATAATATTATTGTTGCCTAAAAAAAAAAGTTGTTTTCGGTAACCCGACCTACCCTATTTTTTTGGCCCGACCCCAAATTTTTGGGGGATTTTTTTTGGTAAAATGTGTTTTTAAGAGTCTAAATTTGGCCAAATATCTGTAAAATGTATGGAATTTACCAAATCACCCTAAAAATATTTCGAACTGTACTTCCATTCGCACGCACGTAGGCCTACTACAATATCAGAGGGCGATCTCTAGATTGCACATTGTACAGCTTAAATGTGAAATGTATCACACAGCTCAATGTTGGATGTGGGATTAGTCCATAAACCCAGAAGGCAGTCCCACCAATACCCTCACCCACTCACAGGGACAACTCAGCATGGCACATCCGGCGCTGTTAATAAACCAAATACAGAATATGTCAAACTTTGAATGTTACTAGTCGTATCTAGTGGTGGTAATTAGTACTGCTCGTTCCAATACTACCAACACACAGGTGTGTTAATACACAATACATTGCTATATCTCAATAATAAGTAGGTTTTGTCATCAGTACTCTGCCAGAATCTCTGTATTTGTACTGCTTACTCCTTAAATGTCATCGGTTGAAAATGGGTCATGATCCATCATATTTCACACTTTTTGCTTTATTTTCCTCACTTGTGAACATTGTGGCAAGGAGAAGAGGCAGTTCCAGTGTGGCAATTGCATGTATACTAGAACCCTGACTTCCTATACCCACACTGATAATTACTGCAACCAGTCCTACACTGGCAGGCGACTAGAGAGAAGCAAGCCTCTGGAATTGCTTCCTTTGTCATTAGCAGAGGTAACAGGTTGTTGTCTTCCATCTTCCATCCCATGCATGTAGGATCTGTAATGTTGGGTTTCGGGATGTGTGCCAAGTTCCATATCAGTAGTGCACACACATGAGATGTAAATTCAGTGCATCTGATGTTGGAGGTAGAGCTTCTGTTTTCTTACAATGTCCAAACAAAAGAGCCATTGCATTGTTCACTGATTCTACATGTGGCAACCTATAGATGTGGCAAACCAACTTCTATGCTGATTTCAACACATCCTCGGACGGGGGATTTTCATCCTTTCCAATGGCATCAAGGAGGTTATGATGTTGATGAAGACATCAAATGTAGTTTGCTTGGAATGATGAGGATGAATGATGTTGAGTCTGAGCCTGTCAATGCATGGAATGCAGAAAGTGAAGTGTGGGGGCCGTCAGGCATGTTTCTGAAAGTTGTATGGGAATCAACTTTGGATTCTTACCAGTTCCTGCATGTAGCTACGGGGCTTTGCAACCAATGAACTCATAGTTGGCAAGCAGGAGAACTAGTATGTCTGTGTCCCTTGCCTGTATGACTATTGTGTTGGAGGAGCAGTTCATGGCATGCAAGATGATATGAGTGTCTGCCTCCTCATGATCACCTTTCCAGCCAGATGTGTCTAATGGGAGTGTGGTCCTTATCTCCTCGGGATCATGGAATGTTCCACCCGTTACAAGCGTTTTGTGCTTCACTGTTTTCATTACATGCTCCATAATGAAAGTAGAGAGTTCCCTCTCGTTTTTTGGGTGTGCAATGAAATTCCCCCAATCATCAGAGAGAGGAACAGTTTCCTTTTGCACTATCCTCCGAATTGGCCTTTCATTGTTTTTCTGTTGCTTCCTTGTTTCAGCCTTGATGCTCTTGTCTCTGTATTGATCACCTACCAAATCAATCCTCGGATAGTTTTTTCTAATTCTTAGGATGATGTTGACAAAATGTTTGCTAAGTTCCCGAAAATGTTTGTTCCTTCAGCTTTGCCCAATGCATGTATTGTGGCCAAAACATATATAATGATGGTTCAATCATTTGTCGTGTGAATTGAAGTTGGGCAGGCAATGTCTTTAGTCAGGCTACATATGAGGAGTGATTTATCACCACTCCTCAACCTTCCATTTGCTTCTGCAAGAAACAGAGGAACTGCCATTAGCTCATGCTCTAAGATCTTGTCAAATTCCCAGCTCTTCCAGCACTATATAAAGTTGTATTACATCACTGTCAGCTTTCAACACAACAGTTTCCCCTTTTGCGTTCATATTCTTTTCAATGTGAATGTCATTGGATTGTTCTGCTTGATTGGGCTGTGGAATTTTTCCGATTTCTCTTCAATGAATCTCTCCACAACAAAGTGCTCTAGTTGATCCTGTCCTTTTGGAAGAGCTGATGCTAATGCACCCTGAAACGCAGGTGTTGCCAGATCTTTGTTTGCAATGTTATGGAGTAGCTCTGTTTGTGTGAATACGTCCATGCTCTTTAACCTTGTTCCTACCAACTCACCCATAACCAAACCAATCAAGGTCCATTTCAAGGAATTTAATCTACAGGCCATGACAGATATTCAGCCTGTGATTGATCTACATGATCACACCTACAAATGATATTTAAAACTAGCCAGTTCATACAGTTCCTGATCCTTGCAGTGCAGAAGAGTCGAGAACCTAAAGGCATACAAAATAAAATTTTGAGGAAGAAATGTTTCAAAATTGCATTTACCTATTCCTGATCTACACCTTTGTCAAAACTTGGTGTCATTTTTTCAAAATGGCGCTTTTTGCGTTTTGGAACCTGACTCTTCATATGTATAGTCACCTCCCTCTATGAAGACCACAAAAGAGGGTGCCAGAAGGAGGGGCTATTGGCTAGTGAGACCCGTTGATGGGAGCATAGTGTGTTATGTCATTTTGGGATGATTATGCATGGATGTGAACCTGCTGTGTTTATCATTGGGGCTGCATTCATGCCTGATGAACCAATACTCTATGGTGAATTATTAGTCACCAGTGCTTCATTCATGCATCATGACAACAACTGAATGTGATCCTTCAATGATTAAAGGGAAACAATTTATTTAACACAAAACGAGGTATTGATTGTAACCATGGTTACCATGGTTACCATAATGGTAATTCATGAAGATGCCTCTCTATCAGACTTTTCATTTAAGGAATTCCCTGACTAAATATGATAATAAACAGCCCTTTAGGACAATGAAATGTGGATTTTTGTCAGAAATCTGTGTTTTGACCTTATATGAATTTTTCAGGTTCGCAAGTACTTTTTTTGTAATCTACACGAAAAATTGTTCCTGAACAATGGCTTGCGAAACTTTACTCGGAAATGCCTCTAGAAAGTTTTGGGACAACATTTCTCTGATTCAATTCCCTACTATAATGTAGCCCAAGGCAAATCACCTGAAATCATAAATCCTATTGGGTGGAAGAGGAATTAAATTTAAAGATCATATTTCACATGGCATCTCAGATGGTAGCACATACAGTGCAGTATAATTACGCGACCTGCTCATGAAAATACTAAGTACGATACGTACACCCTATGTAAAAAAAAGCGTATCCTTCCATACTCATACATACCGCTTTCTTTAAGAAATGTTGAGCAAAAACCCTGAGAAGAGAGAGGTAAACATTGCTGATAAGTGTTCCCAATAAAAACGAGGTAGGTAATAAGATATGGCCGGGTGACAGTGCCAAGTCAATATCCGGATCAGGCACGGGACCTGTAAGGTGTAATATGAGAAGTAAACAGGTGGCAGGGGTGGGAGGTGAGCTGGGCAGCCATCATGACATGAACATCTAAGGTGCTCATGTGCCTTTGAAAAGGGCTGGGTTTTTTCTACACTCATGCGATCACGTGTATTTCATAACCTTGCTTCCAATTTCAGGCAGCCAAGATATTTTATTGCTTGAGATAACATTTCATTCATTTATGGACCAGTATGTCACTGATAATCATCAGTTTAAGAAAATATCATTTTCAGAGAGACGAAGCACATGATACTATTCGTCCTGCTTATATTACACATAGGCCTTGTCTATCTGCCTGATAGATAACTCTTTATAATTACTGATTCCCCTCTTACTTAGTTAAACATTGTCGTTTTTAAGTACCTTCGCTAACCTCTGTGATGATGGCCCAACACCTCCAACCTGGGTTCTTTGGGTTATTGAACAGGCATGATATATATCATTCATAATCTTAACGTTCATGAAAGCTATGTCGCCCAATACCCTTGTCGCCGGCCTCCTGTAAGAGCCAAACTGGCCATAAAGGGATGTTAGTGGTAGGCTACAACATCCTCTATGTACAGCACCAATGTTGTAGCAAATCTAAGGCGGGGGTCTGCATTGATGTATACAACGTTGATAGTATCCCAAAATTATAAGCCCTCACTGACATAACTTGTGGAATGTCTAGCCTGAGTCATCCCGGCGGGGACAAGATATAGTATCTCATGGGGGACAAGATGATGCCTTACACATGGTAAGCAATAATAGCTGTATATGAGGCACTCTTCCATTTGCCCCCGCATTTGCCCCACCTGTGGTTAACACTTCTGCAGTGCCACCTAGTGCCATCACCCACTATCCATCACGTGGTTAATCGCCACAATGACGTAGACTGTCACCAGGGATACGTCATGCTGTAGACGTACTTACCATAACGACCGGGCAGCAGTGGCAGGTTCTCACATAGAGAAGTGAGACTACAGCCCCCTAGAAACAATTCTGCAGGGCGGTTCAATATAGCATGGGTGTTGGATGTCAGAAAGGTCATATCTATGAATCCATGTTGCTATAGTATTAGCCTTTCTTCAATAGTGTAACGAGAACTCCGACAGAACACGTCGGGATTGTTTTTGTGGAAAAGATATAGCGGTGATATTGATATTGTTCTGATCTTTAGACTTGTGTCTTTTGCTATTGATGCATACTCTTTTTTTAATCAAAATATGCTGCGTTGATGATGGTCCAGAAAGTGTGACAGGGGCCTAGAAATAACTAATTACACTGTGCAACGACGAAAAAAAAACCGGGGGCAGACCTACCTGACTAGACTAATTTGAGGTCACTGAATCCAAAAATGATGGTAAAAAATGCCTCATAAGTCTCAGTTTCAAAATATTCCAACCATGATTATTTGTCGGTCTACTACTGAATATATGGTCCAACCAATATACAGCAGGGACAGCATTCATAAAAAATGGTCAATTTTCTTTGCCTGGCAGAGATAACATGACTCTGAAGCACATTTAGTGGTAACATACCATAAAAAACAGGATTCTACACTGATATGAAGCTAAATTAGTGATATTTTACCGATATTAATTGAAAAAATACCATAAAATATATAGATTCATCCTAAAGCGATATAACATTTTTTTAAGCTACTAAGATCAGGATTGTGACCTATTCTGACAAGAGGTACCTTCAGGGAAGCTATTATTACTGTTTTTAGCCCCCACCAGTGCCAGAATCCCAAAAAGAGTAACATATAGACAGAAAATTGCTTGGATAACCCTTTATGCAGAATACAATGATAGATCATTGGTGTTACACCTTTAGGGTTAAAATTCTATGTCTATAATGTTTTTTTTAGACAAAAATGGTGCAAAGGCCAGTTTCTGGTTACTATGGTGGCCATTGACACAGTAAAAATATTGGGAATTGGCTCTAGAATATTGGAAATGTCATCAATATCGCAAACCTCAAAACAGGCTTTGCAAATTCCTTTCAGAACCAATTTTCTACTAAAAGGTATCCTTGTATGAGGATATTTGACCATAAAACCTAATTTTACATGAAACATTAGCCAGGTACATTGCTGGAATATGGTCAGAGGTGGTCCTTATGGGGAATACAATAGGAAGACAAAGCGACCTTTTTAAGCATTAGTTATATGTTTCAAAGTGTTATTTTGGACCTATTTATTCACAAAGAATATTTATTTCTATAACAGATCAGTAATATATTAATAATGTAACTAGTTAAAAATGAGTTTTACATGAAAAGAAGCATTTTCCTACTTTTTGAACAAATAGTGTATATATAAGCTCTAACTGGGTATACAAATAAGACCATGTGAAAATCTGAAAACTGAGACTTACCACACAATTTTGAGTGCTATTTTTGAACTCCCCAGGTCAAAATACATAAGAATAATTGAGTCTGGTCCCGGTTTTTTTCAATTTTTGCAAATTTGTTGTACAGTGTTACCGAAAAAGGCTAACCCATATGTACACCCCATCGTGAAACTCATTAATCTATAATTGATGATGGCTGCTGTCATCAGTTTAACTACAACCCTATACTCGACACCGCATAATAAAAAAAAAATGGAAGCAACATGATGTCCACACATCAAGGTTTCCTAGAAACAGGTGGTTTCTTGAACAGCTATCTGTTTCAATAAAAGTTTCAGCTGGCAATAAACAGCTGCCAGGTATATGACTGCAGACCTAGTGGACACATACTGTATAACATATATACTTGAGTCAGCATAATGTGTTGTTGATAAGTGAGTGTACCATCATATTCATGGTAAACAACATTTCTGACACTTCAAGACATGTATGTTATACATCATACATCACAGAATCCAGGGGCTCGATTCATAAGTTTCTACGACACAGAGAGCCATTTTACTGCTACGACCATTGCTGATCGTCCAGGTGTCATTTTATGCCATACCTACGACACCTGTATATCAGTTGTAAGGTGGAGAAAAATAACCACACTTACGACCAGCTTATCTCATACGTCTAGCTTATCTCAAGAAAATCGTAGAATGCTGTCGTACAAAAAAAAAGGTACATTTCAAAAGAAAATTGTAGCAAATTTCCAATCTACCTGATCGTACAGAATACCTGTAAAAGGTGGTTTTAAGGGCAAAAATGCCCATTGCACAACAGATGGCTGAGACAGCCTCTGAAGTCATCTCAGCCATTCAAAAAATCTTTAATAATGGTTTATTTTGTACCAAACCAAGATGTAATAAATCATAATGATATATAGACTGCCCTGTAAGAATGAGTGCCTCATAAATTCACAATATCATACATTTTTTGAAAATCATATTTCAACTACTATAAAGCACGGCGTTGACTGATCCTGTGAGGCGATGTAATATCACCTGATTATCTGTTTGTAGTCAGTGAAATATGAATCACAATATTGTCTCATAAGTCATTCAATGCAATTTGTTGATAATATGGGATCTACTCCCTTTTGATTGTATCGTTTTCTTTGGAAGATCACTTTGTGGAATAAAGAAATGTATAAACTCAAAAAAACAACAACTATTTCCTCCTGAATCGTAGTGTGGGTAGTGTTCTAATGTACTCTGTAATACAAAGTTATATTTTTAGCATAATTACTTTTACAACAACTTTCTAAAAGCTAGTCATACGATTGAGTAAAGGAAATATGTCCTATGATTACCATTATGAAATGCACTACATTTTTCTGTACTACTGCCTTGTACGACTCCTTGACTACAACCAGTAGAAAAAAGGTATTTGCTCTCTTTTCCCTACAGACATGTCTTTTTTTGTGGTCGTAGCATTATTGAGCTATCGTATATTGTTATGAATCGACCCCCGGGGGCTCGATTCATAACAATGTACGACAGCTCAGAAAGGCTACAACCACCAAAAATCATGTCTGTAGGGAAAACAGGGCAAATCGTGTTTTTTTTCAGGTAGTAGTCAAGGCATCATCCAAGGCTGTAGTACAAATAATTTGATATCATTTCACAATGAGATCGTAGGACACATGCCCATAACATAATCATACCACTACCCAGCAAAGGATGGTTGTAACAATAAGTAATCTAAAAATAAATTACTGTATTGTAGAAGGACATAAGAATATTACACATACTATGATTTAGGGGTAAATAGTTAAATAATGATTTTCAAAAAATGGGTAATATTGTGAATCTATGAGGCACACATTCTCACAAGGTGATCTACATGTCAATATCAGACATAACATCTTGGTTTGGTACAAAACAAACAATTATTAACGAATTTTTAGATGGCTGAGATGACTTCAGAGGCTGCCTCAGCCATCTATTGTGCAATGGGCATTTTTGCCCTTAAAACGACCTTATACAGGTATTCTGTACAATTAGGTAGATGAGAAATTTGCTACAATTTTCTTGTGAAATGCACCCCTTTTTTTGTACGACAGCATTCTACGATTTTGTTGAGATAAGCTGGTCGTATGAGATAAGCTGGTCGTATGTGTGCTTATTTTTCTCCACCCTAACAACTGTTCACCAGGTGTCGTAGGCATAGTATAAAATGACCCCTGGACGATCAGCACTGGTCGTAGCAGTAAAATAGCCCTCTATATCGTACAAACTTATGAATCGAGCCCCAGGTCTCATAGGCTACCCTTTACACTCACTGAAGCTTCAACTCGTTGAGTTGTCCGTTCATATTAGCTGTTACTCCTAAGTAGAAGTACTTTCATATGGATCTCATTGTTGTTCAATTGTGATCATTATCTAAACAGCTCAAGTATGATCAACACGTTGAGCATAGGCGTGTGTTTTGGACACTGTGGTTCCGTTTCCTGGCCTCCAGTCGTAGATCCAGGTACAACATTAACCCTTTGAATCCTGACCAAAAGTTACATGGCTTGCCATGGGGACGACCTTTGAGAACAAGTAGTTCCCAGAAGAACGGACCTCATATCAATTCTTATAGTAATCCTATGTAAATGCCATCGACTATAGTCGACGCTAGGCCTTAAGGTTGATCGCTACTCTTAACTTTGTATCCATGAAATGTCCTGTTTTCCCCCAAAGGTAGCTTATATCATTTAGAAATGGAAAATGTAAAAAGAATTGGGGGGTCCCGAGCTACTTTTTTTACTACAGATTTTTGAAAAAAAAAAGTATTCTCTATTTTTGCCAAAAAAATACAAAAAAATGGGAAATTTTCATGATTTTTTTTTCTTAGTGAACCAATGCTAACATTAATTTTGTATTGCACATCAATAATCCTAGGTTATGTCCTTGAATGGGAAAAATAAAATTATGGTCCCAAAATGTACCTTTGTATGAGAAAACGTGATGGTTTTATGACGATTATTCAAATTTAATGCATAATTCTTCAGTAATATCTAAATATCACTGAAAAAAATCCATGAACTTTTTTTTTAATTTTTTTCAAAAAATTGTTCAGATCAATAGCTAACATTTCTAAGGAATTCTGATAGGTGGTCCCGGGCATATTTTTATGGTTTTGGGCCTTTGAAATTGAAAAATAATGCAAAAATGGACCAAATTTCATATTTAAAGCCTAAAATAATGGGCAAAATGGCAAAAATCAGGGTAAAAAATGGCTGTATTTCCTACCCTTGGTTATGTCAAAGACCTGCGCAGTGGTGCATATTCAATGAGTAGCGATCAATCTTAAAGGGTGTTAATCGTGCTCATATAATTCCCCAATGTACGCCATCAGATACTTATAGACCAAATTCCGTAATAGTGGAATCACTCTGCAACCCCGATGTAGCTTAAAATATAGATGTAGCACTGCTTGAAGAATAGGGTATGTCTGCGTTTATTAAGCTACGTATTTGTTGCTTGAGGTTTGTTTGGAGTAACTCGTCCGGAAGGTGTACGTATACAGAAAGCATCAGATCATAAAGACACTGGGTATACATTAAGAAGTTTACTGGTCGATGACAGGTTCAAGAGATTTCTGTACATTTCTTGGTGCACGTCTTTTTCTGGATGAGACTTACCTTTGCTGAGCTGCCTGCCTCCGCCCCACCCTGGCAGGTAAGGTTAGCAGGGGGCTATAATTACATCCAACCTTCACTGGCCGCACACTGTAGAGAGGAATTAAAGAACGGAACGGCACAATGGGATGTAATTAAACATCATTGCTGTTGAGCATGTGATATAAGACTCTAATGTCATCGATATCGCGGGCGGTCCCCCACGCAATCGGGAAGTCGGGCCGTGCAAAACATCGCCTCACTCTGGTATATTGAGCCGTCCCACCTGAGGTGTAATGATACAACCGTGCAAGCTCACATGAGGCTCACAGCCTTTTCAATGATTTTTTTCATACAGGAGGACCCCATTCACGCCTTTGATGAGAAGTTTGGTGGTTGCCTATACTAGTACCCCTGTATCTGACTGTTTCTTCTGGAGTGTTGTAGCTTTTAGTTTTCTGGCAGACATTTTCTAAAATTTCTTTTGAGCTCCTTTCCTTTTCTTTCTCAGTGTCCATCTCAAATAATAATAAAAAAAACACTCACGGCGTCATATGTACATACGTACATAATTATGCACTTGAAACATCATGTTAAAAACTTAATTTCAAATTGAATACTTTGGCTGCAAATCAATTTCTAAAAAATAGATTAGTCGGAGATCGAACGACTCGACCTTTGTAGTAAAAGCAGCCACTACAAACACGACCTGCAGTGCTGACGGGGATGCGCATCCTCCTGTGCCAACAGTAACAGGTCCCTGGAGGGGCAGGCAGGCATGTGGCCTGGGTCTATAGAGTTAGTGCAGGAGCTGATCTGTACTGAGCATGGTACACGGGTTAATTGACATATGGCTGTTTGAGATGTAGACAGGGCCTGAACATGAGTGACTGATGGGTAGTGGGACAACCAAACACCATCCTAGCAATTCATCAGCACTCCCAGTGAGCCGGGCTGAGGGCTGGGTGGAGTAGGTGAGGACAGGACAAGGCACTGGCTGCTCACAGCTGGGATACGAAGGGGGAAGGTAAGGAGAATAAGACACGGAAGTAGAAGATAGAGGAGGGAAGGTATTATGGAAGTCTCTACAACAGGCACCCTCTAGAAAAGGGTGGGGCAAAGTGGAGGTGATCGAGTAAGAGGGTGAGGAGCAGTGCATTGTATGAAATCAGAGGGAAGGATGAGCAAGTTCCTGTGGGATCTGGTAGGCATACATAGTCACACTAGGCCAGCCAAGACCTGAATGGCAAATGACCAATAGGAATAAGCATGTGTGCCATTCATCACCTGTCTACCTGCTGGTAAGCCTGCTGCTACCCAGCACCAGTGACCTAGTAATTAAAAAACAAAATATCGGTGCCCCTACAGCAACAGTCGGAGTGGAACCGGGATAGGGTGGCTACTGTTTATAGGATGGGTGGGTGTTTAAGGATCTCAGGGACAAGTATGCTGGTTATAAAGGTTGCCTCCAACGGTTAAAGTACTTTTATTGATTGTAGCAGCTACGTGTGTAGATTGTCTCCGGAAGCAAGAGGAGCAGGCCTACCTCCTCACTCACTGACCCTGCCTCTTCAGACAACATACCCCTACATGTCCCTACATGGCATACATGAATAATATTGATTACTTGGTATCGAGAATGATCTCTTTCTAGACTTAATAGATACAACCTATAACCTCAGGACAAATATAACTACTGTAGAGTGGCGGGCACCCTATAAAGGTGACATTCAGTTTACTGTGGTTCTTTCTAATTATCCTCTTATAACCATAATCTATCTATTAGATGTACTGCATGAGCGACAAAGTCACTTTGTATGAATTCCAATATTGGAATTTGGCTGCGATGAAATCTAAAGTGGCAGTGGCAAGAGTATGGGGGGTCGACAGCTGTTGTTGCTGTTTAGTCTGTAAGGTATTTCTTAAGTAGTTTGGTTTTGAAGTGGTCCCTGTTTTAATGGTTAAGTCGTATGTTGTTAAATGTTTAAATAGTCTGCAGCCTGATGCTTACATGGTTCATGGCTAAAAGTCTAACTGGGTTGTGGGTTAATGTCTTTAGTAGGTTGATGGATCACTGAGATGAACCGGACAACAGTGCCCGAGTTTACAACGAGGAACCCTGCCCCGGCCCAACGGGTGCACAAGTAGTGTCTGTCCAGTTAACCGTCACTAATGAACTGCCGGCGAGCTGCTCGGCCAGCTGAGAAGCAAGCAGCAACCAGGGATATGGAGGGCTACGTGTGTAAAGCTATAGACCTATATATGTGTTATTGGTCTTATCTGATGGGACCTTCTGATATTCACCAAATGCTCACCAACTACTATTATCTTGATTGTCTGTTGATTGATCCACGAAAAATGTATATAAATGTACACATTCAGGCGGCTCCAGAGGGGTAAAAAGGGACATGGCGACCTGGGCCGTTTTCCAGGCGACCTGGCGACCTGGTATAATAATAAAAGCGACCTGGCGACTTTTGCCCAAAATTGAGTATAGGATAAAGGGTCTATAAAACGACCTTGCGACCTGGAGGCCTTAATTTTGGCGACTTTGCGACCTCAGGGGGGCCCCTCTGCACCTTCATACAGGAATACACAGAAACAGGATGGTTGTCGCACATAACACCCACTGAGCAGCTTAGCCTGAGAGATCAATTTTATCTCAGCCTGTATTCCCTCTCACACCTCCTGCCAAGCTCCCAGGCTACCCTGTTAAACTTTTTATCGCCTCTAGCTTTCATCGTACTCTGATCTCCTATTCCTCACAATGCTTTCGCCTTCCTGACGTGCAATATGACAAGAGTAAAAATGGAATAACCAGGAGCTTTTTATCTAAAGCAATAACAAGTGCTTGTTGACTTGGCGCCCCATACTTAAACAAATAGAGAACATCACCAGCAGGGCGTGAGAGTAACTTGGGCTGATTGTGTCACGTGATCGGTTATGGTCAGTTGTGGTCAGAGCCCTGGGGTGAAACAAGGACCACAAACAGGAAGCAACTGGGCCCTGGGGTGCTGCCAACCTTGTGGGTGGGGGGGGGGGGGGGGTAGGAGGCTGATGGCAGAGTAACTGGGCCCTGGGGTGCTGCCAACCTTGTGGGGGGGGGGGGGGGCTGATGGCAGAGTGACTGGGCCCTGGAGTGCTGCAAACCTTGTGGGGGGGGGGGGGGGGGGGGTAGGAGGCTGATGGCAGAGTAACTGGGCCCTGGGGTGCTGCCAACCTGGTGGGAGGGGGGGGGAGAGTACCTAGGTCCTGGGTTCGAACCCACAAATGAAGTAGCATGTTAGGGTTTAGACCTGGGGGAGCTCTCGTACATGCACGTGGCGACAGAATGCCCTGTCCCCATAATTATTATAAGTAGGAAAGCGCAGATAGCTAGATGTGGGAATGGATTGAAGAGGGTTAACTAGTTGACCTTGATAATATAGAATTCATGGGGTTCATAATCAATACTTGATTACCAATATGTCTAAACAAGAACCAGTTTAAAGAACAGTATACCAAACCCACATATATCTGCAAAACTTATCATTTTCCTTCCAGTTCAAGTTGCAAGACAACCTTTCATACACACCACCCAGTCTTATTTTAACTACCAAATCCAAATCAATGTGCAACAAAGAACACTGAGTTGACTGTTAGCTAGCCGGTGTGTTTTCAGAACTAACAGATGCGCGGCTAACAGCTAAGCTCCACCATTACATGTTAATGGGTAATGATTGGAAGATGTTAGTTCTGGGTTCATCAGGGAAAGCAACAAGAAGTAGTAACGGTATTCAATCATGGGTTTGTGAACATGCAAATGGTTATAGAACCTTTATGGAGTTTGTGTAAATTCGGTCAGTTCTATTATCATGTCCCTGTTTGCTATTCACGGTGATGTACATATCTAGAAGCTAATCAATTTAATGGAGGTATCAATTATAGGTTCTCACTGTGGGTTACCAGTTCTCGTTACATTAATGTAGAAACCAGCCCCTAAAAGAAACCTTATTGCCAGGTCTCAATTAACAAAATGATTTGTGACAATTACCACTGGCACGCTGCAGTAGCTGCGACTAACGGAATCGGAAACGGCTGGAATTGATTTCCATCTGGGAAACAAAGATGCAGGGGGTTTCTAAATATTGCTTATTTTCTTCTTAATGTTGATTCTGCTGCATGCGAATGGGAAGCATGGAATTGGGTACCAGGAAATAGACCTAATGAAGCGAACTTGGCTCCAGAGACGCTGGGCTGTGTCAGTATCTTGGCATGGGAGAATTTGAACTCGCTGCAATTGGCTCTATTGTAATGCTCCCTCTCCCAGCCATTTGGTTAATGTTCCATCGTCCCCCCCCCCCCCCCCCCCAATCAATTATGTGCCGACTTCCTAGTTTTTGCTTTCATTTTCTCTCCTAAATTTATATTTGTGGCAAAGGTAGTTGGACTTTACACTGCCTCCCATATTCTCTCAACAGAGGTTAACGAACTTTGGTTAGCTCACCAAAATGATGATCAGTCAGAGGTCACAATCACACGTTATGTGGTCTGAAGAATCGTGCTCGTCTGAGTAAGATATGTGTAGGGTATTGCTGGAAAAAGCAAGTATATTTACATAACTATTGAGTAGTGTTCCTGACTGATTGATTGCCTCACTCACCTACTTTCATCAATGTCCAGATCAATCATATGTATTGCCAAAGTAGAAAAAGTGAAAAGACTAAAGTTGGTAACACTTGAATGAAACTAGGCATAGTCAACATTACTAGCTCTAACCTGATGTACCGTTAAATTCCTATTATACAATAGTTGACATTTTAATTGTGAGAAGGTAAACGGAATGGGTCATTGGTAATTACAATATTAACATGCAATTCACTCATACAGGCAACCAGGATAAGAATTACCAGGCCCGATTGCATGTGTGATTAATTTGTAGATAGAGTTACAATCAAGAAACAACCATTTAGACTGACAGCCCCTGAACAGACAAGACTTAATAACTTATATTACGCTCACGTCTCCTGTTTAGAACCCAATTCCTTGGACGCCTTATACGACATGAAGACAAAATACATACAAATCTAGTAATTCCGACCCCTTTGAGCTATAGTAATGCGCGGGCTTTTTCCCTAAAAAGGGGTGCATTTTTTTTGGCCCCCCCCCCTCAAGAGGGGTCCAAATATTTTGGTCCCCCCCTTCAAGGGGTCCACATTTTTTTTGTCCCCCCCCCCCAAATCCACCAACCCCCCCTTGTTGTTAATAATGACCACTCCCTTAGACTGACAGCCCCTGAACAGACCAGACTTAATAACTTATATTACGCTCACGTCTCCTGTTTAGAACCCAATTCCTTGGACGCCTTATACGACATGAAGACAAAATACATACAAATCTAGTAATTCCTAACTTAGCACTACAGAAGATCGAAATTGTAAGAATATCATACAAAAAGAGTTTCTACATAGGACATGATGATATTAAATCCCTCTCAAAATTAATACAGTCTCCTTCCTATTGTGGATGCCCAATGCTATCCCCCTCCCTCAACACCCCTCCTCCCCTCCTCAACCCAAACACCAACAGGATAAGTTGGCAATTAGAAATGGTACCCCTGCACCTCCACTCCGCCCCTCCGGCACGTGACAAGTTGTCACAACTTGTGTTTTCTCCTCACCGAGAACCTGACTCTACTCTTTTCTCGAGCTATTTCAGATTTGTAATAACTAAATTTAATCTATTATCAGTCTGTTCACAATAGTACAATGATCTGAAAGCCTTAATAAATTAATTTCTCGTATGGGTGTAGAATAAGCACCAGATGATTACACACGGTCTTTTTGTTGTCGCCCAATTTGTACGGCACCCAAAGTCAATATTGTGTACACTGTAAAAGGTTGGTTGCCATTTTTGTAGGTGTACAGTAGATTCTACAGTAGGTGTACAGTTCATTGTAGGTAAACAGTAGAATATACTGTAGATCTGCAACAGACTCTACCGTAATCCATTCTACAGTAGGGCCTAGATGTAATAATATTCTACTGTAGCTCTACAGTAGATTCTACTGTGTACCTACACTAACTATTTACAGTGTATCTCTCATTCCAGGATAGAGAGAAGGGTAAGAGAGATTGGATGAGATATAGAGGGGGGTTACCATAGACAGACCATAATGGTTCGTCTTGTATAATTTCTCTGAGAGTAGGCTAAGGCAGAAATTAGCGCGAAATACATTATCCTAGGCAAATGTAAAAAACCTAAGGGGGTATAATGCAGATACTGGACATATTTCAAGTTTAGAAAATGATCTTGCAGTTTTGATTTAACAAGAAGCATCAAACTGACGCATAAAACTGGCGCATGTTGTGTCTTCCCTATTTTTCCTTTTACAATATTTCACCCCAGAGAGATCACTGCGCGCATGTTCTTTCTCCAGTCTGGTGCCTTAAAATATCAATAGCTTTCTTCATCCAATCTATATCTAAATTATATTCTGATGGTGACCACATGCCTATACCACAGCAAGCACAATGTTGAGAAAAAATAAGATGATCATATAGTTTCACAGTGTTAAATAGAATGATTCCTCCTCTGAACCACATGCTGGTATATGGACGGAGGGGCTGACACCAATCAATTCCATTGGCAGGTACCATAATGACTCTCAATAGTTATTACTTACTCTATACCTGTTGACTGAGCTAATAATGATGTTCACAATAGTCCATTGAAATATTTGTTATAGCCGAGTCAAAGGCCATTACAAAGCAACATTGTTCCTTGTAACATCGTCAGTGATTAGCCGAGTGAACTTGAATTTGACATGTCGTTATGTACAACATCCACAGCTCCAAGAGGACTGTTTTAATTGCAGTTATCTCAAAAGATACTTAGTCTGTAAATTTGGCTCTATTCTCCTCCTGCTCTTGATTGTTCAGCTGCCTCCTCTGGCTCGCAAAACAATTGGACCTCTTGACCGGGGGAAGGGATGAAAACAATTTGGACCCCTTGATCGGATTTTCGACCCGTAATCCTTGACCGGGGGGGGGGGGGGTTTGAAAAATGTTGCACGCTCCGCACGAAAATCCTACCCCCCCCCCCCCCTTTAGTTAAAAAGTAATCACTCCTTAAGCACAGATATGTCGATACGGGTCAGTAGGAAGCTATATGGTATACCCTACACAATATGATATTGTTGCAGGTTCTGTACATGTTAGGTAGTGGTTTTATTGGCATGAGTAAGCAGGAACTAGGATGTTTGTGCTCCTTGTGGAGCACCCACATTTAGGCACTGATGACTAGAGATTTGAAAAAAGAATTATACCCAAAAACTGGAAGGTGTCTCCCAGATAACATGGAAGTAATGACGTAGGGTGAGATATTCATTCAAATTCTCTTTTTATGTAGTCAAATCTTGTCCTGTGGCTCTCAAGGATTTCAAGTAACGTTGGACCTTGTAACATGATATCAAAGCATGTTCTATAAAAATATGAAACTAAAATATGAAATAAATATCGTTGACAAAATTGACATCTGGACTATTTTGCTGAGCCAGGACAAGTACCTTAAAACATCCCATCGATGTTTTTTGGCCATGTCACAAAACATTAAAGCTGCCTGCGTTCAGTGAGTCACCAGACAACAGACTAGATGCTGATCTAACAGCAATACCTCCCTTTGACACCCAGGTTATGTCTGCTGACGCCGCCACTTCTCTACATACCAGGGGGTCTGCATGTAAAGTATGTTAGCTAGGTATTGCAAGAACGTTTCAATATTAATCAAGATTGTTCGTTACACGGAACCTATTATTTCTTTGCATAACCGGGGCCACACTATTGGCTGAAAAGTACTGAATTTGTATGTTGGATGACGGCCTCATTGTCAGAATCGGCAGTTTGCACCATAAATGATATACTCCATACAGGATTTCAGTTATCAGTACTCAAATCTATCCAGAGAGATTACTGTCTTCATGATTTATTATTATTGAAGTGTTTTGTTCCGGACCAGTGTCTGGTGGAAAGAGGCAAGGGATATTGGGTACACGTGGCCAATTATAATTCATATAGTCTTACTGCATATCATACTTTACTCATTAAAACATATCAGCCGGTGACCAGAGGTCATGTGTGTGCCAGAACGGGGTGTTATACGGAAACAAAGGCATCTACCTCCGGTCAACATGGGTAAATCAGATCTCTGCGATATACATTGGTCAGAACTGACAATCAATAAGATGGAGTTGACAATGGGAACACAAATTGACAAGCTATGTTCCGTACCATACCTGTGAGTGAATACCGCTGAGACTCCTGCTTCATTTCTGACTAGACTTATCATATGATACGGGCTCATTGTGTGATATAGTATATTAACAGTGGTACATGTACGTCACAAGTTTAAATATTATTGAGATAACATTCAAAGGTGTGAATGGGATAATTTCAATAGAGATTTTCCGTCCATTTAATGACGATTTCAATTCACTATGGATAGGTTTATGTCAATCTACTTTAATATAGGTGTTGGCCCTATTTAAAGGTATCAACTGTAATGTCTTTAATTTCATAATAAGAATAACTCTAAATAGAAGAGCTGAAACCAAGTGGTGTTACCTTCTCAGCTGAGGGCATCGGCTTACAGTGCAGTATTATAGAAGTATCAGGGTGTGTCTATGTTTTAGAGGCAGCTGAATGGCTGCTACAGGCAGCCATCCAGCAGTGTAATAGAGGTCAACAGAATGGGCACTGGACACACAGTACTATGATGCTATATGGCATCACTACTTTGTTGATACATGCACACTATTAAAAAAAAGTCCTGCAACTAGGCTAAGTAGCCTCTATTACTGACTTAAATAATGACTATATTCTGTTCAAACATCACATTTATAAACATTATCGATCATCCTGGCAGTTTTTAGTCTGCAGTGCCTTTGCATACTACATGGGGAGAGCGGAGACACGTCAGAAAAGAAACAAAAATTCTAATTGGCTCTGGTGCTGGGTTACTGTTTGTTACTTCAAGCGTTGTATTAACTGTTCGGAGTTGGATATTTCTTAACCGAAGATCAAAACATTACACTTGTAGTTACAAACATACTATGCAAGAAATATGTAAATTACGGTTTTCCTGCAGTCTATACTGTGTTCTACGAGGAGGGTTCACTCTGAAGAAAGCACAGTTGAGTAAAATAAAATGTGCATAATGTCATCGTGATAAATCTAGCGAGGGAATTTACATGAAATGAAAATACAATTGCGTTTCCTGTGGCATTCAAGAGTTGATGATGAATCTTAACCTTTCATCCAAGTTACATTAAAGAATCACTCAGTCTGGAAATATCATTGTATACTAACCGAACCTATGAAACAATGAACACTGATGTTGACATTACTACTGGAATGATACAGGTCCTATGACCACTATTATTTGAAGTGCCTAGAAAAAAGAGCCGCAGAAGGGGGAGCATGGAATTGAATACATCTCACCCGCTATTTGAGTAGAACATTTCTTTAGAAAATGTACGAGAGATTACTTTGAATGCAAAAATGTATAACTATTACCAATTTTTTGTAAATAATACCCTATCCCCATACTCTTATGGATACTCAATGCCAATCCCCTCCCCCATACCAACACCAACAGGCGAAGCTGTAGAACTTACCTGGCGGCAATGAGAAACGGGAACCCTGCACCCCCCACTTGACACTTCAAGAATGGAGCAAGTTGTCATATTGTGTATTTTCTCCTCAACAGGAATTTGACTATCCATATTGCCCAAACCGTTTGGGGCATGTAAGAATAGAATTCAAGTTTGGCAGGTAATTCGAGAGAGGTCTTACATGTTATTTGTTTTAAAGTCTTGTCCTGATTTCTAATACTTGAGATGAAAGCCTTGTCCATCACCGTATATGATGGATTGAGGGGTATATATATATGACATGTCCCATACTGCATAATATTTCCTTAAATATCCACAGTATGTATTTAGAAACGACCATAACTATGCCATTAAGGTTCCCTCCGTTTTTGTTGCATGTGGGAAACGATAGTGTAAATACTAGGCGTCATTCATCCGGTATCAAAACATATTTCTCCAGATTTGTACCTCATAGTGTCCTTTCTTTTAATCCAATAACTTCTGGCTTTCCCTATCTCATCTTTTTCAGTATACACTTTCTTAGCAACCACATTACACTCACCAAAAGAACTAGTAGACAATGAAACTGTCATTGGCTTATACACTGCTCTGCTATGATGAATACCTAATCCCATTTTCTTCCCCAATAAGACCAGCTGTCAGCTTAAAAGGCACATACTACATCATTTACACAGCAAGTCATTCCATGGTAATTGCTAGATGATTGATTTTAATTGATGCTCTATCAATTGAATCATCTGAGATAGAGGCCGTGGGAAAAAGCGTTGCACAGTATACATTTTAATAAAGTTAAAAAGATCGTAAAAGATGTCTAGAGTGTTCGGATACTTCACCTTGTATGTGCATACTAAATGATGGGGTCACAATGTAATGATCGTAACTGTATGGGTGTTAACTAATACTACAATTCAAATGCTACTGAATGACAAAATATTGACATTATGAAGCAGCATTGTAAACCGAGGATTTAGTTTTTCCCAGTAAAAGTGTACTGCTCATGTAAGTCACCTCTTAACCGCTAAACGATTCATTGCTCATTAGATTGACGATCCTATTTACATTATTGCTTGTGGTTTCCATTTTGCTAACCAACATCTAATTTGACCTCTCTGAGAGTCTTGACGGTTAACACGAAATGCACCTATTATTTGAGTCACAAAACACCAAAGGCTGCCTGCATGCTGTGGCCTATTGTTGCCCACACCCCTCTCTGTCCGCCACAACACACAAGAGACTGATGTGAGAGGAATCCCTGTTGTTGATACCTGGGTCATGTCTGCTGACTCGGCTAGTTCTCTCCGGGCCAGGGGCTGAATCTGATGGAACCGCTGCACATCAGCCCAACAGTTGACATTGGCACGTTTTGATGGAATGGTTTCCTTTATAATTAATATGCAGCTAATTTTAACAGTATGTAATTAAAGATTATATAATACTGCTGTGTGCGATATTGTATATGATTTATAGTGCCCAATTGGGGACAATTAGGGGTAATACCCAGGTAACATAGGTACATTGGGCCATCATTGGGCCAATATACCACTTAAAAATGGGCCAATATTGGCATTTTGATATTGGCCCACCGCTGGTTTGACCGCTGGCCCTGTAATGGCCCATGCTCGGAAAAAGGGATATTGATTTCATATTGGCCTAATGGTGGGCCAACATTAAAATGTTTTTACATTATTCCAACCTTACAAATTAAACATCGGGGCAACCTTGAAATACATATGTGGGTCCAACATATAATTCTCAATATAGGACAACTGCAACAATCACTAATATTGAGCAATACTACTTTTATGTGTATATTTGAATGTACAAACACATTTAAGACATGACTGTCAAGTATCATCAGTTTAGAAAAAGCCATTTCTGTCTTTTTAATCCATCTTGATCTCTATCCCAAATTGGTTAGACACAATACAAACTGTATTACTATGATTTAGGACTTATCTAACTCCATTACCCACACATGAGGTGTCTTCAAGTTCCTTTTGACAAATTCCCACTGATGTCATGCAGTAAATGGCACTTTTAGATATCAAATTTCATCGATAAACGTCCTCTGACCTTTAACCATGTAGAGCACACTGGGGATCTTATTTATAACCCAATATGATGGCAAAGTTGGAGCCATCCTGTAAGATATTCTTCAGGCAACATTGAATCCCCCTGGTGTAGATCACAGCCAATATTGGACAAGTGCAGTTAGAATTTATGTTGGTCCAACATCAGAAATAATATGATGGCCCTGAAATGTTCCAATACTGGGCCAACACTGGGTCAATATCAGCAATATCAAGCATGGGCCAGCTCTGGGCCAGCGGTCAACCCAGCAATGGCCCATCATAGGAATTGCCAATGGTGGGCCATCATTGTTATTTGTATGTTGAACCAATGTGTGCATTACCTACAATGGGCCATGGTTGGTATAACGATTGCGATGGAGTCGATCATTGTCGACATTGGCCCAATATACCCTTGCTACCTGGGTATAGACAACCCTATTAATTTATTATTCAAAGATTATAAAAGTAAAGAGAAGTGTAAAGTCCAGCCTATATCCCAAGTTGAAGGATTGATATTAAAGTGGCACAACAGGTGCACTTTGATATGGCAGTGAGGCTCTGACCCCCTGAGGTCAGCAGTGGTCCAACCCCACTGGTCCCACCCACCTGGGTGGACTGGGAGCCTGTATGGGAGTATGAGATCATAAGACTCCTGTAAATACTATGTGATTATAATTAGTATTTTATAATACAAGTTGAGTTGTATGTGAGTAGAAATAAATAGTAATATATTCATTTATGAATTAAATTATTTGCATAGAGGGCACCTTGGTGTTGAACCTAAAATCGTTTCAGTTATTTTTTTCAATAAGCTAGACAGCTAAAAGATAGTCTACCAGGGGAACCATCTTGTCATTATTATTCTCCATCCTCTGCTACCTCATTAAATCAAAGCAGTCTCAGACTTTTCTAGACAGGGTCCTG
Source organism: Harmothoe impar (assembly GCA_947462335.1). Lineage (NCBI taxonomy): Eukaryota > Metazoa > Annelida > Polychaeta > Phyllodocida > Polynoidae > Harmothoe > Harmothoe impar. The sequence continues at coordinate 49,512,503 of OX381712.1, read as the reverse complement.
CCCTTATTAAGCAATAATAGTGGACATAGAGGCATCAGGGATTGCTGAAGTCACTGGGGTTGCCCTGGCCCACCTGGACCTAGACCTGTAAAGGTCAGGGGCGTGTTAGAAAGGGATGCCTGATGGAAACACAGAGGTCTGCCTAATGGTAAACGTTCACTAATTAGATCCCTAAGGTATAGTTATTGTCGGAACAGACATAAGGCGATGTTGGCTGGGTACAAGGCCTGGCAGACACTTGGACAAGTGAGCTTGGTATAAAGGAGGAATATAAACTTGTGGCAAGCCCATAACTACAGGGGTTCGTCGTTTCAGACAAGCACCTCACTGCTCCGATGGAAATATGCCTGAATATCTGTGACATACAATTTTTAATGTCGCATCATTAAATTGTGTAAATACTTATAATTAGCTTATAGACAATAATAACTCCTCTCTATTTTTGGTATCTATCCCCCATAGATCAGTCTGCCGATATTAACACTGATGTGTGTCAAAAGTAGAATATTATCAATGGTTGTGATGAAAAGTTCATGTGGGGAGATTTAATTATGGTTTGAACCCCTTTTAGTTAGAGTTCTAATGCCCTATTGGTGATGTTTTCGCTATTTTAAACAAATAAATAGTCGAATTGTCACTCTCAGAGCTGTGTTAGTACCATTTCTGAGAGGGTATCCTGGAACCAGAACAATAAATATTACAGAATGCGACCACAGATAGAAATAGAACCAACCACAATGCCCTGTCTTGTATTTATAATTTAAACTGGTTGAATTTGATATTGATTTTCAATTGGACTGAAAATTGAATTGTTAAGTCTAAAATCTCAGCGGACAGGCTGTGCAGGGTTCTAAAGCTGATATAAATAATTTCTGATTATTCTCTGATTCTATTGCACCTAGGATATCCCCACTGGGCTCTCCCAACACAAACAGGAATTCATTGACTGGCTTGGAGACAGCCTTGGGAGAGAGAGGGAAGGGGGGGGGTCAAACTTTAAGAGGTGAACCTAGAACAAGTTCATATTTTGCATTCCACCTTTCCTGTGGATTTATAGCGAAACATTGGGTTACTATGAATATTATTCACAAGATGAGGAGAGGAGATCAGTAGGGAGATTTGTTAGGTCGAACAGCGAATACGGCCGACCCCATTTTAATTCGCATGCATATCATTATATTGGGTTCCGTGAATGAGATTGTTTGATTAGAGCTGTGATAGTGGTAACACGGATGACATAGTGATAGCGTCGATCAGGTAGTAGTCTATGGAAATGGATGATTTCCACAACCACTGTCCTTGCACTTTATTCCCCATCGACTCTCGTGCGCGCGTCCTAACTATATTTAAGTGCATGATTACGTGTTAAGAGTTACCAAACATTCTATTTTATATCAAGTGTGATTAATATGATATTTGTAAGTGTTCTTTTTCCTTCTATTCTTTTTTTTTTTTGGGGGGGGGGCTAATGTAGGAAACACACCGTGAATAGAGTAGATTCACCCAAAGACGGACACACACCTTAAGTCGGACACTTTTATCATTAGAAATCATCATATAAAGAAGGACCTATGCCCTATATGTGAATACGACAGTAAAATTCAGGTGTTCTTCCAACCATTAAACAAAAGGGTATGTATGCAAACCACTATTATCTGTGTCTGATTATGCCCTGAAGTAGGCCTGTTTCATGCTAAGTAGCTGATGCCAAATGTGTAGAATTACATGGTACCTAATGTCGGACAGATGTGCTATCATGTAAACTATGACTATCATATCTACACTCATGTAATATAATCAAACATGGACAGAGGGGTATATGTATTCTTAGTTAGAGTATAGGTGGAGAAACATAAGAATTTCCAGAATAAATATTTGCAGACCTTATAAAGATGTGGTAAAAACTTACCATGAGACGGACATCACTGTCCACTGTGTTTTCCCCTTGCCATAAATATGGAGAAAGCAAAACAGTTTCTCTGCCAATCAATTCTGTGAGCTGTGGAATATGAAGTTTTCTTAGTATGAAGGAGGTATTTATAGATTTCCTATATTGGGCAGGTTCAATAGTGATAAAAGCTTATTTTAGATGTAGATATGTTTAATAAATGTAACAATATTCAAACCCTAGATAAATCATGTTATGCTTGCCATAATAAAAGGACAAAATATTCATTATGACTAAAAAATAACAAAGGAAATCCAAAGTGTCCGACATGAGGTGCAATTGAGAGATTTAATTTCCTATGTTTGATGAGAGATCTCTCATATGAAAATGTATGAAAATGCATGAACTATTGTTTCCGCATAATGTCCCGACACTCCTCTATCCATACATATCCATATTCCACCCAGAGGTTAAATGTTCTTCTCTCTAGAAGTGCCACAGAAGATGACAAGGAGTCTGGTTTGGTAGAGTTTGGGATGTGGTTGACATTGACAGCAGTAGTAGATACAATGTAGTAGAGCACTCAGGCACTGATTGGCCTACTTCACCGTGCAGCCTCACGTTGCACCCTGCTCTGTGTGACAACCCTGTGGTCTGATGAGACTACACACACACTACAAATCACAAGGGTGTTCAATGACACCAGACTCAACAGTCAACAGTGTCCACGGGCAGCCAATTTAAACGTGTGAGTTGGGCGATCTAGACTTTGAAAATGATCTCCTACTCAAGGATAAACGGTGTCTGCCTCCCACCACCCAGTACATTAACCGCCCAACGTGCATGCCGGCCGCCCATCCTGTTCCCTTCCCTTCGTCCTTTCACTGACCTCTCTGTCTTCTGCTGCCTCTTACCTGATATGAACGTTGACATGTATCTTCACAGTTATTTTGATTTTCTTGCAAAATGAAATATTTAAACTCAACTCTAAAGGTATGTGGGTTTCAATCGAAAGTCAAGCAGCAACAGGCAAACTTAGTACATTATGAACGTTGCATAATTATAGACAAGACTGCGTTCACCTCCAGGGCCAATTTTTGAGTTGAAGACATGCTTTCAATCCGATTTTTGCAGTTATGTGTTAACATGCAGTGATGTATACACTGCAGTAAGATGACTCATGACTACGACCACCGTACCCGCCCGGCCAGTGTGAATATCCGCCTCTCATGTATATATTCGCATTTATCACAATCCCATGTGTACAGCACCATACCTAGGCTTTCACTGTGCCTGTCTCACACAATATATCTTATGCAGTTCTGGGATCTAGTGTCAATAGTTTCATAATTTTAAAAGAGTATATATATATTGCCTTAGCTCACATCATAATATATACATAGCATTCATACTGTACTGTCGTGAGCCCTTCCCTTTCTAAATTGAAATAAGTTTCAGCCTTGATGAGTTTGGATTAGTGCGTAGTAGTTTTCAATTTAACTGATAAACCGACGTCAGTTTTGGCATGAATTCACCAACCGTGCACATGAAAGGAACCAATGCATACGTCCGACCAATGGCACTTTCTCTAATGGTCTTTCCTAATATATATATGTTTCATTAGTGGGCATCAGAAATCAAAGTTTGATACGAGGTCACAATCATATAACATCAGTTTTGTGTTTATCATTGATTGGCCAAGGGTCAAAAAGAAAACTCTCTAACATGGTCTTTAATGTTTTCAAATGGGAGCATGGCGTATCACGCTAGTAATTATTCACATATAGATCGTAGCCCGGTAATGTTCATCTCACTCTCTAAAGTACGTCTATTATGCCCCCAGGGTCGCACTCCTAGATTGGTCCACCCGTTCCTCTGTGAAAGTTACTTGTAAATATTTAACATTTACTGCTTTTAAGGCTATCGATCTCGGCTCACCTAATTTCACTTTCCCAATTCCCGGAGTGGGGAAAACATGTTAATTGCATTTAGGCAGGGTGTGCCCGAGTGTGTCGTGGTAGAGTATCCCACGAGGCTGTTTTAGGCAGGATATTTCATACAGAGCTTTGATCAATAGCAAACTGCATACATTGGTTTACACGGCACCATACGTTTGAGATATAAATCAAACCACGCATATATGTTATATTATGAACGGCAGGAAAGTCTGGCTTTGAGTATTAGGCCTACCCATACAACGCTCAATGTAAATTAAGCGTATTTATCTGGGGTTTATACTGGTACAAATATACATACCGTATTATGTATACCCCGTGGTATACCTTATGGATGTTAGTAGCATAGAATCGAATTAGATATTACCAGCATAAAAATCGTATTCATACATGAATGTAATTGAATAATCATACATTTTTTTTATAAACAAGATACAAAAAAAGATATTTGTCAGTTTTAAAATGAATCATTTTCTGGTTGATGCATTTCTTGTTTATAGATTACCAACCGCTTGGATAGGTCTGACATTCTAACTTTGGTATCATTATTATACTTCCAAAGCATTCATGAGAAAACAGCATTATGCTTATGTTCCAATTATGTCTGAGATATCCTCAGCAAATACCATACTACCACAGACACTGCCACAAGCCAACGTGATCTATACCTAAAAGACAAGCACTTTACCAGACTCGTTCATGGTACTAGCTACCTCCTTATTGCTGTCTGAAAAACGGACATGGTGCAATCTCCTGGATGAAGTAGGGGTCCCGGGTACCACATGTACCACCTACAGCGTACAAGGTAGCACCATCAGACAAGGAGACAGGTAGAGAAAGATGGTGTGTAGAATTAGTGTTAAAGGATAAATTTATGGTATCCTCAACCCTCACACTGAACCATAATGGATGTCGAGGGATTGTATTATAATCTAAAATACTTTTGAAAGTAGAATATATGATGTCCCTTGAATAGCAAGCAGCATCCTGCCACGAGCTAAAGTGCAGCATCACCCTATAGTTATAGACTTACAGAGAGACACTGTAATGCTGCACTTCATAATGACGTTGGTGTTAATTATGAACATTATTGGTGCACTTCTTATTTCGGATATCACCTTGGCTGATTATACAGTAGGTCCGGCGGTCAGGATCTACAAGTTAGTGTCGATCGGTGGCCGGCGGTAACAATAGGCGTCCATCTTAAATAAACCATGATTAATCCAGATATGCCTACCGTCCTTTCAAAAGGACGCCTACATGATTGTACTACTTTAATGAGGCCAAAAAATAAAAAAGGTGTGGTTCAGGCAACCCGACCCTAGTTTCAAAAAAGGGCCGACCCTAGCATTTTTTTCCGATTTTGGAGAATTTTTCTCTTTTTTTTTTGCAAAATGTTCATATTTTTTCGGAAATTTTGGCAATTTTTTGGTCAGGAAGAACAGATCACATGCCTAATTAACTGTCCAGCCTCAGGAAATTGCTTATTAACAAGAATGTCCAATAATTTCATGATATTCCTAGTTATAGTAAGAATCAGTGAGTCGTCTTAATGACTCGCAAGTCGATATGGCAGTCCGCGACTCATTCAAGGTACCTCCAACATTTAAAAAAAAAGAAAATAAATCCGACCTACCTACCCTAAATTTTTGGACCATGTTGCCTGAAACACACCTTCTTTTTTTTTTGGCCTGATCACTAAAATAATACAAAAATTGAATTCATATTGTTTTTAACTTCCACTTATAATAGAAAAAGGGTACATGCTTCTATTTTGATTTTAGAAGTATTCTTGTAACCATGGCAACCATGCGCAGAGGAGTTTCGCACCAAATAATGCCTGTTTCAAAATCCTGACTCTTACAGGGCTTAGAAAAGTACAATAAATGAATGAATTTTCAACATTTTTGCCAAGAACATGTAAAACTAATGGCTAATTAGTTTAACCCCTCACTTATGGATAATTGTTTTAAAGTGTCCTTTGAAAAGGACGGTAGGCACATATGACATCGAAATTTAGGGGGAAGTTCATTATTCAAGTTTTTTCATGTGACAATGATATTGATGCACATGAAATGATGCTATTACGGTACCTCAGTAAACTGTCCCCAAGGATGGCAGTGGTGTTATTTTCAATTGTGAAGGTTTGTTTTCAATTGTGCATGAGTTGATAATGTTGCCTAGCAACCGCATTTGACAAAAATTCCATGATTAGGAACAAGCATGTGGAGTAACCCTAAGAGAGCTTTAGATACAGCTCACCTGAGTATGCAGATCCAAGGATACCAATGATACTTATTCCATTTGTTTTGAATCAATATGTTGCCTATTCATGACATTCAAAAACATTCTATGCCTAGCAACCAGCATTAGAATTGCATTAACAGCCTAGCAACAACATTCAAAAACGTACTGTGCCTCACAACAAGCATGTGAAATGGCCCTAATTGAGCTTTAGGTACACCTAACCCCAGTATGCAAACCCAAGGACACCAATGATACCTTTCATTATTTGTTTGAATCAATATGTTGCCTGTCCATGACATTTAAAAACATTCTGTCCTTAGCATCAGTGCCATGTAACCTTACCGTACTGCTAATGAAGGTGTATAATGGGGAGAATACGTGGCAGTAAGTTGACACAAAATGACAAGGAGCCTCAGCAGGAGAGACAGTGTGGAGAGGGACACGTGAGAAGGAGGGGAGTTATGAGGCGTGGGGGGAGGTAAAGGATGGAAAGGAGGGGCCGAGAGGCACTGGAACTATTGGGGAGAAGCATATTGTCGCATCAGCTTACATATATTCTGGAGGCGTAATTTTCCTAGCCTATATACAAACGCAAAGACAAACGCTTACTTAAAACTCAACGGTATTACTCGGATATGATATGTACACTAATCGGGTGGTAATCAGATGAACAGCCTACAACGTCCTCATGACCCCTAGTGGCCAGAATTCAAACTAGTGTGAGAGCCAATGGAAGTAATTAGCGGCAAGAGTCACTTCCGGCTAAGAGCGGAAGTGATGATGGGTAGCGTGTGTGACCTTGTTGCCCGAGGGTGGCCCTGACCTCTGCTGGGTGCCTACGTTACAGCGTCAAGAGCCACCAGAGGGCTGTGAGCGGATCCATCAGGTGCGGGAGGCCGCCATTACAGTGTCGTAGCCCAACCTAAACTGCTGTCAGTGTCACAATTCACAGCTAGTAAAGGGTGCAGAATCACACACCCTACATACATGGTATGACCATTGCCCAGATTACGCTATAAAGTGCCAGAATGAAAAGCGTGAGATCGTTTTTACATGTACATACGAATCTACCAACTACTTGGTTCCTTTTTAAATGTATTGCTAATTGTGATGTTCTGCATGTTCTATTGTGGCAGCAGCGCCCGGCAACACCGTGACACAGTCAGCTGTTGGTCTGATTAAACAAGGTGCGCAGTATGATATAGGGTTGAAATATGAAATATGAAACATCATCTAACGATGGGATCTAATACAAGTTAAATCGATTTACGTTAGAAGTTGTATATTGCAAAAATAAAACACAGGAAATTGGTGGTTTGCAGAGTTGTGACAACTGATATTAGCACTCCGCAAACAGGCTGTTAGGTGGGATAAAAAGGGGCCACGAACACCTGCTGGTGATCAAACACGGTGTAGTCAATATCAATGTAAAAGCATAAAACTGCAGGGTCGTCATTTTGATAATATTTAGCAAAATTGGTACTTTAGGTAGTCAAGGTGACGACCTTAGGTTGTGATTGTAACTACCTAAGGTAGTCATATCTGATCCATTCAGACCACAGCTGTCATGATGACGACCTTAGGTAGTCACATTAATTGGGTAGTCAGATTGACTACCTCAAGGTAGTTGATTTAGGTGTTGTCAATTTGAGGACCAAAGTTCATCAGTAATGCAGTCAAGTCCTACGTTGTTCCAATTTCTATCCAATGCTACCCAATGCTATTGCATACTGGGCATGAATAGGCACAGGACTGCCACCCAGTGTTAATTGAATGATGTATCTGCATAACTCTTTCGCATGAGCCATAAACTGGTGACAGGGAGCAGAGTGGTCTCTATACCTTTGGGATCATCATTCTCACCCATTGGCAACTTATTTATAACAAGTACTACTACTTAGTTCAATCAAGAGTACACCAAATATGTGAAAGGGATGCCTCTCGTTAGGAGGTGAACTAATTAGAGACTATATTCATAAACCATTCTCCAGAGCACCTGCTGTTGTTCATTGTCATCATAATGACTAACCTCCTTCCTCTGAGTTTTCAGTGAAGTGGTGTGACATGCGATCCAAAGGCGGCAGGCCATGGTAGAAGGTATTAGGATGATGGCCTCCAGAGGGGATCACCTGGTATTGTATGTTCTAGTCATGTATTGTCATTGATTTTATGAGAAGTTGTGGATTAGACTATGGTGCATGAATTAGAATAATTGATCGCATTGTATTATATAACATTTTGATCGATGAGTATTTGGACAGGTTACAGGTCATACCTGTGGCATCATATCATCTAATATTAAGACGTTATAATGACACTCTTTCTAAGTAGGTACTCGGATTATCTTATTACTTTAGCATTCATCTCATCCAGATGCCATTATGCCCATTAGGAACTGTTTCACGGCATGTATATTTAAGGATATCTTCACAACTGTGTCAAAGTACATGACTGAGCCAGCCAGTCTACTGACAGGGACTGCTACATCTTGTATCACATGCTCTCCCCTGGCAGGGTTGCAGCAAGAAGTCCTCTGAACCTTGTATTTCCCTCCTGTGATGTATTTGACATCGTGTGTCACATAGCCACTGCACAGATATTCAATTACTGGGTACTATGTGAGCCACCCTAAAAGCAAAGTTTCCCTTTGATGTCTTCAAAGCGGGAATCCCCGAGCAGAGAACCTCTAAACCCAAATTGTGCATAAATGGAAAACTGACGGGAGTGGGAAGGAAACAATGACAACCTCCTTCTATCCTTCCTAACGTTCTTCCTAGTGAACCGAAGGTCGACTTGTGAACAGACGAATGAGGTGCACATCGAAATACAATTATGATCAGATCTTAATAAAAGAACAATAATTCCAAGGGTTTCTTTGTCTGCCCATTGAAATATTATTTCTAAAATGAAACTCCCTAAAACAATTGTTTCAAAATCATCATAATGCCTTTACCCTCCTCTGTTCATTCAACTTGAGAATGTTGTAGCTCGTTAAAACATAATACCTGTGGGCTGGAAATTATTCCTTACGGACCTATACCATCATTCTATCAATGGCCATGAGTATATAAAGAGTATAGTCCCTATGGGAATTCCCAGCTAACAAAAAAAGTTATTTTACGTCACAATAACGTTTCTAACGTTATATAACGTATTGCCATGATAAGGAGCTATAGGGAAACGTTATATAATGTTGTATAACGTTATTTGTTCACTGGGTTACGACTCAACATATCACTATACAGTTACTTGTTTGTATTGTAAACACTAACTGTGCTTAGAAAAATCCATGTGTGATATAAATGACATCTAGACCTTTTGTTCATAAAAAATAGAAATCATACCATTAAGCGAATTGTAATCAAGCACATTGCCATTTGGATCTTTCTATTTAATGATACGATGAGGATCTGATGCGAGATGTCCATTGCTGAATGAGCCTCCAGGGCCTCATCTAGTCTTTACCAGCTTAGAGGTGTTAGGGAAAGAAAGACACTGAATGAAAAACAGAAAAAAAGAGATGAAAGTACAAGCCATCAAACCTGCTGAATATACAAACACCCCTCGGGCACAAACGCCTGGCTGCAAAGCACCCCTCGGAGGGTGACTTTCGCTCTCCAAGCAGAGACGTGCAGTGTCAGTATACCAGGTTGTGTACTGTTTGGAGACATGCTCCTGGTGCTTGCTCTGGGTGCCCGTGGTCCCCAGGCTCCTATTCAGGGGGTCTCTGGCAAGGTATTCCTGTTTGCAGACCTGCAGGCAACCAGACCTCCATACCACCTACAAGGGAGGGGGGAGGGGTGGGGGTATATTGAAATGCTGCTCTCTGCCTCGGCATATTGCGGCATGCATAGAAGTAGGGGAGAAAGCCATGCATTTATTATACCAGCATCAGGCAGTGCCTCGTGCATGGTGGCTGAATGGAGAATCAGAAATGGGCAGGATATACTCTGGAGAATTTCAAATGAAGGTCTTACGCCTTATGGGAGCTCATTCCCAAACCATTCTGGTATGCAGCTGAACTGAACCCCATACAGATATAATTCATTTTCAATTGACACCATTCCCCTTTCTCCCAGTATCAGAGTATGGACCAACACTCCTACTTCATTGTGACCACACTACAAACATAGGGTGCGTAGGTGGAGGGGCAATCTCAGCAGTCAGTAGCGGAATGGGTTGGGGACAAAGTCTTGTCAAGACCTGGTAACAGAATCGATGGTATTTACATATGACATCAGGCAGGGCCAGACCATGTCTAAACTACTCAGTGCTGGGGCAATCCAGCCTTAAACGAACCGAGTCTGGGGGTTGAACTCATGCAAACCAAGTAAACACATCAAATGAAGCAAACAGGTAAATATCTAACATAGATGCACAGATGTTGTATAATATTGTGAATGAATAAGCACAGCAAATCTGTGGTGTGTCTACTAACCATCGGCATAATTATTGGAGTATTAACAAGATTTGCTATAGTTTTAGCTGAATCTAAAATACCTAAGGACAGCATAAATTCCTTGATTGTCAATTTATTGATTTTCCCTGGAAAACAGTGCATTAACATTAAGATGCTCTTTCATACCGTGATATAATAACGATTAATATAACACAGTGGGCATAATTACGTGAAGATTTCGCCAATAAAGGACCCGGCTGGAATCCAGCAAATTCTACACAGATTCAGACTAGATTGCTCAAATCGATATGACATTTGTATCTTTCTTGATTGTAATATAAAGCCCCACACACTGCAGCTCCATCCTGGCAAATCCTTATTACTCACGTTGACAAGATGGCAGCCCCCAGGGGACGTCCCAATTGAGCTCTATAGATGCTAACCTGAGAGCTGCTCCCTATTGGTGAGTCTGAGCTGCTCATTCCTCATGCAGACCAGGGGCCCTGGTGGATCAGACACAGCAGACAATGGGTGACAGCATCCTGTACATAACCAACTTACAGACCCTCCACTTCTACTGTCTCCTACCCCGCCCTGCATGTGAATGGTGGATCAATACCCCCCCCCCCCCCCGTCTAGCAAAATACATAAGGTTGCCCCCCCCCCCCCCCCCGAGTAACATACGAAACCGCTAGGTCCCATCACACTCTTCCCCTGGGACATAGTTAAGTTCGCAGTCTGTATGCAGTCTGAAAGGGGCAAAGTGCGGTGTCAGTAGGAGTCACCCATACTCAAGGGCCATAGACTCTCTGGGTCAATCCTGCCAAGGTCACTGATGTGAAGGCTACGTTCATCAAAGTCCGGGGTCAAGGCAATTAGTGTGGGGCGGGATTCAATATCAAACATGCATGGACTGCGCAGTCACATAAAGCTGAGGAACGGGGCGTGTCCTTTTGAGACTTGAGGTTTTTATGTCAGTGGATGGTCTATACAAGGCTTGCATAGCCAATGCCATAGTTCCATGGCTCCGGGTTTTCTATGGGATATTCGGTTAGTCCCCGCCGGAATTACTTTCATTTACGCGTCAGGGGAAACCCCTATATGCACTTTATAGACTTATTGATATTTCATTTTGTTATTACTTACCAATCCGTCGATGAGAGCCACGACCTTGAAACAAGCCAAAATGCACGATGCTATGGATACCTCTAATCACGCAAGGGGCGATCTCCAATTGCATTTTTCCACCAAATAAATGAATCATCAGCAGTGATAAATGAGTTACGGATCCAGCTAAATGATTTAGCCATTGGACAATCTATCCTACTAAATCAGGTTTTGCTATGTTGATTGGTACGTTGAAAACTAAGGGATCTGGCATATAATAATATTCCGTCCCTTTGTTATCAAGGAACTGATTCATCATGTTGACATTTGTCGATAACGCGTGTTGCTTCCAACAAATCGAGTTTAGGTAGACCCGACTTGCTTCTTGTAGATTGGACCAGAGTCAGTGAATCTGAAATAATAATAATTATGACCCTGGACATTTGGTTATCGATTCTGGCATCGTCATTCCATGAGAAATGGGAAGGAATTCTAGCGAGTAAATTGTATTTGGGACGGCAGTGGACTGAGGTTGGTTGTCTAGTCGTAAAATACCGCCGGGACACAGCAGACTAAACCCTGTCTCTATGCATTTGTAGGGGCATGATATTACATATTAATCTCATACACGGTATTTCCGGGTAACGTCTGTTTACTCGGCTTCTCCACCTGGAGCTAGTGCACACAGTTCCCGGGAGAGGGCGCAGGTCCTCTTCAGGTGACCGTGTGCCGCTCTCAGGTGGGCGGCCGACCCACCCACCTGGCCACGTGACCTAAGAGCCGGTGTTATATAAGACCCATGTGTTTACCTGGAACGGCAGTCAGTACAGGCCCGACTGACGAGAGACTTCACATGTCCAACCGTGCGGACAGAGTTGTATGCTAAGAGTTGTATACTGACCGTTTCCTCTATTTATAGAGAAACCTGATCTACCTGTGTGTATTAATTCTACACTGATCGTTCCCTAGTAAAGGAACTAGAGTTGTTATTCTTGTGAATAAAGACAGATATATTCTCGCACCTGGAAACTGCCGTGATCGTTGTTCTTTAACCTAGAGTTAACTACGAACCACCACACTGGTGCCGTGACCAGTAGCAGTGAAGGTAGCAGAACAAGCTAGTTGTTCGAGAATATGTTCGGGTTATACTGAACAGGAAGTCCTTGAGTGGACAGGCAGTCCTTTAGTGGACGGACAATGGCTACCGGTGGTAGCCTGGGCGGCTCTGGCCCAGAGCTGAGTGAAGGGGAGTTGGAATCAACTCGCCTGGAGGTGCCAGGGATGGACCCTGGGGAGGGCTTGAAGCCAGAACAGAAGAAGAGGAAATTGCAGGATCTTTCCTGGGTGGAACCCTATGTAGGGGATGAGAGATTCCAGAGGGAATATGACGAGCGTTTGGCTCGGGAAGAGGATGACCTCTACTGGGAAAATGTCTGATTGGACAAGCAGTCAATGGAAGATCAGTATGCTGCATTGACTGAGGAATTGACTTCCCTGGTAAAAGAAAGGGACGAGATCCTCTCTGAGAATCAGAGGGTAAAAGGAACTCTGATAGAAGAGAGAGAACGGTTGATAGAGGACAACCGGTATATGAAAAAGAAGGTTGCTCAGGAATCGCATGAATACCAAAAGATTCAGGCAAAGATTGCTGAGAACCAGAAGGAGAATGAACATTCCGAATCTCTTAAGGAGAGGTATGAGAGGGAGTTGAAAAAATACTCTAGAGAATGGTATGCCTTGAAGAAGGGGACAGAAGAGCTCGAGAAGGGCAGAGACCAGTTGTGAGCAGGCAAGCAGAAAGGATGGTCCCCGCGGGATTAGTTCCGATTTTAGCCACCAGGGGGCGCCACTATGGCCTAAAATGAAAGAATAAAGCTAAAAATTGCTCTTGGGTACTTTTTTCTGGAGAATTCAATAGGATTACATAAAACATTCCATTTTTGGTAAAAAGCTTCTATATTTGGAAGGTGAAAGGAACGTTTTAAAGCCTAAATTGGTGTGCTTGTTGATATGTGTTGCCATGGAAACATGATTTATATTCCAAATAGAGGAAATTAAGACATAAATTGATAGAATGATTTCTGAGGTTTGCCATGGTGAAAACAAAATAAAATTACCATTCCTAGATCGAATTTTATCACTTAAAGAATGAAAATGTATCATGAATTTCTAATTATCATAAATAATGCTAATTAAATAGGGATATCTTGGAAAATATGAGACATAGAGCTTATTGGGATTTTGGAAAGGGTGATGCCCACACATATTCATAAAGCCATTTCTCATAAACTAGAAATGATATCTCATTGTGTAATATATCACTGGAAAGCTTATGACACCAATTTCAAAGTTGGCTTTTTCCTCAGAGTACCCTTTTCCCTTGCCTGTACACAGTTGGTCAAGGATAACGAATCCACCAGGATACAAATCCTGGAAGAAACGGAAGAGTTAGAAAGGAAACGGAAAGCTGAGGTGGAGGCTGTCTGTTCCCTTGAAGCCAGGAAAACTCTCCTGCGGGGTGAATTGTCGAAGGCAATGGAACAGCAGGGGGAGGAACAAGTTCCAGCTGTCAGGCCGGAAACTGTTCCGGATAGTACTCCTACTACTAGTAAGGGGGAAGCATTACCTCAATTCGATCCATTTATTAATGATAATGGATTGAGGAATGTGGAAGACTCTGTGTATAAGAACAGAGAGAAAGATTCAAGGAGAGTGAATGTTACCGGGCGCTCTCTTGGATGGGAACCAGTTAATCATGCCAGTATTGGTCCGGTTAACAGGGAAATGTCTCCAGAGGAGGAAGTGTCTCGACATTATAAAAATAAATTTCGAGATGAAGTGGTGAATCATAGTTATGGCTCATTGAACCCCTTTGCGGGAGATGACCCGGCTCTATATGGGAATCCGGGAGGTTATGATAGCAAGGGTAATTATAGGTATTGCCCAGATGCAACTTATTCGTACCCACCTCCGGCCACGGAAACACACTCGGGAGTCAATAAAGATCCTGAGATTAGGCCGAGAGATAGGATGAATAAGGGGACCCAACCGGGAACAAAGGGAAGGTCAAACCCGGTGCATAAAAACACTAAGGGATTGTCAGGCTATCAAGGCCCACGCTTTGATGAGGGTTCAGAATCTGAATCAGATAAATCATCTGACGATGTACCCAAGAGAAAGGTTCCTTTGAACCGGCGGGTCACAATGACCCCGGCGGAGCACCGATTACATAATCGAGACCCCGCCATAGGTAATTTGGGACTAGATTGCTCTAGCCGAGGTCAAGACGGTACAGACCTACTGGCTTGGAGTAGACGCATGTCGGGTCAATTAGTGCATTCTAATTATGCCGCTAAAAGAACTGCACGTGTGACTAAGCCTTACAGGGGTGTACGACCCTGGAAGGAAGAATATCAATCACTTCTAGATGATTGTAAGTACAATTGCTGGAACAAGGAGGAATCCTTGGGAGCTTTTGTGATATGGTTGAGTGACGGCCCGGGTAAGATAGTGGTTGAAGAATGGAGGGACACTTACGGGCCGGAAGCTACATACGACCAGCTGGAAGTATTAGCTTGTTATACCTTTGGGAAAATGGTGACAGTAGATCACTGGACTCTGTTTCAGAGAAGAACGCAGAAACCGAAGGAATCTGCTAAAATTTTTGGGCTGGAATTGCAGCGATTATTGCGGCAGGCTAGGCCAGAATGGAGTAGGGATGCTGAATATTACATAGAATCCCTATTTGTAAGATTTATTAGTGGATTGAGTGATCCCGAACATGCTAAAGTTTGTGGTAGAGCTTGGGAAGCTGGGTCTTCCTTAGCAGATTTGTTCATGGCGATTGATCAACATGACAAAAAGAAGATACTGTTGGCTGGTATGATACCCGCTAATAGGGGGCAGCGCGTCTCTGGAATTGAACATTCCTTAGATGGAGACGATTCTTCCGCGGAAGAATCTGAAGGGGAGGAGAGAGTAGACGCCCTTAAATTCAAGGGTCGACAGAAATCTAACTCAACCCCAGCTTCCGGGAAACTTCCTAGTAACAAAGGTTATTCGGAAACCACCCGGAAACCCGACATTCGGGAGCCTCAGACTGAACCCAGTCAGAAAACCCAGACCCCGGAGACGACCACTCCGGATAAAACAAATGCGTCAGGAAACTCATTAAATACCTTAATGGAGTCCATGATTAAACGCATGAACGAGGTGTTTGATAATCAAACCAGGCGCCGCCCTAGGGTCGATCGTAACACCGTCCAGTGTTACAGATGTCAAGTAAAAGGGCACTTTGCATCTGAATGCAAAGCCGAGAAACCTGTTTTAAGAAGTGAGGTTTCGGGAAATTAGAGGGGGTTACCGGGGATGGCAGGACGGTAACCCCTGAGGAAATATGTCAGATTATCACCGACGTTGGCGGTGAAGATTCATTAGCAGTGAATGCGTCCAGCAAGAAGGGAGATGGGACCGTACATCCCGGAAACCATGAGGCTGGGGAGACTGGTACAACAGGCGCCCAGGGGTGCGCGTATGGGAAACCTAGTGCCAGTTTAGAGGAGTCAATAACCAAAGAGTTGGTTAAGGTTGGAGGAACCAGGCTTCCCCCGGGTCATCCTTGTCTGGAACACCTGAAAGGATGTGGATTCGACCTGGGCACTGATAGTGACCTTCACCGGTTTACTAGGAATTCTACAGTAACTGATGGGAAGAGGTGGTACGTTTCCTGTTCTGTACAAGGAAAGACTGGGGAGTTTCTTATGGATACTGGAGCTAGCCACTCCATGGTCTCTAAGAGATTCATCAGCTTATTGCCGAATATGTGTGAGAACCTCACAATGAGGGTAAACGCATGTACGGCCGATGGTACCAGAATGAGGACATTTGGACGGACTTTTCTGATAATCTCTGTGGCCGGGAAAGAATTTGTTTGGGCCCCGACCATAGCTGAGATTGAAGATGATGGTATTCTTGGTTTGGATTTTGCGGCGCTTTTCGGTGCGACTTTGAATCCGAAAAGTGGGAAGTTGAAAATTGAATACCCGTATGATATGACCATACTCTGTAAGTTGAGAGTGATAAGTAGTGTCGCTAGTGTGGCACAGACTGTGAAGATTCCCCCGGGAATGACCTGTGACGTGTTAGTCAGTTCAGGGAGGCTAATCCAGAAAGGATTAGCGGTAATCGAGCCGGATATGGCTGTATTATCCCGGAAGGGATTGGAATCTGCGGATACCCTAGTAGGGAATTCCAGATGGACAGTGACACCCATTTCCAACCCCGGAAACTCCACAGTATATCTTGAGAAAGGCACTGAAGTTGGGAAAGTGATACTTGCGGAGGCAGTCACCGGTAGCCACCAAGACCTGAGGTTAGAAGAAGGAGGGGAAGAGGAATTGCATGAAGAGTTAACTAAGTTGTTAACAGGATCGTCCATAACGGATGAGAATGATCAGGAAGCCCTAAAAGCTATGCTGAAGAGATGCAGGCAAGCTTTTGCGGCCCCAGGGGAACCCCTGGGGAGAACCAATAAGGTATTGCATGAAATTAAAACCGGGGATAACCCCGCTTTTAAGATTCCTTATAGGAGGTTACCCCTCAAGAAGAAGATTGTAGCTGAGGAAGAGATAGCGAAAATGCTGAAGGATAATGTTATTGTTCCCAGCATGAGCCCTTGGTCCTCCCCTGTGTGTATGGTAACCAAGAAGGACGGTAGCATACGGTTCTGTATTGATTACCGGAAACTGAATGGGTTGACTAAGAAGAACTCCTATCCTCTTCCTAGGATAGATGAGACGATTGATTCCCTGGGAGGGAATGAATGGTTTTGTACCCTGGATTTACAGTCCGGGTATTGGCAAGTAGGCATGAAGCCTGAAGATATGGAGAAAACCGCGTTTTCTAGCCATATTGGGTTGTTTGAATATAAGGTAATGCCGTTCGGGTTATGTAACGCGCCGGCCACCTTTGAAGCCATGATGGAGACGCTGTTAAGTGATTTATTATGGCGGAAATGTCTAGTTTACTTGGATGACGTAATCGTGTTTGGAAAGACCTTTGCGGATTGTTTAAGTAATTTGGAAGAAGTCTTAAACCGAATCATGTCTAACGGTCTCAAATTGAAACCAAAGAAATGCAATCTGTTTAAGAAGGATATTAACTACCTAGGGCGGATTATTTCCACCGAGGGGGTTAAGGCGGATCCGGAAAAGATCAGGAGTGTGACTGAATGGGAAGTCCCCAGGGGTCCTAAAGATGTGCGATCCTTTCTAGGATTCTGCTCATACTATAGGGATTTCCTGCCGGGGTATTCCCGGGTAGCCTATCCGATCCAGTGTTTGTCACACTGGACACCCGGAAATAGGAAGGAGGAGTTCCCATGGGGGAGGGAACAGGACACAGCTTTCTTAGCAATAAAAAAGTTGTTTGTAGAGACCCCGGTGTTAAAGTATCCCACCCCGGATGGTCATTTTGTATTGGATACAGATGCTAGCAATGAGAGTATTGGGGCCGCCCTCAGTCAAGTCCAAGGCGGAGTGGAGGTTCCCATTGCCTTTGCTAGTAATACTATGAGTAAGACCCAGCGTAATTACTGTACCACTAAAAGGGAATTGTTGGCTGTGATAGTTTATACTAAAAAGTTCAAACATTTCCTTTGGGGGTCCGATTTTACGCTAAGAACAGATCATTCCTCTTTGAGATGGTTATTGAATTTCAAAGATGCGGAAGGAATGATTGGACGTTGGCTAGCACACCTTTCCGAGTTCGGTTTGGAGCAAAGTCAGATCCAGCATAGAGCTGGGGTAAAGCATGTAAATGCTGATGCACTTTCCCGACGTCCTATCAGGAAGTGCGAAAACACCAACTGTGATGACTGTGGTCAGCATGAAGCTGTCATAGCCGGAGCAAGGATTCCCTTTGAGATCAAGGGAACTGGGGTTCTGGAGTGGTCCATGGGAACCATCCGGAAATTCCAGGAAAAGGATCCTAACCTTAGCCGGTTGTTGGTATTGTTACCTAGGAAGATACGGCCCCCGCGGCCTGAGATTTCCCTGGAGAATCGGGAAATGAGACGACTAATAGCTCAATGGGCAGAGCTAGAGGTCCAGAGCGGAATCATCTACCGGTGGAAGATTAATTCATCCGGTAGGAGAGTCCGGCAAGTGGTAATACCTTCCGGTATGAGGAGGGATGTTATGTATTATTGCCATGGACACCTGACCAGTGGACATTTCGGAAAAAAACGTTCCCTGGAACGTCTGAAAAGGAGATATTACTGGCCAGGGATGAGTAGTGATCTATTAAGATGGATTGCTACTTGCCCGGATTGTTGTAAAAACAAACCTGGGCCTGGGATGGGTAAAATGCCTTTGTCCCAGGAGTTGTTTGGTGTAAGATTTGCGCGAGTCGCCATAGATATTATCAGTGGGTTTAAAACTACCCCTGAGGGTAATACTTGTATGATGGTCGTCACTGACTATTATACTAAGTATACGAGAGTGTTTCCATTAGCGGATCACAAAGCAGCAACCTGTGCAAAAGCTTTTGTTAAAGGTTGGGTATTGCATCTTGGGGTTCCCCTAATGATGCATAGTGACCAAGGTCGGGAATTTGAATCTGATCTTTGGCAGGAAATGTGTCACCGACTGGCGATTTGTAAGACGAGAACAAATCCCTATCGGCCACAAAGTGATGGAATGGTTGAGAGATTCAATCCTACATTGATTCAGGTGTTGAAATCCCTGGTGAATGATAGAATGGATGACTGGGATGAGCAGTGTGATTATGTATGCCATGCATATAATAGCACTGTCCATTCTAGTACTTCCTGTTCCCCGAATCTATTAGTTTTCGGGGAAGATTTGATAATGCCCGCGGATCTGGTATTCGGGGTAGTTGGAATGAACCCGGAAACCCCCTGCCATGTGATGTTTGTGGAGTCATTAAGAGATCAATTCAAATATGCTTATGAATTGGTGAGAACTGAACTGCAGAAGAATGCTACCTGGCAGAAGACCGGCTATGATCTAGGCCTTAAGCCGCGACGATTCAAAGTTGGTGATCAGGTAGTAAGATTACATGAGCCGTTATCGACTCTGAAACTTGCTAGTAATTGGGACGGCCCCTTTGTGGTTACCCGCATAGTAAGTGACAGTACTGTAGTGATACGTTCATTACAAGGAAAGATGTATAAATCTAATGTAGCTCGACTAAGAGAGTGGAAGGGGAGAGATTTGTCCCTGGACTCGTATGAGTTGGAAGTTGATACTTTGATAGAGGAAAGTGAACAGCGGAAATTAGTGAAGGAACCTCCCCGGAAACGCGGGAGGCCGCGGAAGGAGGTTTCCCGGAAACTAATGGTACAGAAGTCCGTCATCCCAAAAAGATCCGGGAAGAAGGCGGCTAATAAAGTCTCGCTGGCTGAAGGGAAAAGGACCCGGAAGAGTGTGGTTAAGGCTAAATCCACTCTGGAAAAAGCGTGTCCTAGAACCAGGTCTAATGTTATGCCTAAAAACATAAGACGCAGTCCCCGGTTACTAGCCAGGGACGGTATAACCTAAGCCGGTACACAACGAGTGTGGTGTCCTGTAATCTTGTTAAATATTTAAATGTTGTAATCAGTTATGTGTGGAAGTAAGTACGGTCGGAATGATCGTGATAGTCCCCCTGTCAAGGATCCCATGGGTGATGGACGGATAATCCGGTGAATGTGCTTTATTATGCCATTCATATATATTTCATTGATACTCTCGACGAGTTGACAGAGCGTAAGGATTAACACGTGGAATAAGGGTACCTGTTTACAATTGAACGCGCGGTGACCTGGTTCCAAGGAACTGGGTCACGGGACGCGCGGGGTTGCGCATGCGCGGTGGCGCGCCTTATATAAGGCCCGCGGAGCGGCGGGAATCGCCAGTTGGGGTTGAGAGGCGGTCCAGAGCAGACGTGAGAGCTCGGACACGACCATTGTCGCTGTGGGGAGGTGGATCCCCTATAAATCCATCAACAAACACTTTTCTTGAGTGTGACACAAAAACATGTCCTCCGAGACAGACCACCAACAGGTGGACCCTCTTCAAGAGGGCGACTCCGCTAGCGGAGGAAATGAGGTTGTTAATCAACCTGACCTCGTGGACCAGGAATCTCTGGATTTCCTGGGACAAGGGGAGATAATGGACGTCGACGCTGACTCTCAGTCACCGCTTCGCCCTGCTAATGTCGCCGCCAATTACTTGGAAGGTCTAGACATTGAGGCCATCAGCCCTGCTGACGGTCGCGCTGATACCGGTGAGGCTGAGTATCAGGATCCGGGTCTATTGTACCATGGAGAACCGCCGGCGGACGTTGAAAAACCCCGCCCGGCCGTGCCTTCACTAGGAGGCTTCATGTCCAATTACGATGGACGTGAAGTAGAACTGCACGAGGACGTGCTAAGACTCACGGCGGAGGGAGCTCCCCGCCGGATAGACCCGCTCACGAGCCAGGCGATATTGCTCTTCCTGTTAGTGGAGGAGCAGGAGGAGATGCCCCCGGACTGGTTTGTGTACTGGGAGGCACTCCAGAAAGGACTACGCATATGCTACTGCTTACGACGAGCTGTCTTCGATTTGCATATCGCAGACATAAAGCGGTTAATGCCCGCACTCCCAATTCTGTCTCTGGACCCGAATTGTGGAGTTGCCGGGATGTTGTTGACTGGGGTCAACAGATACCGGGCGCGAATCGGGAAACTCCGAGAGCCGAAAACCCGGAAGGAGTACGAGATTGCTGCCGCTAATACGCAGGGGGTAGTTTCGTATGTCCTGGATGTAGCCACTATTGAAGACTACATGGATTCTCACAACGTCAAACGAGATATTGCCATATCTTGTTTGGTTGATGAGGCGGTTCGTACAGTACGAACCAGATCTTCCAGTGCGGAGGAGAAGGCGCGAATAAAAGCGCTGAAAGCCACACCTAGGGGGCGCGGCAGTAAAGGTGAGAGGGGGGCCTCAAACCGGTCAAGCTCGGCCGACAGTAACCAGTCGGACGAGTTTGTCCAGGAGAGAGGACGTCAGGCTCGCCGGAACGAGAAGGCAAGATTAGCTAACTTGCCGGACTCTGTATTAGCAGAGGGATTACCGGAACAACCTTCCGGAGGACAGCCCGTTATTCCCCGGGCTGAGGAGGTAACGGATGAGGCTATGGACATAAACGAAGCCAATACTCCGGCGCCCTCCAACACCACCACCACCACCACCACCCCGGCCCTTGTGGCAGATATGACCGCCGCCGCGGGAGCAGCGGCCGCCGTGGCGGCTGCGCTGGTATTTAATCCAGCACGTCTCAGCCCTCTCCGTAGTCCGGCTCATTCGGATCCGGAAGAGGGAGAGGTTCCGGCTAACGCTGAGGAACCAGGAAATGCCCCAGAGGACCCCATCCCGCCTAATGACGTGATGAGGCGGATCTGGCAGAACGCGAACAATAAGTTCCGCGTGTTTATTCCCAATTCATGGGAACAGTGTCCGATTGGTCCTACCAATTTCGGATGTCCACTTGCGATCAACTGTAAAGATCAGAGTGACGATGAGGATTGGATCCGGAATACCCCCCGGGACCGTCCTCCGTCTGCTTTTTATCAGCAGTGGCTAGATCAACTCAGGATCCTGCCGGATACTTACTATAGTAAGGAGCAGAAAGAAAAACTTCTTTTTGCGATTAACCGCTGGTATAGCCAACGGGAAAGAAACTGGTGCCCATTCGCTACGTGTGTAAACACGATTGGCACAGACAGAACCGTGTTTGTAACAAAGCAACGGTTTCTGCGTCACCTCTGTGAAAATCACATGCACCACTGTGTGGTGTACCACTGTGATATCACAGTAGGTAGGGAGTCCCAGCTGTGTAACGGGTGTTTAGAACCCCGGAGAGGTGAGCTCATGCGCCACATGAAGGATTGCCATAACATGGGAATCAGTGTAGCTCGCAATCGTGTGAATGCGCTACATGATGCCGTATGTGACCAGTACAAGTCACTCACGGAGGAACAGAAGGCTAAGATCCGGCCGGCAACTCCCTTCTACTGCGAGGTCGCAGATGGGAAGTTCAAAGCCAGGATTGCCAGAGTGGACGGACGACATAAGTTCGCCATGAATGACGAGGAATATACGGTGTTATGCACTACCCGTACTTCCCGCAGAGGTGGCGGTAGTTTCCGTCAGCCGGAAACCCGGGGTAGTTCCCGGGGGAAGAGCCGGTCCGCCCGCGACCGCTCTCGATCTCCTGCGGTCTCACCTGGACCAAAACGGAGACATGCCGGATCCAATTTGGAGGATCTCGATAATTCCTACTATGGGATTTATCATGCCCCGGAAGGTCGCGACTATTATCGCGAGTATCCAGACCCGCTGTTTACAGACCGGAAAGATCGGAAACGTGATTCTGGTGGTCAAGCGGCGGCGACTAACATGGATTACCGTTCTAGACGTCTGAGCAGTTCGGACAGTGCCAACAGTCAACCTGACTGTGGAGGTGCCCGGCCTAAAGAACCGGCTACCAGAACAAAGGCTTCCCTGTCTTTGACGTACCATCTGGGGACAACTGCAAAGCTAACCCCCAGGGACGTCCGGTCACCCACTACCCCAACTCGGGACATGCAGGGCTTGACCGTGAAAGCTGAACCAAAATCACTAATCTCAGTGGTAACGCCTCGGGGCATAACTGTCCCGAAGGCTGCAGCGGTTGCGAAAGCGCCGCAAGCGGATGTTAAACCCGTGATTCCTGCAGCCCAGGAGCCGGTTGTCATCCAGCCAGTCGCGGGCACCTCCCGCACGGAAACTACCGGTGGCGTAAAGTTAAAATACGTCCCGATAGTCAACTACTTCTCTAGGGAAGAGAAGGCGAGCTGCGAAGTGGGACAGAGAATTGTAACAGAATTCCAGGAGTCCCAACGCGAGCTGGCGGTGGAGTATAACACCAAAATGTTAGGCCTGTTCACGCATGGCCTAAAGATTGCCCACCGGGAGGAGAAAGCATTGGTCGCTGTCGGCAATGCTGACTACTTGGCTAAAAAGTCAAGGGAAGCTGCTTCAGGCCAAAAGACTGCTGAGGCCGCCGCAGGGTTCGTTCAGCAAGAGAACGAGAAGTTAACCAAACGGTTACAGGACATGAACGTAAAATTTTACGGGGTGTTCGGCGTGACTATCGATACCTGGGATGGCACAACTGAGCACGCGCTTGCTTTAATGAGGGCAAGAGATGAACCTTTAGGTTAAAAAGACTAATAAAAGGTTCTGAGTCTATTTCTAATTCTTTTAGGAATAGAGGAGGGAACTATAATAGTTTCCGGATAGATTAATTGTTGTTTCATTTAATCTGACGTCATAAATTGTTTATGACGGGGTATCCCTTTTTGAGGGGAGGGGCATCTTTTTAGAGGCATATGGATCAACGCGGGGGGAACCTTCCGTGGAAGCTCTGGACTTACCTAACTACTCAACTCTCAACTATAGCCTACCGATGGGGAATCAGGACTCCACCGGGAAGCTACCAAACTAACGTCCCTGAAACTAACTTTTGGGATACGTTACCATGATGTGTTCCTGATACTATTATGCTGAGTTATAAACTGTTCCCGTCCAAAGGATTACGTGTCAAACAGACAATGCTCGTGGTTCCAGATCTACTTATATATTTCATGAACATTCCTGGAGCTAGGATTACGTGTTAAACGGACAGTACTCGTGGTTTCCAGCCGGATTATAGTTATATATGCCATGAACTTTACTGGAGCGAGGACGGGATACTTATCGAGCTGTATATATATGAACTTACCTTCGGGTGATATTTATCCAAGAAACAGTATTAAGAAGAGGAGAGCACCTCACTCATTCGTCTATTAGAAGCGGAGAGCACCTTGACCACAACTAGATCACCAGTAAGCTATATTTAATTGTAAGGGTTTCCGGGTACACTGCCAGGTTACTAATTAAAACGTTTTTAATATATAAAATATCATTATTATGTGATACATATCACCTCAGGTGTTCCAATAAGGTATTCTCATATTTACCTTATGAATCAGGTTTCATAATATGCTACATATGAAGATTGTATGATCTGATAAGCTAGGAAACGTGGCTACCCGTAATGTTTATATGAAGTCGTTAAGACTATGTGTATATACTAAATATACCGCCAGGTATTGTCGTGTGTGTTGACTCTGTTGTATGTTGCGAGAGATATTAATACTCCGGTTATATAATCGGATTACCCGGCTTAAAACAAAGGCTGTGGTTACTGTTATCCATTGTGTGAATGTTTTCATTAAATCACAAATCAATGTAAGACGCTGGTGGTTGTGAGTCCTTATCAGGACTGGTTTTTAATAACTTTTCTGTTCAACTTAAATATATACACACCCCACGCGCATTTTTTTAACCGAGTAAGGAAACTTCATAAGGAAGTCATATCGAAATGTGTCAAGCCGTTCGATTGTATGTGGCTCACTCTCACCAAACCAGTGCAACTAAAAAAGTGACGTACATGATCGGCGGACGTACATGATCGGCGGACGTACATGATCGGTGACGTACATGATCGGTGACGTACATGATCGGTGACGTACATGATCGGTGATCTATTGACTGCCCTACCCTTTCTGAAGATAATAAAACATAAATAAACCTTACCAAGGTGTACATACGATGTGTCTCTTGAAATGTAATATGTTAGCAATGTATAGATGCGACTATTAAGGTCATTTTTCATGGCATTTTAATACTGATCATGTACGTCATGTGACGTACATGATCGGTGACGTACATGATCGGTGATTTATTGACTGCCCTACCCTTTATGAACATGATAAAACATGAATAAACCTTACCAACGTGTACATATGATGTGTGTATTGAAATGTAATATGTCAGAAATGTCTAGATGCAATTATTAAGATTATTTTTATTGACATTTAAAATACTGATCATGTACGTCATGTGACGTACATGATCGGCCATTATTTATTGACTGACTTAATTACCCTTTCTAACCATATTTAAAACATAAATCAATCATAGTGAGGTGTACATATGTTGTAGGTCTAAATATGTGTAATCATAGACAGGTCAAGCAGTGGGTAATGAGGAAATGTTACATGACATTCCAAGCCGATCATGTACGTCATGTGACGTACATGATCGGTTACACATTGAGCCCCCCCCCTCCGGCCCCTATAAATATTTTGGGAGTTGTTTTTTTCTAATAAACTCCCCAAAGATACATTACAGCCTGTAGGTATGGTTGGGAGAGTTAAACATCGTAGTGCAGGGGGTAAAAGATCGATTTTGTACTCTGCCGATCATGTACGTCCGCCGATCATGTACGTCCACCGATCATGTACGTCACTTTTTTAAGTTGCATCGATTTGGTGAGAGTGAGTCATGTATGATATTATATTCACTTGTCATAAAACATACCTAAATCATCTATTATGGTTGCTATTACAGTGTAATGCCATATTTATATTGAGTTTGATGATCTCGCTTGTGTAGTATGTCGTGTAATATGTTACGCCCCTAGTTACTGTATAGACAATAACTATAAAGTCGTTGTTCTAAAAGGTTTTCTATGTACTAGGAAAACAGTATATATGTTCGTTACCACCTAGTTTTGTCTAGGGGGGGTAGTGTAGGGGCATGATATTACATATTAATCTCATACACGGTATTTCCGGGTAACGTCTGTTTACTCGGCTTCTCCACCTGGAGCTAGTGCACACAGTTCCCGGGAGAGGGCGCAGGTCCTCTTCAGGTGACCGTGTGCCGCTCTCAGGTGGGCGGCCGACCCACCCACCTGGCCACGTGACCTAAGAGCCGGTGTTATATAAGACCCATGTGTTTACCTGGAACGGCAGTCAGTACAGGCCCGACTGACGAGAGACTTCACATGTCCAACCGTGCGGACAGAGTTGTATGCTAAGAGTTGTATACTGACCGTTTCCTCTATTTATAGAGAAACCTGATCTACCTGTGTGTATTAATTCTACACTGATCGTTCCCTAGTAAAGGAACTAGAGTTGTTATTCTTGTGAATAAAGACAGATATATTCTCGCACCTGGAAACTGCCGTGATCGTTGTTCTTTAACCTAGAGTTAACTACGAACCACCACACATTTAACAAATTCTACACAGCATGATAGAGAACTAGCTGTACTAAATATTCTGAGCTAGAATATGATTGTAGCGGAGTGGAGCCACTGCGGGGCAGCATGCGGAGCCCTTTAATAGGTCAAATATCAAAGGGATCTGAAATAGCTGTCCTGTTCAACCATTAATCAATTAGGTTTCGCCAGTCAAATGGCCATACAGCCATTTAAATATCCCAAATGCGAAATACGTTATTGCTCAACTGTATCACTTTTAAGAGACACATTAAATGTGTCTCATAAATTGATCTCCACCCTGTACACTAAATGTTAGGGTATATCCTCCCTTTATTAGTCATGTCATGGAGTTGCTGATTGAATTGTGATTGAATGAATGAATAATTAGTTACTGGTACATTGTATGATGAAACCTATATTATTGATGAGTATATACACAGGTTGAGCATATCCTTACTATCGCATTATCATCTTATATTGAGATTCAGATTGTATTATGACATTACTGTATTGTATAGAAAACAACCAATTACTAACGTAGAATAAAAGCATTTCAAAAGCTCAATTTGCAATGAATATGTTTATCATAATTATTATAGTCCTCTCAAGCATTTTCCTATCAAACGATGTTGGTTTACGTGTACTCTCTCATTATTTGAGAACATCATCTTGGTACCTGGTATTTGCTACACTGGAACTAACTCCATATTCTCCTCTTTCTAGGTAGGTGCTAATGGATGCACCCCATGTCTCATCACTTCTCGGTGCTGCATACCAGACTGACAAACAGACAGACAGACCGTAGGTGCCATATAATGTAGTCTTATATATAGGTCAAATTCATCAAATCTTGGATGCCTGCGACATGTTTACATATCCCAGGTAACAAGAAACGTTTGGTCAACGTTGATCAACGTTCACTTTTGGTCAATTGGACTAACGTTTTTTAACTTGCATTATTTTAATGTTGATTTAAAGTTTTTGTGGAAAACGTGATGTCAGAAACGTTGATTTAATGTTAGAAAAGAGTTTGTAAACTAACGTTTTCCAGGTAACCTATATTGAACATTGCTCAACGTTTTTTTGTGGACTCAAAACAACGTTGATTTAACTAATTGGCTCAACGATTATTTTTGTAACTCCAGTCCATCTCACCAGGTGGCAGTTTAGCATGTAATGGAAAGAGACTGATGGCTAGACAACAGTATCTGTCTAAGATAAGCTACAATAATGGTACTTTATGATGTGTTTATTCACATAAATGACAACATTTGATGTTTAATCATATCTATGCTAAATATGTTGGTCAATATGTAATATAATCTCCTTATTGGGGTGTGCGGTATGGGAAACACCCATTTTGTAGCATTATGTGATATAAATAAATAAAATATTTCCACATAAGCCTGTGAATCAATACACTGCCCATTTATGATGGAGTAAAGGCTTAATGTACCTCTTTGTGAAAAGAGTATGTAGGGTACATACGCAGAAATGTATGGAAAACATAAGGAAAAAAAAGCAGAATAAAAGTATTATTATATAGTAGTACATCAATCTCTTTTTGCATTAGAATGTGTGTATTAATTCAACGTTGGTTCACCCATAGCTCAATTCTAAATCAACGTTAAATATACATTGATTTGACTCCACGAAATGGACTTACGCTAGATGTATAAAAAACATTATTTCACTCTTTAAATGACATTAAAATAACGTTTAAACAACTTCAACTTGTTACCTGGGTATGTGCCTCCGGCTGATCTGACCTCTACGGATGTCCTCTTCGGGAGGTTTAGTAGTAGGGTGGCTTACTTATGAATAATGATTGTATAAACGTTTTACATTATGATTTAAAGAAGATCTTCCAAGGGAAGAACAAAGGGGTTGATTATGTAGTGGGCATGCCGTATGAAAAAAGTGAATGCCGAATGATCTACTATTATAACACTGAGGAACATTTCTGCACTTTCAGAGAGCAACTGGTATAGAACCAACTGATGAGATTGCTGGGTTACTTCTCATTTCTGAGTTATTTGACATTTAAGATGCATAAAATGCAATAAAACACCAGATACTAGTGAAAGGTTTGGCAGGAAGCTTATTTTTTCCATCATTAAATTCATGTATTCTGGGTAAAAAGTGGTTTATAGCCACTGATAACATATATTCTTTGCCTATGAAATAATGCTTTTTAACTTTAGATGCCGTGATGTCAGATAGCGGGTAAGAACATCACAGACGTCATCATATATATAATGAATAGTTTCCTGTGGGGTTTCCCTAGCATTGACATGCTAAATAATCATCATAATGTAGGGGCATAATATTACATATTAATCTCATACACGGTATTTCCGGGTAACGTCTGTTTACTCGGCTTCTCCACCTGGAGCTAGTGCACACAGTTCCCGGGAGAGGGCGCAGGTCCTCTTCAGGTGACCGTGTGCCGCTCTCAGGTGGGCGGCCGACCCACCCACCTGGCCACGTGATCTAAGAGCCGGTGTTATATAAGACCCATGTGTTTACCTGGAACGGCAGTCAGTGCAGGCCCGACTGACGAGAGACTTCACATGTCCAACCGTGCGGACAGAGTTGTATGCTAAGAGTTGTATACTGACCGTTTCCTCTATTTATAGAGAAACCTGATTTACCTGTGTGTATTCATTCTACACTGATCGTTCCCTAGTAAAGGAACTGGAGTTATTATTCTTGTGAATAAAGATAGATATATTCTCGCACCTGGAAACTGCCGTGATCGTTGTTCTTTAACCTAGAGTTAATTACGAACCACCACACTGGTGCCGTGACCAGTAGCAGTAAAGGTAGCAGAACAAGCTAGTTGTTCGAGAATATGTTCGGGTTATACTGAACAGGAAGTCCTTGATTGGACAGACAGTCCTTTAGTGGACGGACAATGGCTACCGGTGGTAGCCTGGGCGGCTCTGGTCCAGAGCTGAGTGAAGGGGAGTTGGAATCAACTCGCCTGGAGGTGCCAGGGGTGGACCCTGGAGAGGGCTTGAAGCCAGGACAGAAGAAGAGGAAGTTGCAGGATCTTTCCTGGGTGGAACCCTATGTAGGGGATGAGAAATTCCAGAGGGAATATGACGAGCGTTTGGCTCGGGAAGAGGATGACCTCTACTGGGAAAATGTCCGATTGGACAAGCAGTCAATGGAGGATCAGTATGCTGCATTGACTGACGAATTGACTTCCCTGGTAAAAGAAAGGGACGAGATTCTCTCTGAGAATCAGAGGGTAAAAGGAACTCTGATAGAAGAGAGAGAACGGTTGATAGAGGACAACCGGTATATGAAAAAGAAGGTTGCTCAGGAATCGCATGAATACCAAAAGATTCAGGCAAAGATTGCTGAGAACCAGAAGGAGAATGAACATTCTGAATCTCTTAAGGAGAGGTATGAGAGGGAGTTGAAAAAATACTCTAGAGAATGGTATGCCTTGAAGAAGGGGACAGAGGAGCTCGAGAAGGGCAGAGACCAGTTGGTCAAGGATAATGAATCCACCAGGATACAAATCCTGGAAGAAACGGAAGAGTTAGAAAGGAAACGGAAAGCTGAGGTGGAAGCTGTCTGTTCCCTTGAAGCTAGGAAAACTCTCCTGCGGGGTGAATTGTTAAAGGCAATGGAACAGCAGGGGGAGGAACAACTTCCAGCTGGCAGGCCGGAAACTGTTCCTGATAGTACTCCTACTACTAGTAAGGAGGAAGCATTACCTCAATTCGATCCATTTATTAATGATAATGGATTGAGGAATGTAGAAGACTCTGTGTATAAGAACAGAGAGAAAGATTCAAGGAGAGTGAATGTTACCGGGCGCTCTCTTGGATGGGAACCAGTTAATCATGCCAGAATTGGTCCGGTTAACAGGGAAATGTCTCCAGAGGAGGAAGTGTCTCGACATTATAAAAATAAATTTCGAGATGAAGTGGTGAATCATAGTTATGGCTCATTGAACCCCTTCGCGGGAGATGACCCGGCTCTATATGGGAATCCGGGAGGTTATGATAGCAAGGGTAATTATCGGTATTGCCCAGATGCAACTTATTCGTACCCACCTCCGGCCACGGAAACACACTCGGGAGTCAATAAAGATCCTGAGATTAGGCCGAGGGATAGGATGAATAAGGGGACCCAACCGGGAACAAAGGGAAGGTCAAACCCGGTGCATAAAAACACTAAGGGATTGTCAGGCTATCAAGGCCCACGCTTTGATGAGGGTTCAGAATCTGAATCAGATAAATCATCTGACGATGTACCCAAGAGAAAGGTTCCTTTGAACCGGCGAGTCACAATGACCCCGGCGGAGCACCGATTACATAATCGAGACCCCGCCATAGGTAATTTGGGACTAGATTGCTCTAGCCGAGGTCAAGACGGTACAGACCTACTGGCTTGGAGTAGACGCATGTCGGGTCAATTAGTGCATTCTAATTATGCCGCTAAAAGAACTGCACGTGTGACTAAGCCTTACAGGGGTGTACGACCCTGGAAGGAAGAATATCAATCACTTCTAGATGATTGTAAGTACAATTGCTGGAACAAGGAGGAATCCTTGGGAGCTTTTGTGATATGGCTGAGTGACGGCCCGGGTAAGATAGTGGTTGAAGAATGGAGGGACACTTACGGGCCAGAAGCTACATACGACCAGTTGGAAGTATTAGCTTGTTATACTTTTGGGAAAATGGTGACAGTAGATCACTGGACTCTGTTTCAGAGAAGAACGCAGAAACCGAAGGAATCTGCTAAAATTTTTGGGCTAGAATTGCAGCGATTATTGCGGCAGGCTAGGCCAGAATGGAGTAGGGATGCTGAATATTACATAGAATCCCTATTTGTAAGATTTATTAGTGGATTGAGTGATCCTGAACATGCTAAAGTATGTGGTAGAGCTTGGGAAGCTGGGTCTTCCTTAGCAGATTTGTTCATGGCGATTGATCAACATGACAAAAAGAAGATACTGTTGGCTGGTATGATACCCGCTAATAGGGGACAGCGCGTCTCTGGAATTGAACATTCCTTAGATGGTGACGATTCTTCCGCGGGAGAATCTGAAGGGGAGGAGAGAGTAGACGCCCTGAAATTCAAGGGTCGACAGAAATCTAGCTCTACCCCAGCTTCCGGGAAGCTTCCTAGTAACAAAGGTTATTCGGAAACTACCCGGAAACCCGATACTCGGGACCCTCAGACTGTACCCAGTCAGAAAACCCAGACCCCGGAGATGACCACTCCGGATAAAACAAATGCGTCAGGAAACTCATTAAATACCTTAATGGAGTCCATGATTAAACGCATGAACGAGGTGTTTGATAATCAAACCAGGCGCCGCCCTAGGGTCGATCGTAACACTGTCCAGTGTTACAGATGTCAAGTCAAAGGGCACTTTGCATCTGAATGCAAAGCCGAGAAACCTGTTTTAAGAAGTGAGGTTTCGGGAAATTAGAGGGGGTTACCGGGGATGGCAGGACGGTAACCCCTGAGGAAATATGTCAGATTATCACCGACGTTGGCGGTGAAGATTCATTAACAGTGAATGCGTCCAGCAAGAAGGGAGATGGGACCGTACATCCCGGAAACCATGAGGCTGGGGAGACTGGTACAACAGGCGCCCAGGGGTGCGCGTATGGGAAACCTAGTGCCAGTTTAGAGGAGTCAATAACCAAAGAGTTGGTTAAGGTTGGAGGAACCAGGCTTCCCCCGGGTCATCCTTGTCTGGAACACCTGAAAGGATGTGGATTCGACCTGGGCACTGATAGTGACCTTCACCGGTTTACTAGGAATCCCTCAGTAACTGATGGGAAGAGGTGGTACGTTTCCTGTTCTGTACAAGGAAAGACTGGGGAATTTCTTATGGATACTGGAGCTAGCCACTCCATGGTCTCTAAGAGATTCATCAGCTTATTGCCGAATATGTGTGAGAACCTCACAATGAGGGTAAACGCATGTACGGCCGATGGTACCAGAATGAGGACATTTGGACGGACTTTTCTGATAATCTCTGTGGCCGGGAAAGAATTTGTTTGGGCCCCGACCATAGCTGAGATTGAAGATGATGGTATTCTTGGTTTGGATTTTGCGGCGCTTTTCGGTGCGACTTTGAATCCGAAAAGTGGGAAGTTGAAAATTGAATACCCGTATGATATGACCATACTCTGTAAGTTGAGAGTGATAAGTAGTGTCGCTAGTGTGGCACAGACTGTGAAGATTCCCCCGGGAATGACCTGTGACGTGTTAGTCAGTTCAGGGAGGCTAATCCAGAAAGGATTAGCGGTAATCGAGCCGGATATGGCTGTATTATCCCGGAAGGGATTGGAATCTGCGGATACCCTAGTAGGGAATTCCAGATGGACAGTGACACCCATTTCCAACCCCGGAAACTCCACAGTATATCTTGAGAAAGGCACTGAAGTTGGGAAAGTGATACTTGCGGAGGCAGTCACCGGTAGCCACCAAGACCTGAGGTTAGAAGAAGGAGGGGAAGAGGAATTGCATGAAGAGTTAACTAAGTTGTTAACAGGATCGTCCATAACGGATGAGAATGATCAGGAAGCCCTAAAGGCTATGCTGAAGAGATGCAGGCAAGCTTTTGCGGCCCCAGGGGAACCCCTGGGGAGAACCAATAAGGTATTGCATGAAATTAAAACCGGGGATAACCCCGCTTTTAAGATTCCTTATAGGAGATTACCCCTCAAGAAGAAGATTGTAGCTGAGGAAGAGATAGCGAAAATGCTGAAGGATAATGTTATTGTTCCCAGCATGAGCCCTTGGTCCTCCCCTGTGTGTATGGTAACCAAGAAGGACGGTAGCATACGGTTCTGTATTGATTACCGGAAACTGAATGGGTTGACTAAGAAGAACTCCTATCCTCTTCCTAGGATAGATGAGACGATTGATTCCCTGGGAGGGAATGAATGGTTTTGTACCCTGGATTTACAGTCCGGGTATTGGCAAGTAGGCATGAAGCCTGAAGATATGGAGAAAACCGCGTTTTCTAGCCATATTGGGTTGTTTGAATATAAGGTAATGCCGTTCGGGTTATGTAACGCGCCGGCCACCTTTGAAGCCATGATGGAGACGCTGTTAAGTGATTTATTATGGCGGAAATGTCTAGTTTACCTGGATGACGTAATTGTGTTTGGAAAGACCTTTGCGGATTGTTTAAGTAATTTAGAGGAAGTCTTAAACCGAATCATGTCTAACGGTCTCAAATTGAAACCAAAGAAATGCAATCTGTTTAAGAAGGATATTAACTACCTAGGGCGGATTATTTCCACCGAGGGGGTTAAGGCGGATCCGGAAAAGATCAGGAGTGTAACTGAATGGGAAGTCCCCAGGGGTCCTAAAGATGTGCGATCCTTTCTAGGATTCTGCTCATAC
The DNA here is from genome assembly GCA_947462335.1 of Harmothoe impar. Classification (NCBI taxonomy): domain Eukaryota; kingdom Metazoa; phylum Annelida; class Polychaeta; order Phyllodocida; family Polynoidae; genus Harmothoe; species Harmothoe impar. The sequence goes on along the minus strand of OX381712.1, from coordinate 49,478,372 downwards.
TATAGGGATTTCCTGCCGGGGTATTCCCGGGTAGCCTATCCGATCCAGTGTTTGTCACACTGGACACCCGGAAGTAGGAAGGAAGAGTTCCCATGGGGGAGGGAACAGGACACAGCTTTCTTAGCAATAAAAAAGTTGTTTGTAGAGACCCCGGTGTTAAAGTATCCTACCCCGGATGGTCACTTTGTATTGGATACCGATGCTAGCAATGAGAGTATTGGGGCCGCCCTCAGTCAAGTCCAAGGCGGAGTGGAGGTTCCCATTGCCTTTGCTAGTAATACTATGAGTAAGACCCAGCGTAATTATTGTACCACTAAAAGGGAATTGTTGGCTGTGATAGTTTATACTAAAAAGTTCAAACATTTCCTTTGGGGGTCCGATTTTACGCTAAGAACAGATCATTCCTCTTTGAGATGGTTATTGAATTTCAAAGATGCGGAAGGAATGATTGGACGTTGGCTAGCACACCTTTCCGAGTTCGGTTTGGAGCAAAGTCAGATCCAGCATAGAGCTGGGGTAAAGCATGTAAATGCTGATGCACTTTCCCGACGTCCTATCAGGAAGTGCGAAAACACCAACTGTGATGACTGTGGTCAGCATGAAGCTGTCATAGCCGGAGCAAGGATTCCCTTTGAGATCAAGGGAACTGGGGTTCTGGAGTGGTCCATGGGAACCATCCGGAAATTCCAGGAAAAGGATCCTAACCTTAGCCGGTTGTTGGTATTGTTACCTAGGAAGATACGGCCCCCGCGGCCTGAGATTTCCCTGGAGAATCGGGAAATGAGACGACTAATAGCTCAATGGGCAGAGCTAGAGGTCCAGAGCGGAATCATCTACCGGTGGAAGATTAATTCATCCGGTAGGAGAATCCGGCAAGTGGTAATACCTTCCGGTATGAGGAGGGATGTTATGTATTATTGCCATGGACACCTGACCAGTGGGCATTTCGGAAAAAAACGTTCCCTGGAACGTCTGAAAAGGAGATATTACTGGCCAGGGATGAGTAGTGATCTATTAAGATGGGTTGCTACTTGCCCGGATTGTTGTAAAAACAAACCTGGGCCTGGGATGGGTAAAATGCCTTTGTCCCAGGAGTTGTTTGGTGTAAGATTTGCGCGAGTCGCCATAGACATTATCAGTGGGTTTAAAACTACCCCTGATGGTAATACCTGTATGATGGTCGTCACTGACTATTATACTAAGTATACGAGAGTGTTTCCATTAGCGGATCACAAAGCAGCAACCTGTGCAAAAGCTTTTGTTACAGGTTGGGTATTGCATCTTGGGGTTCCCCTAATGATGCATAGTGACCAAGGTCGGGAATTTGAATCTGATCTTTGGCAGGAAATGTGTCACCGACTGGCGATTTGTAAGACGAGGACAAATCCCTATCGACCACAAAGTGATGGAATGGTTGAGAGATTCAATCGTACATTGATTCAGGTTTTGAAATCCCTGGTGAATGATAGAATGGATGACTGGGATGAGCAGTGTGATTATGTATGCCATGCATATAATAGCACTGTCCATTCTAGTACTTCCTGTTCCCCGAATTTATTAGTTTTCGGGGAGGATTTGATAATGCCCGCGGATCTGGTATTCGGGGTGGTCGGAATGAACCCGGAAACCCCCTGCCATGTGATGTTTGTGGAGTCATTAAGAGATCAATTCAAATATGCTTATGAATTGGTGAGAACTGAATTGCAGAAGAATGCTACCTGGCAGAAGACCGGCTATGATCTAGGCCTTAAGCCGCGACGATTCAAAGTTGGTGATCAGGTAGTAAGATTACATGAGCCGTTATCGACTCTGAAACTTGCTAGTAATTGGGACGGGCCCTTTGTGGTTACCCGCATAGTAAGTGACAGTACTGTAGTGATACGTTCATTACAAGGAAAGATGTATAAATCTAATGTAGCTCGACTAAGAGAGTGGAAGGGGAGAGATTTGTCCCTGGACTCGTATGAGTTGGAAGTTGATACTTTGATAGAGGAAAGTGAACAGCGGAAATTAGTGAAGGAACCTCCCCGGAAACGCGGAAGGCCGCGGAAGGAGGTCTCCCGGAAACTAATGGTGCAGAAGCCCGTCATCCCAAAAAGATCCGGGAAGAAGGCGGCTAATAAAGTCTCGCTGGCTGAAGGGAAAAGGACCCGGAAGAGTGTGGTTAGGGCTAAATCCACTCTGGAAAAGGCGTGTCCTAGAACCAGGTCTAATGTTATGCCTAAAAACATAAGACGCAGTCCCCGGTTACTAGCCAGGGACGGTATAACCTAAGCCGGTACACAACGAGTGTGGTGTCCTGTAATCTTGTTAAATATTTTAATGTTGTAATCAGTTATGTGTGGAAGTAAGTACGGTCAGAATGATCGTGATAGTCCCCCTGTCAAGGATCCCATGGGTGATGGACGGATAATCCGGTGAATGTGCTTTATTATGCCATTCATATATATTTCATTGATACTCTCGACGAGTTGACAGAGCGTAAGGATTAACACGTGGAATAAGGGTACCTGTTTACAATTAAAACGCGCGGTGACCTGGTTCCAAGGAACTGGGTCACGGGACGCGCGGGGTTGCGCATGCGCGGTGGCGCGCCTTATATAAGGCCCGCGGAGCGGCGGGAATCGCCAGTTGGGGTTGAGAGGCGGTCCAGAGCAGACGTGAGAGCTCGGACACGACCACTGTCGCTGTGGGGAGGTGGATCCCCTATAAATCCATCAACAAACACTTTTCTTGAGTGTGACACTACAACATGTCTTCCGAGACAGACCACCAACAGGTGGACCCTCTTCAAGAGGGCGACTCCGCTAGCGGAGGAAATGTGGTTGTTAATCAACCTGACCTCGTGGACCAGGAATCTCTGGATTTCCTGGAACAAGGGGAGATAATGGACGTCGACGTTGACTCTCAGTCACCGCTTCGCCCTGCTAATGTCGCCGCCAATTACTTGGAAGGTCTAGACATTGAGGCCATCAGCCCTGCTGACGGTCGCGCTGATACCGGTGAAGCTGAGTATCAGGATCAGGGTCTATTGTACCATGGGAAACCGCCGGCGGACGTTGAAAAACCCCGCCCGGCCGTACCAACCCTGGGAGGCTTCATGTCCAATTACGACGGACGTGAAGTAGAACTGCACGAGGACGTGCTGAGGCTCACGGCGGAGGGAGCTCCCCGCCGGATTGACTCACTCACGAGTCAGGCCATATTGCTCTTCCTGTTAGTAGAGGAGCAGGAGGAGATGCCCCCGGACTGGTTTGTGTACTGGGAGGCACTCCAGAAAGGACTACGCGTATGCTACTGCTTACGACGAGCTGTCTTCGATTTACACATCGCGGACATCGACAGGTTAATGCCCGCACTCCCAATTCTGTCTTTGGACCCGAATTGTGGAGTTGCCGGGATGTTGTTGACTGGTGTCAACAGATACCGGGCGCGAATCGGGAAACTCCGAGAGCCTAAAACCCGGAAGGAGTACGAGATTGCTGCCGCTAATACGCAGGGAATAGTCTCGTATGTCCTGGATGTAGCCACTATAGAGGACTACATGGATTCTCACCACGTCAAACGAGATATTGCCATATCTTGTTTGGTTGATGAGGCGGTTCGTACGGTACGAACCAGATCTTCCAGTGCGGAGGAGAAGGCGCGAGTAAAAGCGCTGAAAGCCACACCTAGGGGGCGCGGCAGTAAAGGTGAGAGGGGGGCCTCAAACCGGTCAAGCTCGGCTGACAGCAATCAGTCTGACGAGTTTGTCCAGGAGAGAGGACGTCAGGCTCGCCGGAACGAGAAGGCAAGATTAGCTAACTTGCCGGACTCTGTACTAGCAGAGGGATTACCGGAACAACCTTCCGGAGGACAGCCCGTTATTCCCAGGGCTGAGGAGGTAACGGATGAGGCGATGGACATAAACGAAGCCAATACTCCGGAACCCTCCAACACCACCACCACCACCACCCCGGCCCTTGTGGCAGACATGACCGCCGCCGCGGGAGCAGCGGCCGCCGTGGCGGCTGCGCTGGTATTCAATCCAGCACGTCTCAGCCCTCTCCGTAGTCCGGCTCAGTCGGACCCGGAAGAGGGAGAGGTTCCGGCTAACGCTGAGGAACCAGGAAATGCCCCAGAGGACCCCATCCCGCCTAATGACGTGATGAGGCGAGTCTGGCAGAACGCTAACAATAAGTTCCGCGTGTTTATTCCCAATTCATGGGAACAGTGTCCGATTGGTCCCACCAATTTCGAATGTCCACCTGAGACCAACTGTAAAGGTCAAAGTGATGATGAGGATTGGATCCGGAATACCCCCCGGGACCGTCCTCCGTCTGCTTTTTATCAGCAGTGGCTAGATCAACTCAGGATCCTGCCAGACACTTACTACAGTAAGGAGCAGAAGGAAAAACTTCTTTTTGCGGTTAACCGCTGGTACAGTCAGCGGGAAAGGAATTGGTGCCCATTCGCTACATGTGTAAACACGATTGGCACAGACAGAACCGTGTTTGTAACAAAGCAACGGTTTCTGCGTCACCTCTGTGAAAATCACATGCACCACTGTGTGGTGTATCACTGTGATATCACAGTAGGTAGGGAATCCCAGCTATGTAACGGGTGTTTAGAACCCCGGAGAGGTGAGCTTATGCGCCACATGAAGGATTGCCATAACATGGGAATCAGTGTAGCTCGCAATCGTGTGAATGCGCTACATGACGCCGTTTGTGAACAGTACAAATCACTCACGGAGGAACAAAAGGCTAAGATCCGGCCGGCAACTCCCTTCTACTGCGAAGTCGCAGATGGGAAGTTCAAAGCCAGGATTGCCAGAGTGGACGGACGACATAAGTTCGCCATGAATGACGAGGAGTATACGGTGTTATGCACTACCCGTACTTCCCGCAGAGGTGGCGGTAGTTTCCGTCAGCCGGAAACCCGGGGTAGTTCCCGGGGGAAGAGCCGGTCCGCCCGCGACCGCTCTCGATCTCCTGCGGTCTCACCGGGACCAAAACGGAGACATGCCGGATCCAACTTAGAGGATCTCGATAATTCCTACTATGGGAATTATCATGCCCCGGAAGGTCGCGACTATTATCGCGAGTATCCAGACCCGCTGTTTACAGACCGGAAAGATCGGAAACGTGATTCCGGTGGTCAAGCAGCGGCGACTAACATGGATTACCGTTCCAGACGTCTGAGCAGTTCAGACAGTGCCACCAGTCAACCTGACCATGGGGGTGCCCGGCCTAAAGAACCGGCTACCAGAACAAAGGCTTCCCTGCCTTTGACGTACCATCTGGGGACCACTACCAAGCTAACCCCCAGGGACGTCCGGTCGCCCACTACCCCAACTCGGGACATGCAGGGCTTGACCGTGAAAACAGAACCAAAATCACTAATCTCAGTGGTGACGCCTCGGGGCATAACTGTCCCGAAGGCTGCAGCGGTTGCGAAAGCGCCGCAAGTGGATGTTAAACCCGTGATTCCTGTAACCCAGGATCCGGTTGTCATCCAGCCAGTCGCGGGCACCTCCCGCACTGAAACTACCGGTGGCGTAAAGTTAAAATACGTCCCGATAGTCAACTACTTCTCTAGGGAAGAGAAGGCGAGCTGCGAAGTGGGACAAAGGATTGTAACAGAATTCCAGGAGTCCCAACGCGAGCTGGCGGTGGAATATAACACCAAGATGTTAGGCCTGTTCACGCATGGCCTAAAGATTGCCCATCGGGAGGAGAAAGCATTGGTCGCTGTTGGCAATGCTGACTACTTGGCTAAAAAGTCAAGGGAAGCTGCTTCCGGCCAAAAGACCGCTGAAGCCGCCGCAGGGTTCGTTCAGCAAGAGAACGAGAAGTTAACCAAACGGTTACAAGACATGAACGTAAAGTTTTACGGGGTGTTCGGCGTGACTATCGATACCTGGGATGGCACAGCTGAGCACGCGCTTGCTTTAATGAGAGCAAGAGATGAACCTTTAGGTTAAAAAGACTAATAGAAGGTTCTGAGTCTATTTCTAATTTTTTTAGGAATAGAGGAGGGAACTATAATAGTTTCCGGATAGATTAATTGTTCTTTCATTTAATCTGACGTCATAAATTGTTTATGACGGGGTTTCCCTTTTGAGGGGAGGGGCATCTTTTTAGATGCATATGGATCAACGCGGGGGGAACCTTCCGTGGAAGCTCTGGACTTACCTAACTACTCAACTCTCAACTATAGCCTACCGATGGGGAATCAGGACTCCACCGGGAAGCTACCAACCTAACGTCCCTGAAACTAACTTTTGGGATACGTTACCATGATGTGTTCCTGATACTATTATGCTGAGTTATAAACTGTTCCCATCCAAAAGGATTACGTGTCAAACAGACAATGCTCGTGGTTCCAGTTCTACTTATCTATTTCATGAACATTCCTGGAGCTAGGATTACGTGTTAAACGGACAGTACTCGTGGTTTCCAGCCGGATTATAGTTATATATGTCATGAACTTTACTGGAGCGAGGACGGGATACTTATCGAGCTGTATACATATGAACTTACCTTCGGGTGATATTTATCCAAGAAACAGTATTAAGAAGAGGAGAGCACCTCACTCATTCGTCTATTAGAAGCGGAGAGCACCTTGACCACAACTAGATCACCAGTAAGCTATATCTAATTGTAAGGGTTTCCGGGTACACTGCCAGGTTACTCATTAAAACGTTTTTAATATATAAAATATATCATTATTATGTGATACATATCACCTCAGGTGTTCCAATAAGGTATTCTCATATTTACCTTATGAATCAGGTTTCATAATATGCTACATATGAAGATTGTATGATCTGATAAGCTAGGAAACGTGGCTACCCGTAATGTTTATATGAAGTCGTTAAGGCTATGTGTATATACTAAATATACCGCCAGGTATTGTCGTGTGTGTTGACTCTGTTGTATGTTGCGAGAGATATTAATACTCCGGTTATATAATCGGATTACCCGGCTTAAAACAAAGGCTGTGGTTACTGTTATCCATTGTGTGAATGTTTTCATTAAATCACAAATCAATGTAAGACGCTGGTGGTTGTGAGTCCTTATTAGGACTGGTTTTTAATAACTTTTCTGTTCAACTTAAATATATACACACCCCACGCGCATTTTTTTAATAACCGAGTAAGGAAACTTCATAAGGAAGTCATATCGAAATGTGTCAAGCCGTTCGATTGTATGTATGATATTATATTCACTTGTCATAAAACATACCTAAATCATCTATTATGGTTGCTATTACAGTGTAATGCCATATTTATATTGAGTTTTATGATCTCGCTTGTGTAGTATGTCGTAATAATATGTTTACGCCCCTAGTTACTGTATAGACAATAACTATAAAGTCGTTGTTCTAAAAGGTTTTCTATATACTAGGAAAACCGTATATATATTCATTACCACCTAGTTTTGTCTAGGGGGGGTAGTGTAGGGGCATAATATTACATATTAATCTCATACACGGTATTTCCGGGTAACGTCTGTTTACTCGGCTTCTCCACCTGGAGCTAGTGCACACAGTTCCCGGGAGAGGGCGCAGGTCCTCTTCAGGTGACCGTGTGCCGCTCTCAGGTGGGCGGCCGACCCACCCACCTGGCCACGTGATCTAAGAGCCGGTGTTATATAAGACCCATGTGTTTACCTGGAACGGCAGTCAGTGCAGGCCCGACTGACGAGAGACTTCACATGTCCAACCGTGCGGACAGAGTTGTATGCTAAGAGTTGTATACTGACCGTTTCCTCTATTTATAGAGAAACCTGATTTACCTGTGTGTATTCATTCTACACTGATCGTTCCCTAGTAAAGGAACTGGAGTTATTATTCTTGTGAATAAAGATAGATATATTCTCGCACCTGGAAACTGCCGTGATCGTTGTTCTTTAACCTAGAGTTAATTACGAACCACCACAATAACAATATTGTGTGGACCTAAGATAAGAATAAATATGCTTTGGCCTGTATATAATTCAGTAGTAGGCTAATACATAGAATATAAAATATTACCCATAATAGTTATATTTCTAGAAAGTGGAGAAAACAAGAACTTTCATTGTTATCCCTGTTATCAGTGACCTAAAGACCAAAGTGATTTTCAGTTGTTTCATTCCTGTTACTTTTCGGCCGTTCCTCAGTGTGATGGGCCTTTCCATAGAGTTGATTAGTGGGGAAAGGTTGTATGTAAAGAAGTGCCAAAACCAAAAACATAGGATAATGGGGTTATCAGTAATTGCCACCGTCCACTGGGGAACTTTGACCGACTAAGCCCATACATTTCCTCTATAGTTTCGGCCGATTAGAGCCCAGTGGACGGTGGTCATTAGGAATTTCAATTTGCAAATTGATATCAACAAAGAAGAAGAAGAAGGGATTGGTCAAATCTAATATCTAAGAATTCTAGAGTAAGTAGATGGATCAGCTAAAGGGTGCAGGCTGAGTCCATAGTAAAGGGGATTGTGATCCAGTAGTTTCTGTAAGCCTCCATCCACCCTTACCACAGAGGGGTAAGGGTTAGGTGAGTGCCCTGGAGGCTTGGAGTGCATTTAGAGGGAGAGTGTCTGGATGGGGTAAGGGGAATGAAGAGAGGTCTGGAGGGGACATTTTTCCCACGGCACATCTTCTGTAAGTGCAGACTCTTCTGCATAACCCATGAAGGCAGTGTCTAGGGCAGTATGTAGCATGTAAGTCACAGGAAACCTCCATCTGCCTTACTATGCCTTCATTTCTCTACTGCCGGCCCTTCCCGCTACCCAGTCTTTTTATCCTCCCCGACTAGCACACTACGTCACTATTCTCATCACTGCTTTTTGATGTGCAGAAGGGTCCCTCTATGAGGTCGCATATCACAGGGCCTAGACCTATTACCTTAATTCGAATTAAGATAATTCAAAATGGCAGAAGGTGAGTTTAGTCCATTTCTATTTCATTGCATTGGAGTGAATACAAAGGTATTTGAGCCCTGTTCTTTGGACAATAATGATGTTCTATGAGTAGCAGAGGTAATATACCCATTCATGGATTTGGTGTACAAGTCCTAGTTTTTGCATAATACCTATTCCAATATATCAAGGGTATCACTGTAATTCACTCAAGGGTATTACCACAATTCTGTTGTTGTGTTTTGGCAGGTATCACCGTAATTCAGTTGACAGTGTATTACTGTAATTCACTTCAGCGTATTACTGTAATTCTGAAGGTGTATAGCATTATATTTTTTGTCATTTATCTAATCTGTAATAGGTGCTTATAAAGTTAATAATTGACACACATTCATAAAATATGTATACACCCTGTCGCTGTAGGCTGGACACTGTCAATACTTTCACATAAACAGCATCATTGACAGATTTTGGACTCAGTTTGGGGGGGATGGTCTACATACAATTATTGTGTCTAGTAGGTAAGGGGTGATCATCTTTTAACAACAGGGGAGGGGAATGATTTTTGACCCCTCTTGAGATATTTATACAGTGCTACTTTAGTGAGGGCTAGAATTACAGTGATACTTTAGTGAGGGCCAGAATTACGGTGATACATGATCATGTGATTGTTGTTTTTTGTTCCCTGATGTTGAATGGTTCATACCAAGAGGTGGGGAAAAAATGTTATTAATCATGGAAACAAGTTCTGTTGATGTGGAAGCCAGGTGGAAGCCAGGTAGAAATAACATATATCCCAGAATTATGGTAATACCTACAAATGAATTACAGTGATACCCTATGCTAATTGCAAACTGAACTATGGTAATACATGTAAAAACCCTGTCACACACTAACCATGCCATTTAGCCCCTAAAATGCCATACCTATGGCAATGTATATCTCCTATAAGTATATTTGTGCAATAACAGCTCATATAATTGCCTCTAAGTAGGCTAAATCAACTCCCTTCTATTTGTTGTCAATATCCTAAGTGGCTCCCTGCTATTACCCAAATTCGGTAGGTGATAGGTCTAGACACTGGGAATATGTCATGACACAAAGTTCTTTTTTTTGTACCGTATATACTACCATGTATTTTGTCCAGAATCGGAAGGTCACTGAAACTAAATTGTCTCGGGTCAATTGACGATTGAAAAACACTCCAGGTCCCCATGGTACAGAGCATATTTTGCTATAGTTGGAAATACAGCACTATTTGCTGTGTAATATGAAATTATCTCTGCAATGTTGCAATAAATATACGGCACATGTTCTGTAGATTTCTGCCACTAGGTGGCAGCAGTATACCATTTAGTGTAGTAATTGTTCCACACAAGCATTACCAGAGTCAAATAAGCCTTACAGCGTATCAATATTATTATAAAATGAGAATGGATGAGAGCAACTGAATACAGGTAAATGTATTGAAACCTGCCGGAATGTATTGAATAATGCAGGAACCAGAAAAGGTATAGAATAGTCATAGACACCACATTGGTGGGAAACATTAAATCCTCAAGTGCTTGGACTGCGTAAAGCTCGTATCACATACAGTTTAGCTGGATTAAATCAGGATTATAACAGTTACATTGTGTGATATGCATGGATTATTCTAGCTGCAATTGAAATATATAGAAAAGGTCTCTCTAAATTAACAAAAATATCATAAAATTGCTGTTCAGGCCAATGGCTGCTGTTAACTTAGAGTACAATTTGATGTAACTGGACAGCAAGTCAGTTGCTGTAGACCTACAGCAAAACCTACTGTAACTAAGTATTACAGGTTTACAAAGGTTTAGAATACTTGCTTCTTCCAGTATGCCTCCCAATTACTCCTCCTATCTGCCATGCTCCTTCTCTCTGGATGCCCATTTGAAGTAGCCTCATTGATTCATCTTTGATCCACTCTGCCTGCAGCTGGTGTGGTGAAGCTGGCAGAGTGCCTGCTGGGTGCTGTAATGTTGCATGGGAAGAAACAAGATGTGGTAGAGGCAGAGTGGTCAACATTAGCACAGGGGCATAGCAAGAACAAGATAAGGAGGAGAGAGATGTAGCTGAAATAATAGTGAGACACGTGGGAAGACTATCATCTGGTTATATAATGAGAACGGAGCAGAGGAATAACTTAGTTTATGATTGGGAGAATTGAGGGAGAGGGATAAAGGGGGCGAGATAGTGTAAGTGAATTCGATACACAGCGCTTTCAAGGAGTTTCAATAAGAGACGATAGGATACATGGAAATGGGCTCCCACTGGTCAATATGGAGGTGACGGGTTCAGAGACTGTGTACACACCGCTGATGAACTCCCTACAAAGCCCCTAATAATAGAATTATTGCACATTCTATGAGGAAGCCCAGGGTTCATCCGCGTTTGAAGTAGAAAGAGTATATGTGGCTCAACACGTGAAAAGATACTTTCCCCGGGGATTTTTAGTACTGGTTCTTCTGAGAATTATTGTATTTTTGGCACAAACGATCTATATTTGGAATATAAGCGGAACGTTTTCTATGGGAAATTGGCACCTATTGCATTTTCTGGTTGCCATGGAAATCATTCCGATTTTTGTTCTAAATGGAACATTTTGGTCCTAATTTCTTTGAAATTCTATCAGTAGCTTAATACAATAACCTAATCTACATTGAATATTCACACTCTTTTTAGTTATTTAGTTATTATTACTAATTATCATGATACTGTGTATTTAGAACCTATTTATCACTTTTAGTTATAAGCAACAACTCATGTTTGAGATATGATTCCCACATAACTACTAGGGATATCTTAGGTTATGATATCTCATTTTAATGCTACTCCCCTCCCATGGTGGAGAGATTCACTGTTACTGCCAGGGAGAGGCACTAGGTGGCACTGATAGTTCCTCACTAATATGTGGATAACTTCCACGGAAGTTATGCCCGACATATAATTATAAGCAATATCTAATTTACTCATATAGATCAATCTACATTTATAAGCTGCATGAAACAGATCATGTTTACAGCTATTTACTTTAGTATTGTGTCACCCTGGAACATCAGGAATGTCATATGAGGCACCCCTGTGTAGGGTGTTTACCTGCACCGCTGAGAGCCGTGAAAAGGGTCGTTTCTCTGCCATGCTTGAGTATTTTTACATTTTCACTAGGAACCAAATGGAATTTAAGAAGTATTATGACACCCCCTGAAAGCCAACAAATTAGGCTTTCTAATCATGTAGGAACTTTCTAACTAATCCATTTTTTAACTATATAAATGTTGCATCTCCACACATAGACTCTCATAATGGCAACTACTGCTCTGAGTTGGATCTTTATAGGAGTCTCTGCATTAGACACATCTTCTCTATTCTCATTTCCGTTCTAAGTGGTACTAGAATGAGTAAAACCAATGACACAGGGGTATAAGGGATACTTTAAGCTATGTCTGGGGCCTAGCTCCATTTCTCTATCATTATTTTAAGTATATCTGCTAATTGAAAACATAACTGAGTAGCTCGAATCATCATCTAAAATTGATATCATCATAATGGAGTTAGGCACATGTTGATAAGCTATTATTTAGCTTTCAAAAAGTTATTGCATGTTAGATTATATTACCAGTGGTTATGAGCGGATTTTAGGTTACATTGGTACATATCCATGGCTAGATTATTGATATAGCAGATATAAACTGTGACAGAAAATTTACATGATCACAGATGCCAATCTAGAGCTTTATACATATTGTGTCATGTCATGGCTTTAATATCCTTTTGGAATTTCTATTCTATTATGATTATTAATGACATAATTGACCATTAAAGTGCAACAAGTGGAGTAGAGAAATGAGCCTCTTCAAGGGCTCTAGTGCTGCAGTAGGCCTACAGGTAATCACCCTAGCTGTGGCACGCAGTGACCACCTTTCTCTGCTGAAGTGTATAGGAAGGATTTCCAGAAATAACTCTGACTCTGGCTCACATTCTGCTTAATTACACTGGATCTAAAACAGATATCGTTATGCAGTCTTTTGCATTGTGTTTCAAACATGTTTCCCTTTCTGGTGATAGGTCTCACACATTTATAGACGTATTATTTCAATTTAAGGGTAAACACCCTACCCTGTGCCACATTGATTCCTGTGAGCAGTCTCTCTATGGGAGTGTGCATATTCAATGTTAGAAATTGTTAATGGTTGATAATGAATACAAGACGGCACTCTGAAGTCTGAGCAAAATATTTATGAGCAAAGTGTGATACAACAGCATGCAATATTATAAATCCATGTGATAAGCATAGTATTCAAGTTCTGTAACTGTTACTCACCTGTATCATTGCCATATATAACAGCAGTCATCAGCAAACTACCATCGTCAGTAGCCTTAATATGTAGACTGAAAGGGTGACAACTATTGATACGAAATAAAGAACTAGATAGCTCTGGACATCAAAGGGTCTGATAAAGAGTCGTTATGAACTAGGCTAAGGGTCATATAGAGTTAGCTCCATCACACCAACGATATGGTGGCGGGGGGGGGGGGAGTTTTTTTGAGCGAAGTACACAATAATGAATCACCACCTCCACCTTTACCTTTCTCCTAGACTCCTGACATATGGGTAAGGAGGGGTTGGGGTGAGAGTTTACGTCAAGAGTGGGCGCGGGATAGGTGCTGGGGGATAGCACGAGGGGGGATCAATATGTCCCGACCAACCTTCCATGCATACGATAGGAACTGACATGCAGAGATGGATGGGTTTTCTGTCGTAGCCTGCCAAAATATTGTAACCTAGAAGACCATCTGTGCGGTGATATCTAAATTCTAATGTGGGGGGGGGGGGTATATCTGAGATAGGTGCACCTCTATATGATATAAGGAAGTATGTCCCTAAGTAAACTCTTTTGACTGATCAATGGCATCAACATATTCGAAGATGTAGCGCAGGGGCCCCATTCCTTGCATAGGCCTTTTGTTGCACATTCTATTGATGGAGCCATAGTTGCAGTTACAGGTAGTGAACTGTTTGCGATTACAGCAGGATAACTATTACTCTTTACTGATTAGTACTGCTAAACCGTCAGATCTCCAATACATTTTATTGATGTCCTTAGACAGATTTTGGGACTTGCACCATTCTATTTGATTGGGACTCTGGAGGTGTCAATATGTAGGGAAGACACTTAGGTTTAGGTTAGGAAGAACATTCTGTACTGAACAGAAAAGGCTAGATGAGATACTATACATCTGTCGCCTATTGGTAGTCTATAAACTTCTGAAGATGTATAAAATTTGATTAAAATATGTGTCCCTCACATAGAAAAGACTTTAATTCAAGTACAAGTGGCCAAGCCTGAACTTCTGGAGGCTAAATACAACATCAGAGCCATTTAACTGGTTTCTCTGCTGCAGGAATAAGATCTAACACAGTGCTGGGATAAGTATGGACCCCACCCAAAATGACCCGTTTTGTTGATTTATGGAAAAAAGGCCCAGGCTTTTTCCATAAAATTTGGCGGGCATGTAGATATATGGGGTATCTACCATATAAAATAGAAAAAACACACTCGGTCCCTATACTTATCGATTGACAACATTTTGTCTTTTTTTTCTCCTAGTAAGTATCAAATAGAAATATGAAAACTGATGATGATAACATAATTACCACTTGTAAGATGCTTAATATCCTAGGGAATAAACATGCAAAAGATGAAGTTTATATGTTTAACCATCATTGTGTAGGAACTTTTTCTAGTCTGGGGTCCGGTTGGACCCCAGGTAGTATTAAACGTGATTTTTTTAACGTAGCATGATAAGGGCTATGGATATCATGATTTACTGCTGTAAATCAGGTCCATGCGTCACCTGTGTAGATTGAGGAATGAGTTTCGATTTCTGCTAGATGGGCACTAAAGATAGGCCCAATATATGAATAGTCCCATACCCGTTGATCTTTACCAAGGCCGTAATGGTGCACATCCATTTTTAAGCCAATGTTATCCATGTGCATTAATCATACGAGAAGAATCAGGTGTTTAATATCAGGCCGAATAGGGGCATACACACCTCTGGCCATTATTATTATTATTATTATTATTATTATTATTATTATTATTATTATTATTATTCATTATGGAACCTCTATTGCAAGGTTTCGGATCTCTCCGCATGGGCGGCCATGTTAGTTCTGAGCTCGGAATCTCTCATGAGACTTAGGAAGTGACCACACTCACACACCAAAGCTTGAAAGGAACAAGCTAAATGCCGAGAGCAGAACCAGTAGCAGAAATGACTGCCTGTGTCAGTGTACACACAGTGGTTGCGGGAACAAGTACATGTACCAGTTAGGGCGCTATAGGGAATCCATATTCTCACCATCCATATAAACTGCATTCTTCTGGAGGCGCATTATTACAAAGGGTGCACCTCACAAGGTGACCCTAACAGAACACAATAGCACATAGCTTCATATTGCCTTCGTCACGTTCAGTCACCTCTATTATCGCTCATAGTGGTGGACGATAATAGAGGTGATCTCCATAGACGTAGTGTGCGTCAGCAGAAACACAACCAATATTGTGCACATCACAGCCCGCAGCTCCTGTTCACAGAGTGAGATGGTGGGCCTCACCCTGATCTATGTTAGGCTTATAGCGTACATTGTGAATTTGCCAAATAAGATTGTCTATGATCCATATCCACAATCATACACCGTGGTCGCCATCTTGTGTGTGCCATGTGCGCCTGCTGCCAGCCCCTCACGGACTACAGGCAGGGCGTCAATGGGACGAGCTGTAATCAATAGTCCACTTTCTATTCGTCCTTTCCCACCTTTTTCTCTGCTTCTTTGAGGATCCCAAGCCTCCCCTGGCTTTCTCTCATGTCTCCCTTTGTCTGCTTAACACTGACTGCTTTGTAGGACACAGCGATCATGGATTCACACGGTCACGGGGAGGTAGAGCATCCATTCCCCTGTGGGTGATGGTGTCTAAATGCATTTTCTCCCTTTGAAATTTCAAAATAAATTATGTTTTGCAAACACTATGATAGGATTAGGTAGCTTATAAGATTGCATATAATCTAAAAGAATTAATCGGCCCCGGGGCTCTAGCCTCATTCGGCTGCAAAGAGTGATATAGTGTGAACGTCACCTTTATCTGACTAGGTGGTCACACTAGAGAAAACGTGTGTTTGATATGCGATCTTTCTAGGTTGGTGTATACAACTTTGTCTAAAAGCGATAAAATTGGTTGTTAATCGCCAGGTCACCGGCGGGGACTGACGATAGAAGGCCAAAGCATATAGGGAGAATAAAAGATATATATATATATATATATATATATATATATATGTATATATATATATATATATATATATATATATATATATATATATATATATATATATATATATATATATATATGTATGCTGCTCAGGCAGCCAAAATGACAAAGGCCTACATATGGGGAGGGGGGGGGGTGATGAAGATAGGAATCATCGTTCAGGCATCGTTCAGGCAGATATATATGGCATTATTAGAGGTCAGTATGGCAAAAAGGGTGTAGAGATGAAACATTGCAACTAAGTGGTTGCGAAACGAAGATGCGAGAGGCAGATTGACAGATATAGGGATTTACAACGGAATTACATCAGTAAAAGGGACGGACAATTAATTAAAGCACAGAAAAGATCTCAATGTTCCGTAGAAAATGAAAGCAAATACACAGACAGTTTACTTATCCTGCAGCTTCCAGTCAAAAGCTCTCCACTAGAGAATTGATTGCGCTCGGCCTCTGCAGGATCGGAGGGAGAGTCAATGGGTGTTTTCACTGGGATCTTACGTAAAGCTGCGTTTTCCATGCACTTCAATGAGATCAGCGCCTTGAGGTACAGGAAGAGGTTGTGCTCGTCCAGCAGATATTGCTGACATGAACCTGGGTCCTGGAGAACGTACCTGCCTGGGTGGAAGAAGCTCATCCTCACTAGGTTGATTTGCTTTTTCAACTGTGCAGCTAGGGTCATCCAAGGTCACTCCTAAGTAGTTGAACGTGTGCACTGATTTCAATACCTGCTCATTCAGCGCCAGTTCAGCATTGGTTAAATCCAGAGGTGACCGTGGGGAGAAGAACCACAGGATCTGCGTTTTCTCGCTGTTGACTGTTATTTTGTTGGTTCTACACCACCGTGACACAGAGTCCAGGTCGTCCTGCCCAAGCAGCTGAATGTGGCTCCAGAGGGGCCAAAAGCGACCTGGCGACTTGGATTTTTTTCCAGGCGACCTGGCAACCTGGTACAATAATAAAAGTGACCTGGCGACTTTGAGAAAAGTTTGACTACACCATAAGTAGTCTAAAAAGGCGACTTTGTGACCTGAGGCCCTTAATTTGACGACTTTCCGACCTGAGGGGGGACCCCTCTGCACCCCCCTGAATGTGCTTCGGGTCTCTACCTGATACTACTAGTGCCAGGTCATCGGCGTAAAGATATGTTTTACTTTTGGTGGCAACCTTGGTAATTATCATTCACATACACAAGAATGAGTAGTGGGCCACATACGGACCCCTTGGGTACCCCTCTGGCAACGGGCCTCGCTGCTGAGATGTCACTGTTCGCTCGTGTTTGCTGCTGTCATTGATGCAAGTAGTCTTTAAACCACCTAGAGAAGTCTATATCCACTCCATAGAGGGCTAATTTGTACAGGAGGATGGAGTGGTCGACTGTGTCAAACGCCTTCCGTGGTTAGAGAGGTGGACTGGAGAGTGCAGTGTTATGCCTGTATGGGTTCAAATCCCTATAAATCTCGATGGAAGTAGGATTTTGAATTAGAAACATTTCTCATAACCTCCTCTAATACTTGAACTATTTCATATAACCTCCTCCCAGACTAGTGCCCATAACTTCCACCCTAAGGCCAAATAAAAAAAAAAGTTTTGTTTCAGGTAACATGGGAAGAAACTCTAGGGTCGGTAGGTCGGATTTTTTTTAAAACTTTTTTTTGTTTACTCCCCCTCTAAAATTCACCTAAAAAGGTGTAAAAATGGAGAGATTTTTTTCCAAAATTTTGTAAACCTAAAATTGACCCCAAAAAAGTCTAAAAACATAAAAAATTCTTCAAAATTCCATAAAAAAACGTAGGGTCGGACCTGTTTAGATAGGGTCGGTCGGGTGACCTGAAACAAACCTTTTTTTTTTGGCCTAAGGGGGGGAGAAACGGTAAAGAATACTTTACTCGTCCGTGCTCTGCCACATTTAAAGTCGTTGTGACTGGAGACATCCACAGGGCAGAACCATGACAACAAGGCTTCAGCCAGTCAAAATTAGAAAGGCTGATTGCATCTGAAGTCGGACACTTTAGTCTTCTTTTGATACATGATAGTTAGAATCTTAGTTCAGGTATATGTGGTCATGTAGGTAATTGCTAGTCTCATTAAATTATTGCTATAATAGAGAAATCATTTAAAGATTGAAGACTAAGCTAATTCTGTTGATGTGACTGGGCTAACTCAGTTTGTTGTGAGAAGAGGTGACTATAGGCTAACTGAGTAAAAGTACTAGGCTAACTAATTCTTATATACATTTGTTCCTTTACAGAACAAGGGAACTCCAGTGTGTTTTTTGTGAGCTTAGCAGTGACTCACTATGGTGAATCATTCAGCATACCATACAAAATCATGCTCATGGAGATCTGGCCATCCAAAGGTTAAAGTTGCAAGCCTGATTTTTTGTGTTAGCATAGTCCTTTATAGTTAGGCTAGTACAGGTAACATGATCCTTGTTATCGGTTAATTCCTTCTCAATTATCCAGCTGGCTCTTCTCCTGTCATGCTTCACATGCACTATGTTATATTGCCAATATTACTAATGTACATCACATAATGGTCTTAAACAGGCTCTGGGTGGTCATTTTTATATCATCATAGGTTCATCTATCCTCTTCACCAGTAACTTAATTAGACTAGTCATGTACTTGTAGTTATCCTAGCCTTTTAAACCAATCTAGTTAGCCTAGTCATACATATAATAAAATCATAATTTCCTGCTCTTACAGACCATCATATCCAAAAACCATAAGCGCACTACATAATACATGGCCATAGCCCCCAACACATAACTTGACAGTGTTAAGCTCCCTATAAATACTGTGCAATCACCCCCTGTACCGATGCTCTGAAAATATGTCTGATGCATTTAGCGATATTTATTTTTCAATTCATAATCTAAGGCCGAAAAAAAAAAGTGTTTTAGGCAACCTGATCCTAGACGTCAAAACATTTAGGGAATTAATGATTTTTAAATATACATAATTATTTTCCACAGTTTTAGCAAATTTTCAGTCAGAAAGAACAACTTCTACTAACTCCAGCGGCCTAAATAAGTGCCTGACCTCAGGGAATTGTTATTTTACAGGCACACAACCAACAATTTCATGATATTCCTACTTCCTGGAGGAATCAGTCCTTCTCAGCAATTCTAGCTGTTAAAGATTAAAAAAAACAAAAAAACGACGGCCTTATAATATGCTATACGCTGAGTCACTGCTAAAGCGATTAAAGCACAAATCCGGATGCAAATAAATAGACAAATGCCAACGCCCATTGATACTGTCTCTGTTGTATTTCACGAGTGGGGGCTGGGGCAGTATCCCACAAAGCCGCAGGCTGAGTGGGATGCGCGCCCCAGCCCCCACGAGTGAAATACATCAGAGCAGTATCAATGTAGTTGGCAATTGTGTTTATTTTTTTATTTGACGCCATTTAATGAAGGAAAGCCTATTTTTTCTTATCCCATTGAATACGGCCCCATTGTATTCAATGGGGGCATTGAATACGGCCCTTTAGTGCTAAAACATAGGAAATCTTGTATTTCAAAAAAATAACTATGGCTACCACCTTTAGTGCATTCTATTAACGGTTCAAAGGGGATTTTCACTGCCTTTGGTCTTTGGGATTTTTTGGTTCTGTAACCATCGGTTACGACCCATGTGCCTTTACGTGGGTACCCACAATTTTGACCGTGTCGCTGTGTCGATTTTTAGCAGCAGGATCATGTCATTGTGTCGATTTTTAGGTATAATATTATAAGAACATAGAGAAAAATTCCTGTGCCTGTGGGTCGATTTTTATCCCTAATTTTCCTGTGTCCGTCGATTTTTAAAAAGGCCTAAAAGGGCTGTGTCGCCATGTCGCCCATGTCGATTTTTACCCATGTAGAGGCACACCCATGGCAGGGCTCATTCTTAGATAATGTCCAGGAGTGTTTTATGGGAGCCAACTGTCTAGGACCCAACGTCTTTTGGGAACATTATTTTGATTATTCTTATTCTGGGTTGTATCTATCAGGCGTTGGTGACAACAGCCGATTACACCAACGAGCTACTCACCTGATTGCCCATCCCAAGCTATTTGGTATACCACAGAGTGAGGACCTACACTAGGGTGCCTGAGGAGCAAGCCCTTCACATGGATTCTGTCAGGATCTATAAATGAGATGTGAAGGGGTATTGAATCGTCGGGAAGGGAGAAGTATATAAGTGCATATCGAGTGACTGGAGTGGTTGTGAGTCCTGCCCCCTCAGACTGCGCCAATACACATTACCATAAGGCAAAAATATGATTGCCATACAATTGGGTTAGCATTTACAAATATGGGAGGGCAGTTCCCACAATTGGTATAAAATTCCTCACCTGTAGTACCAAAGCCTCTGTCCCACTGCATGCCTCGATATAGCCTTTTCATCTTTAAGATATTAGATTGCTCAGGTCTCACTGCCTGCATCAGACCTCCTACACCGGGTCTATGTAAAAGCTTAGCTGGAATAGGGTATAGAAAATATTAGCATGACATCACTCAGCTCATCTCCTGATATCATTTTGGATCTCAAGATTTATATTTACATCAAACTCTCAAAAGATGAGAAAACTGATGCACACTCAAAATGTTGTTTGTCGCATCTTGTTGAATCAGATGGCATCCCTGACACCCCTAGATGGCTTTAATTCTCTTATCCTTTGATGTAGACAAGGCAAACACGTTCTTAATTGCATCGTCTCTTCTCGCAAATGCAATCACAATCACCCACATGTCAATGTACATGTTTTAAAATAAACTGGTTCTTTCTATATACCCATGTGACCATACGAGAATGCACCATTGATTTGCTTTTATATAAGTGGGAAAAGGCAGAGAAACTGTTTGAATTGAATAAAGAGAAAAAGAGAATGGAAATGAAAACATGAAGGAGGAGAGGAAGAAGATGATGAAGAAAGGATGAAAAGAATGAAAAATAACTTAAAACCACTGCATACATGTACATGCATTTCATAAAATAAGTTGATTTAATCCAACCTTCCGCGTTTTTGAGGATGTATACCGATATTACGGATATACATACCATACATTTCTGGAAATGTGACATTAGGTGCATAAGTTGACTCCGTTTCTTCGTAACATGGGGCAATTAAATGTTCAATTCGAATCTGGAAACCGTAGGTTGTCAGAGGTTAAAGTGTTTAAGAAGAAGTAGGAGAATTCCTGTCAACATGAGAACTAAACCCACATCCACACACTTTCTATGTCAACATTGGCACACGTTCCTCTACTCACTGTGTGGTCATGTTACTTTCACGTCTTGTATCATTCAGCAGCTAGTCAGCTCTGATTTGTCCATCTCCCATCTCCTATCGCAGCACGCATACTGTAGGCAGACAGCCGGGGTGGCAGGTGGAGGTGAGAATGTGGACCCCTCCAGGCTCCAATGGTTCTTCCACAACATTATTTGCATCCCCGCACCATACTGGCTAGTGTGTGGTGTAGAATAAGGGCACATTCTGATACTGATACCTATGAATTATCTATGCTATTTTTATTGCGAAAATTTAAGACGCATTAATTTAATTGCATCAATTTGCTAGCATGACCCGATCCAAAGCCGTGCAACTTCATGTGATGATATTTGATGGTGTTCGATGATATGCGATGCCAAGTGATCAACATTTCTGAGTACCGTAGCTTCAAGAGGGATAAATCAGTATCTATCATTTGATAGTCATTGGGAATTATAATAAATAGTGTAGGGGCTAGGGTTATACGGGGTTTATATGGCGGGTTCTGTTGGATGCTGTGTTGCGAACTCAGTCCGAACCCTTCAGCTAGACGGCAGGTGGTAGCACCTGTCTCGGCTTTGGGGTATGGAGAGAGGTCGCTATAGGCTTCCGGACTGTGTGTGCGCGCGCAGGCTGGCTGCCTATATATAGCCAGCATCCGATAGGACTCGTCGGTCACTCTTGATCCACGCTTGGACAGAGGCCCTGCGATCATATCGGCTACTAGCCTACTGACCCGCTCCGAACTCTATAGGGAGTTCGCACTGATATAGCTCTGCCTGTCTAGGTTACTGAATAAACCTTTGATTCGCAACCTGTACACTTGATCCGAACTGTGTAGACTTTTGTTCTTTACTTAATAATTAATATACCAGTATTATAGATGACAAAGTCTCGTTTATTACAATAGTGATTACGACAGTCCCATTGATTTAAAGAAGAATTTCACATCCCTGGGGGTAAAGCTTCCTCAGTATGTCATGGCTTACGGAATATACACTTTTAAAGTAGCACTCTTTTCATGAGGGTTACTTCAATACAAATGTAAAACATTCACTTGTACTCGCATCCAATTTAACTGAGTATGTTCATGCATGCGTTCATTTATTCATGCATTTATTCACTCACAATTCCATGTCTGGAATACTTCTCCTTTTGCTCTTATCCTAGAGCACATTGCATAGCCCTCTTATTCACAAAGTAGCATTATATAGTTTACTCCATACCAGTCCCAAACACAAGCTACTCCCACCCTTCCCTACATTCCCAACCTAAATAGAGGAGGATGGTAGTTTCCTCCGCAGCAAACAGAAACTGGAGATGCACAGGAAGGGTACCACCCTCACCAATTAATGCCAGGAATCAATATAGGATGGGTTTCCCATATATCTGCCCCACCTCCCCACCCAAAAGGTCTATGGGCTTTTCCACAGCTGGATAGAGGATTAAGAGACAGGTCGATACTACGGTGGCCGACAAGGCTCACGCCCAAAAAAACACTGTTATGAAAAAAAAAAAAATTTCACCTGAAAAAACAGGCGAAAAAAAAAAATTTAATTTTTTTTCACAAATATTTTTTTTTTCATTTTTGAAAAACATGAAAAAAAGTTGCTGTCAACTGTCAACTACGAAAATTGGCGCTGTCAACTGTCAATTTCCGCCATACCGCCCTGCGCCATGTATACTTTGTTATACAGCCTCCCATTGGTCCGGGGGCGGTACTACTTTTTCTTCATATTAAACGAACGCACTGTCCTCAAGTTAAACAATACCCAGGGTATGCCATTCCTTCTGCAGTAGAGCACGCGGTAAGTCACAATTTGTTCATACTCCTTCTTGTACTGTACGCTATGTAATACAATACTATGTTAAATGTCTCATGTTTACTGTATTGTACGGTGTTCTGTCACGTTGAATATACATGACGGTATAGTGAGCAGGCATTATACGTGCAATAACGCATACCGCCCGATACCGCGCCGACCTGCTGCCATCTGGCGGTATATTTCCGTACCATAACGTTTCACGCTAGGCGGCGACACATCCCTATTCTACTTCCGGTCAAAACAAGGTAAGTCTTCACGTACGGTCTTTCTGCATTGTTTTATTGTATTACAGATGAAATAAGCTAGAATAAAACGGATAAAGTGTAGAATATGGCTCAACTACATCGTTACTATCTACTGTATTAAGTACAAAGCATGTCTTAGCTCTAAATTAATCGTGTGGCCACTTTCCGAGCGCACGCCTTGGTGGATAATAAACAGGACGTCGACAATAAACAGGATGGTGATAATAAACAGGATGGCAATATTAAACAGGACACTCATACGAATCATGTGAATATTCCACAATGTGACGCAAATATTTTCATATTGCAGATGTCTCTTCCATATGAAACCCCGTTGATTGCCCCGCAGTCTGGCTGCACCCAGCAAGAGCTGGACGACTGGGTTGCCAGAGTCAAACCTCACTCACAGCACCTTCTGCCCGCAGACCGCATCATATATGATGATACAAGGCACAGGGCCAATTCAAAAAGATATTACTCAAAGAAGTTCAAAAAGGGTCCGGCGGCAGCGGCAGAAGCCAGAGAATACCACAGAAAGCAGGCAGCAGTACGTACAACCATTATGGCAATTTCCATGTGGGCATTTCAGTAACATAATATATGAGGAAAATATGTTCCGACAAAATTAAAGATATTTACACTCCTTTTTGGAATATATTAAAGAAAGAAGAAAAAAATATATGCTTATTATAATGCGTTTGTATCTGTTATTTGGGGCTTTTCGTTTTAAAATGTGGACAACTTTATCTGATATATAAAAATGTGCTGCAATATACCCTGCAACTTTCTATTACACTTGAATAACACAGATTGTTATAATCAAATTTTATTAATATCAATCCTTTATCATAATGATTTTTTAACATATTTTGAGAATGGAGGGATATTAAATGAAAAAATGTGTGCCAACGAAGAAATTCAAAAGGTTTAAAACGTGCCAAACACACCCCGCTTTGGGGAACCTTTTAAGCTATAGCATTTTTTCACCAAAGCTTTTTCATATGTAAATTATGCATCCTATCCCTCATACCCACACAGTAGGGCTGTCCCCCCATCCAAATATTTTTTAAACCCAAATGAGCCAATATCCTGGGTGACTTTAGGTGACGTTTAAACTGGGAAAGAAACAACTTCAAATGCATACATATAATTTTTTGTTTCATGCCAGTGGAAGAAATTAACTCCCTTTACAATATATTCAATTTAACCCTATTTTTTGGTACATTATTTATCCACAGAAATACCGGCCGCTACCAGGGACCGATGAGTGGGCTCACGCCCAGGATCTGAACAACAGGCTTCATACGCAGTACCGGGCAGAGGCTGCGGCGCAGCAAGTCCAGAGCATTGCAGGACCCTCCACCCCGTCAGATCTTGAGCAAGGTAAGCCTTATTGTTTCTACTATATTCCAGTCATTACGCTGTGCACGCTACGTTGGGAAAAGTAAATCATACAGTACACATGTAACGCATCCTTTACCCATGTACTTCGTTGTACACAGGAGACATACCGGTAGATTTACGGTAGGAGTAAACAAGGGAGGCATACATATTTAAACACGGGTGGGCTATACCTTTATCACATGGTTCAGTTGTCCCCCCAACAGATGCCTCCCATCACAAACTGTACAAGTATTACGGTATATAATGGGCTTAATGTAGACAGGAGACATCCTTCAGTACCGGTATCCAGTGTCCTGTTTATTATCGGCTAAATGTACACCACATATGTAACACTTTTTATCTTTCCTTTTTCAAAACAGAGGGAGAGCCGGACAGCGAGCAGGAGGGGGGCGGGTCGACGGCAACTGCCACCAGCCCTGTCACCCAGCGTGACTGTCAGGAGGACGAGCAGCAGAGCGAGCAGGAGGGGGGCGGGTCCCCGGCCACTGCCACCAGCCCTGTCACTCGGTGGTCACTGGAGAACCCTCCCACCTTCAACGATATCCCATCAGCTTCACACGGTGGGGTTTTCCAGACATTGCACTGTAAGTACGGCAGAACAAAATCAAAATTCCCTATATATATCAGTATCATATAAAAAATTCTCTGCACGCTCTACATACGGGGTGGGAAACAGCTTTGGATAAAGGAATGGTGTATGAGATATAATCCCTACCTCCCACATCCTGTTCACAAAGCAAAAAAATTTTTCTTTCCCTCATTACAATGTAATTTATTTTATCTATAGCCGAGGTACACGTGGCACAACAGCACTCCCCCGCTGTTCACTCCACCCCTCTTCCCGGGCCCTGTCCCGACCTGTCTACCTTCTTTAGCCAGGAGTGCGCTGAAGGTACGTACACTACTCACTAGTACTACCATATCACTGTTGGCCATGCTGTTTAGCGTAGTCCTGTTAATTTTTGGCGGGAATAATACAGCAGGTATCCTTCCCTGTACCGTCGGCATGGCGTGTCCTGTTTATTTTCGGGGAAGCATAGACACGATATATTCCTCTTTCCACCCAGTATAGCAGTAGTCCTGTTTATTGTCGGTAGTATGTAGACCAGAGTAATCCTTCAATATACCAGGAGCATGGCCCGTCCTGTTTATTATTGATGCTAGTTACACACAACAGATGCCTCCCATCACAAACTGTACAAGTAGTACGGTATATAATGGGCTTAATGTAGACAGGAGACATCCTTCAGTACCGGTATCCAGTGTCCTGTTTATTATCCGCTAAACACTTTTGATCTTTCCTTTTTCAAAACAGAGGGAGAGCCGGACAGCGAGCAGGAGGGGGTCGGGTCCCCGGCAACTGCCACCAGCCCTGTCACCCAGCGTGACTGTCAGGAGGACGAGGAGCAGAGCGAGCAGGAGGTGGGCGGGTCCCCGGTCACTGCCACCAGCCCTGTCACGGAGGGTGACAGTCAGGAGGAACAGGAGGACAGCGAGCAGGAGGGGGGCGGGTCCCAGGCCACTGCCACCAGCCCTGTGAGCCAGGGTCACACCGACCAGCAAGAGGGGGACACGGAGCAGGAGGAACGCGACACCCCCATGACAGCCAGCAGTCCTGGGTCCTCCTCTTCCTGTGTTTCAGAGCCGGGGACCCCGGACCCTGACTTTGTGCCAAGTCAACAGGACTCAACCAGCTCTGAGGAGGAGGGGGCAGTGGGCACACGGTATGTATTGTTTTAACGCTTTGCTATACCGAAAATGTAGTATGTAATGTAGCAGACATGTAGTGTAATTCGTGATGCACATGTCAAGTGGTGTCCTGTACCAAGTCCTGTTTCCATGTAATGTCATCCTTTTCCTTTAGTATCTTCCTGTCCTTTTATTTCTATTTATTTTTAGTGCAAACCGTTTGTGTATTTTCTTTACAGAACGCGGAACGCGGAGGAGGAAATGCTGCGCACAGCAGCACTGACGGTCATGATGAAGATACAGAGGCAGAATGAGGGGAAATAGAAGAATTTGTTAATTTATTGCGTTCGCTTTTATTAAGTAGCTCGGCCCAAAAACCTAACATTTTGTATATCCATATATTATTGATTTTGATGAAAGAATATCATTCAGACATGCATATACAGTAATGACAATGACAATTCAGATACGATTGGGAACTTTATGTGGTATTTCAGAGGGGTTTGGTTTTATCCCAGGTGTGTCATGTACAAAAAGGCGCAGGGGTGCAGAGAACACAGGGGGGGGGGGGCCTCACTGACCCTCACCCACCGGGAGCTGCAGCAACGGGCTTGGGTAACCACTACACAGGCGGTCTCTTTGAGGCTATATGTCATATTTTTTAATGTTGTGCGTCTGAATGCGGTAATATATACAGCATGTTTGTGATTTTCTATGATATCATCAGTATTTGGGTGATGCATTCCCATTCTCATGTAGTGTTCTACTGGGTATTTCACTCGCTGTGACTATTTAAAGTTAGGACATCTGGTACTATAGCTGTGAGTATAATATTATACATAAAAATGCTAAAGTGACCTATCTACAAAGCCTTTTCGCTTGAGTGTCAGCCCGCCAAGAATGGTACGAATGTCTTCACATTAGGTCCCCCTTTTACATAAAAATGCACTCATATATGTATACTGGCAATGAGTACTATATAGTTTCCTAGATGTTAAGTGTATTCTTGTTATTTGTATTATCTTTTTGCATGGTATTTACATCATTGTGTGTTCATGTATGTTTTCATACAGTAGGAAAGATCTTAGTTTTCATCATATACGAGTTTAATGAACAGGGGTAATAAACAGGACACAGGATACCGGTACTTAGTTTTTATGCTATAACAAATGTATGATACCATGGTAATGTTTTGGACAGTAACATATTCTTCACGCTATGACATAGTTGGTCTTTTAATTTGGCATCACGGTATATTATTTTATACCTAACCCGTATAACGTTGAAATAAGGCCGCATGACTTGAACGGATTGTTTATCATCACAATGCTGTCAAATAAAAAAGTAAGGCGTTTTATTTCTTAACTTGTCTCTCTCTCTCTTTTATGTATTTATCTACATAAGGTAGAGAAAAAAAAAATCCCTTTCTTCAAATTTTGGACAGTTTGAGACCTTTTGCGAACCGTGCGGCAGGGCTTTTAGTGGGCGAGGGTGAACGTGGTGCCTTCTTCAGTGTTGCAGCATTTCTTTCCTCTACTTGGGCCATTGTACTAAGTGGTAGGGGGAAGGATTTGACACATTTTTTCTTCTGTAGTCTGTCTGATCTTCTGTGCGGGGGGGGGGTGCAGAAGGCGGACCCAGTGCTGTTCTCTTTCTTGTTGCTGCGGGTTCTGTGGGAAATAAATTTCATGTATTCTCCATTTTAATCCAGGAAACTGGCTGATGGTACTTATTTGCTATAGTGTAAAAATATTTTTTGTAGTTGTAGCATAAGTACAGGGAATGAGACAGCACATTTTGGCTCAGGTTAAATTTCCTTTTAATATATACATGTAGACACGAGACGGGCCATTTCGTACATATCTTTCCTATACAGTTTTGGTACCTGACATAGGGTTTTAAAACAAAAAAAGGAATGCCATTAGGTGGGAATATCATGTATATAGTATGGCGCATATTACTATGTATCAATTATAAAAGACCAGCGCTCAGCGGTGTGTAGTGTGAAAATTGATTTGCCCAAAAAATAATTTTAAAACTTTTCAATAGGCGTATGCTAAATGTTCAATTACTCACCGACTAGAGACCTGGCTTCCCATACGGTAAGCTGGGGCATCCTCTTCCTCGGGCTGAGGTACAGTGGGAGGAGAGTTCACGGCCTGTTCGGTGTGTCGCTGACCCAAACCCTCTCCTGTCTGCTGTTCTGCTTCCTCTCCCTCTGTGTTCTGTGCCTCAGTGGCACCCGGTACAGCCTCCTGTCCTGTCACGTTTCCTGCTTGCACTTCCACTTCCGTAGATTCCTCAGACTGTTCCTCTCCTGTCAGCTCTTCTGCTTGGACTTCCTGTTCCGTTGATTGCTCGGACTGTTCCTCCGTTGCATCGTTGTAGCCTTTCAGCACCGCCCCTGGGAAATCGCGCAGGAACTGTTCCTTCATCTCCCGAGCTGAAACAACATATATCTTCCCATTTACCCAGTCAGTGTAATTTTGTATGCCAACTTCACATCACACTGGCCCTGCGCCACAGGACACAGACACTTTTTTTTGAGGCTTCATTTAATACAGTCCCCCACTCCTGCCATTTACTCCCCGGTGAGTGGAGCACATGATACATGCTTTCTCCACCCCATACTGTAGACAACATTCATCCTGACGTAAGGCAGTGTAACCCACATATGGGACAAATCCTTTTTTTTTGGGCACACCACACTCCTTACATGCAGTGTAGGGGTACACGGCCCCTAAATATATAGAGAAAAACAAAGAAATTTACCTTTTTCTTCGGTGAGCTTCCCCCTTGCGTTGGCCGCACTCAGCTTTTTGGAGAGCAGCACGCGTGCTTTCTTCTCTCCCTTCAGTTCTGAGTAGGGGCGTGTAGCCTCGTATTTCTTAAGAAAGAAAGACAAATCATACAATACACTCATCTGTTTATTTTTTTTGAACATACTTTCCCCCCACCCCCTTTCCAGTATGGTAAACGTGGGTAACATCGGTGACATACCGACCATGTTACCCAAAGGTTCCTCACATGTCAAGTGCTCTGTCCTTTACCACTACTTAGTGTGCGTTTGAAAAAAAAAAGTTTAAAAAATAATCAGAGAAAAAAAAATATATACAGCACACCCAATGAAAAATGTGTAACAAGGAAAACGTTGTGCCTTCGCGGGGGGGGGGGGGGGGATTTTTCAACATTCAGCACGTCACCCACATTTACCCTACATTCCATACTTGTCTTGCCATTTCCACCCTCACTCCCCCCCCCCCCCCCCCATCCGCCTCCACGGCCCCTTTATACTCACAGCATTTGCAGCCGCCCTGTTGGCCTTGTGCAACTCTGGCCACTCCTGCTTGTTCTTTTCTAACCACTTCCTGTGGTCCGCCCGGTTGGCCTGCTTCACCTCTTCCAACTGAGGGTTTTTCCTGGGCATCTGTGTTAAACAGAAAAAAAGACACCATGTTATCCTTCCTGTATGAAATACGGTGCACCCCCCCCCCCCCCAAGTAGTGCATGAGAAACAATATTGGTGTGTAGGAATACCCCCGCAAAAAAGGCCCCCCCCCCAAAAAAAAATGGGTAAAAAAGAAAAGGCCCCCCCCTGTCAATACCCCTAAAAAAAATGCCCCCCCTCACATGCTCCCCCCCCCCCCCCCCCCCGGCCATACCAAATGAGCACTCCCTGACAGACAGTTTTATAATAGTTTACTTTCTAGGTCTGATGCGGTAGACAAGAGAGACCCCCACAGTAGACAAGAAACATCCCACCTTTTTTAGATACGAGACAGCCTTATAACATTATAGGTCTGATGCGGTAGACAAGAGAGACCCCACAGTAGACAAGAAACATCCCACCTTTTTTAGATACGAGACAGCCTTATAACATTATAGGTCTGATGCGGTAGACAAGAGAGACCCCCACTGTAGACAAGAAACATCCCACCTTTTTTAGATACGAGACAGCCGTATAATGTAGACACGAGAAGCACCAGCACATTAGGCTAATCCCGTCGACATACCTCATACCCAGCCCCCTATACGTTCAACACAGCATGGCATGCCGGATTTCTGCTTCCTGACATATGTATACACATTGTACAGCATCTTTCCTACCTGATTCATTCATGTTTTCGGTAATAAGTGTAAGAAAGGCATAATGTTACCGTGAAACGTATTGTTGACCGAATGGCGCTCCTGCGTAATTATTGCTATACGATGTAGAGGTCGCTCCCATCCCTTCGTTCGGAAGCACTCCGCTAGATGGCAGCACTTTGCAGTATGTCTCGTGTCTACCGGGCACACTGTTCGATGAGGTTATGTCGTGTCTACAGCGATTGCTATGTCACAGTGTGTAGTTTCCACCGCCGCGCTCGTCTTTCCGGCAACATAACCAGACCGAATCCTGTTTATTATCGTTTCGTTCAATTGTATGTCCGGATGATAATAAACGGGATTTCATATACGCTTGGACGATAATAAACAGGATCCTGTTTATTATCGTGTGCTGCATATGTATCGATATATCGGGTGCAATCAAATATCTTTTGTTTCCCTTTTCAGAACTACCAGCAAAATGGAGTACGAGGAATTGTTCCACAGAAGTTGCAAAAGATGCCCGTGTAAAAGGCTGGAGATAGTGGTGGGGATAATGCAGTGCGTAGAGTGTGGCCACCTTGACACAGAGCACAACACGACACAAGGTAGTATATCACAGTTACACCGCCTACTATCCTGCCTTTTCATCATATGACTTCCTGAAATATACTTCCTACATTACTGTGCAATAATACAACTGTTTCTCCTTCCATTATTGCACAGAGCTACTGCCAGACATACTCTCCAAATTGGTGCTGCTGGGGAAAAGCAACGAGATGATCCTACGATACCTCAGACAGTTTGGGCTGTCCTTCAGGTATAGCATTAGGAGAACACTGCTCCATTCATTTTCATTAAATGTACAGCTGGCTTCTGCACACCTCTACACTTTTCCAAGTACCGTATTTCCCCGTGTATAAGCCCGGGCTTCTACAAGTACTAAGGGGCAAACTGACCCGGCTTATACACGGGGCAGGCTTATACTCGGGGCAGGCTTATACTCCTATACCTAAAGAAATGCTCTTATGCCTTTACATAATTTCCAGAATTATCTACTATTACGACATATTGATGGCAATATTTTCAACAATTTGGTGACCAATTCAAGCTTTATTTCTCTTAAAAATTGAAGGAAAAATAGTCAAGTGGCAAGCAGTCAATCTTTATTTCTTTTTTTCCCAATTGCCAGCCTCAGTACTTTGAAAAGGCGGCTAAAACAGTTTGGCATCACCAGGACAGTACCGCTGGAGCCGGAAACCGTCCTAAATCTAGTGCAGGTGTGTAACATTACAGTCAACTGTATTCCTTTTCATCCATATCCTTTTCCTACCTGAGCATAGCACAAATAAACAGAGCAAACTTATATCACAAAATTAATTTGTCATGACGTCATGTAGTACTATGTCATGCTGTTTTATTAATACTGTTAACACTAAACCAAGTATATGAATATTGTTTCCGGTATAACCATAGAATGCTCAGGAGAAGTGTCAGGAGACAGCAGGCTACAGACGCGTGACAAGGATTATCAGAGACAAATTCAACGTGGCAATAAAAAGGTATTTCTCCCAACTTTGGCGTGCTGCTTCGAAATATTATTTTCGTCCATATACCAACCTACATCTCCAGAACCCTTTGTTATACCGTATGAATCATAAAATCGGTGGACTGTATCGTGTCTACCGCGGGATGCTTGGTGCAATACTGTGTACTGTACACTGCAGAATACTAAATAACAGAGTGAGTGAAAAAATAAATTCTTTCCAAATAGGGACGATGTCATGGCAGCGGCCAGGGTGCTGGACCCGGAAGCCGGGGAGAGGAGGAAGGGAAAGAAGTTTGTACGGCGCATCTTTCAGTCACCGGTATGTACAGTATAGCTAACATAATATGACATGGGAATAACATAGAACGTTCCATTATTTGCTACGACATGTAAATGTACGTTATAATACAAAGTTCCATCCCTTTTATACAGGGGCCCAATGACTGCTGGTCAATCGATGGCCATGACAAACTGGCTACGTATGGGATTTATATACACGGAGCGATAGACTGCTTTTCACGGAGGGTGCTCTGGTGCACAACATATACCACTAACAAAAATCCAAACTTCGTGGTCAAACTATTTGCGGACACCATACAGAAGTTGGAAGGTATGTATACTTTTCCTTACAATATTATGTTCACTGTGTGTCCGCCATAACACTTGACCCGTACACACAAAATACATGTTATACTGTAACACAGGGAAACATGGGAAACCGGATGAAACCTAATGCAAGGTTTTATTTTTCTTCTTTTAAACAGTTGTGCCGAACAGAGCAAGGTTCGACCCGGGTACGGAGAACACGCTCAGCATAGAATTGCAGATGTTCCTGAGGCGTAATGGGACGGACGTAGCGTCGGAGCGACCGGCAGTGGTGGACAAGTCCAAATTGAACCAAGTAAATTGTTTTTCCCACTTTATATAGCGTAAGGGCAGGAAAAAAAATAATATCAATGTCTACAACATGTTCCTTCCTAACTATTATACTGTGCCTCTTTTGTGTTATTTCTACAGAAAATCGAGTGCTTTTGGTCCGGCATGTACAGGCATGTCACGTATGGCCTACACCAGCAGTTCACACAAATGTTGCGAGATGGGCTGCCTGTCGACGTACAAGAAAACCGGTATGAAACTTGTATATTACCACGAAAAAATATGAAACAGCATGTTTTTTATGTATCAAAGAAAAGAGTTTAATTTTTTAATGAAAAACAGCAGTCCCATTGACTAAACCAAACAACGCCGTATTTCACCCACCCGTGAACCCGTGAAAAAACCAATGGCCGTAATACGGCCCTGTGACGTCATCAAAATGGTGCTTAATTTACATTTGAAGGGGATATAATTAGGCTATCATAGGCCCTCCCCCCATCACAATTTTCGTATTTTAAATCGAAAATGATAAAAAATTAACACAAAGGCACACTCATTTCAAGTCTGTTGACCGGTGTGCCACATTTCGCTCGGCGTATGGCCTCGTGAAATACGGCCCAAGGTCAAATGGTGAAACAACCCGGCCAACAGACTTAAATGAGTGTGTCTTTGTGTATGTATTTCATTTTGTGTAACGCACCCATGCTTTGTTTCACCTGCACAGAGACGCGTTCATTTACGTCTACCTCCCATTGGTAAAGCGGCAGGTGGACGACTACATTCGTGACTGGAACCTTCACAAGATTCGCCAACAGAAAGGCGTGAGTCTGCCATGTGGAGGATGTCCAGACGACATGTATAACCATCCTGATCTTTTCGGTAAGCCCGTATACATGAATTTCTCTGTTTCCCTTCCCATGTTGTTAAGCTATTTGACCTCTGTATGTGCTCGGCCGTTGAACTGTTTGTCACCAAATAATTGGACATGTGATATATGTAATTTTTTTTCTTATTTAAAATTTGACAGGGGGCGAGCAGTGTGGGTATCATTACGGTGTTGAGGCGGCAGATGACATGGAATTCGCGGCAGAGTACCATGAGATAGCAGACCACTTTGAAGACATTGTACCGGCACAGTTTAGGGCAGAGGCAGACGAATTCCTGAACCAGAACAACATGGTGTTGTGCATGCAGAATGCCCAAGCTATTTTTCTAGCTTTGTGTGATCGTTAAATATAATGTGTAGAACATGTCGATGCAATGTAAATAAAAGTACAGAGAGCATGTGAAATAGAAAAAAAAAGTTTCAGATGGTATAATCATATAACGTGTAGCACATGTCGATGCAATGTAAATAAAAGTAGACCGAGCATGTGATATTGTACAAAAAAAATTTCCCAATTGTATCATGATTTGACTATATTATTTTTATGAAATGGTTCACTTCTGTGTGTAACTAATAAAGTGTCATGGAACAGTAGACAAATGCACATAATTTTTCCTGCCCTCACTGAATACACTAGTCTATCTTACGCTTCACCACGCTGGCTTCTGCCCGTAGTAGGCCTCCTCGTCGAAGAGAGAACCTATTACTTTCCCCAATTCCTTGGCTTCCGGCCGCTCCTCTGGCTTCCAGCTGAGAGCCATCTGTGTGACGGGTAGGAGGGCAGGGGCCACCTTCTTAATTCCTTTCGGAAAGCCTTCAGCAGCCATGGCATTCTTCACGTCTTGCCTCATGGGATAGTTCAGTGCTCCGTTGTTCGCATTTTCTACAATTATTAAGGCGGTTGCGTACACATCTACAGAGGTTTGCCTCTTCAGTTTCGACCCGTTGTACACTTCGGGGGCCATGTACGCGAAGGTACCCGCTCCCGGGCCGCCCCCGAAGTTTGTGGCATAGGTGCGCTCCTCACGAGCGCTCTCCTTTATGCGGGCGATACTGAAATCTAGCAGCTTCACCTCGTAGTTTGGCGATATCATAATATTCCCTGGTTTGACGTCTGAGTGAACGACGGGGATGCTGTGCAGGTAGTTCAGAGCCAGGCACAGCTGCTGCATTACGAACATGCTGTCGTCTAATTTCAGCACTTCCTCCTGTCAGAATGAGAGACAATCAGCTCCTGTCATAAGGGTTACACAGAGTACTACATCCAGCCGCAAATCAAGACGAGTTGTAATGTATTTGGCACACCGCTGATTCGGTCTCCACATGCTGCCGACAAATAAAAAACAGGACGAGCCATGTACTTGGTACGTCAAAGGATGTATCGTGACTACATGCTGCCGACAAATAATAAACAGGACGAGCCATGTACTTGGTACGTCTAAGGATGTATCGTGACTACATGCTGCCGACAAATAATAAACAGGACGACCCATGTACTTAGTACGTACAGGGATGTATCGTGACTACATGTTGCCGACAAATAATAAACAGGACGACCCATGTACTTAGTACGTACAGGGATGTATCGTGACTACATGTTGCCGACAAATAATAAACAGGACGACCCATGTACTTAGTACGTACAGGGATGTATCGTGACTACATGTTGCCGACAAATAATAAACAGGACGCGCAATGAACCATATAACGCGGGACAACCCATATCATGGCGACAGTGCGGAAAGTGCAGTGTCACTTGAAATATGGTACTCACTTTGGCCTTGATGGTCTTCATTTTCCGCATTTTCTCGTAGATGCGCGCCAGATTTCTGCCGTTGCACAATTCCATGACGATATGTATCTCATCTTCCAGTTGGCATACGGCCAGCAATCGAATAAGATTGCGGTGACGCATCTTTCTGTATGGTAAAGAAAAGGGGTTATTTTTCTAAAGGACTAGTAACATGCATATGGTATTAAAGGTGGAACACAATGGAAAGCACGGGCATATATTTGTTATTCAGTTTGTTTACTATGACACAGCGGGGAGAAAAGAACAGTGAACAAAGTGGTTTATTATCGTACTCACCCTGCAATGTTTATCTCTGCCAAGAATATGTCGACCGAGTGACTCGTCTTAATGGTTTTTACAGCAACTGGTCCAAAAAAATCACCTCGGTACACCGCTCCAAAGTTGCCTCCGCCAATTTTGCTCGCGTAGTGGACCGTGTAGTCTTTTGGTTCTATGAACTGGAGTCCGGACTCTGAAAAATAAAAAAAGTGAAGACAGCTTGTATGATAGGTATAAAGTGTACTGTCTCTCCATGTTGGTTTCATTATTTTAATTTTGGCCACTAAAAGAAAGAAGGAAAAGATTAACTTTACCCTTCTAGTATCAAGTAAAAATAAAATGTATATCATATAACACAGTACTATGCTACATTGTAAACACCTTACAGCGTCTCACCTTGGAAGAGATTTGAGCACTTCAGCACGTTCACCCGGCTGATGTACCCCTGCAACACAACTTCATCCTCCCCCATATAGCTGAGCTTACACGTGTAGCGTCCGGGGGGGACCAATATGAACGGGTCCGTCAAACCCAGGAAGCGCTCCTCCCCCTCCTCCAACGCAAACCATTCGTATACCAGGTCCTTGCTCAGGAAGGGATACGCCACCACCCCTATGTAGGTCGTCTCTAATGTTGTGTATACCTGATATGGCGACTGCCATAACAGGGTCATACCTGTTACAATAAAATAATAGAAATTGTGCTACAACAACAGAAAGAGGGGCCATTTAAAAATATTAGCAAGTTTGAATAATTGTTGAATCAACATCGAATAAAGATTGGTAAACATTTATCCATCTTTGTTCAACCTCCTGTGCCCACTGGGTTACAGGGCATCATACAGAAGGGAGAATTCCCACATGTTGCTGTGGGTAAAATAAAGTATTTAACATAGGATAGCAATGCCGGTTGCATCTGTGTATACAGGGGGTGGGGGTCCTCTACACACACACCATCACCTAGTTCATCGGAATGGGAACTTTTTTCTCAATCAAATGAATGAACAGCCGAACAAGTTATTCATGTACGAAAAATTCTGCTCCTTCTAAACCATTTTTGTGTAAAAAAGCACCTTCTAATCAGGTATTATTACTATAGAAATGTAGAGAAAAAATCTTGGCATAGCAAATCTGCTCTTTAAAACAGTCTGCTCCTTATTACCATCCTCCTCATATCGAGATTTCACTGTAGAGGTGTAAATCTTCCTACCTTCGTCCTCAGCCATATCCGGCCACGCGTTATCCTGTGCGACGGACCGGGGGACTCTAACACCATCTTCCAAGTGCATCTCGATTTTATATATGTCCGTTTCCCCTGATACAAAATAAAACTTCTGTTATGCTGTATGACAGCAGGAATATGTTACATTTTCCAACAGCTTCAAATAAATAGACACTTGAATAATTAAGTGTGAAATTTTGTTGCAGAAAATCTACTTTTTTCCTATACATTTTGGCTCCTGCGTTAAGAAAATTAAAAATTTTAAAAAAAACGCCCTACTGAAATTTTTCTCTGCTTTGGGATGAGAAACCAGACTTTTTTTTTGGAGTGGCCTTGATATGTCATGGAAAAGGTAAAAAAAGACATAAAAGTTATGGTACCTTTCATCAGCTTGGCCAGCAGGTAGTTGTGATCCGGGTTTCTCGACTTCCACGGGATGTAGGGCCCGACCACTTCGTCTGTGTCTGTGAAATATTGTAGAGCAAAGGCGGTGACGGCAGTCCCGATCTCTTCCTGTGCATAGTTGTCTGGAGGGGCCATCGTGCTAATCTTCCTTCTCGCTACAAAGTGAAAGGTGAACAAAATATACACAGGAAAAATTGTCTCATGTAACATTGTAAGGAATGTACGTGAAAGGAAGTCAAAGCTATGTAGTACTATAATATCTCTGCCTGAACAAGAAAAAAGGACGTAAAGTTTATCACATAGCAATTTATTTCATGTGTCTCTTTGTAATATTTTTCGGGTTTCTTTACCAAATTAAAAGAAGAATGAGAAAGGAACTTGCAACAAATAACAGGGAAAATCAGTTGAACGTGACAAAACATGAACACAACCAAATATTATATCACCTCACCTTCTGGCGCTT
This sequence comes from Harmothoe impar, assembly GCA_947462335.1. Classification (NCBI taxonomy): domain Eukaryota; kingdom Metazoa; phylum Annelida; class Polychaeta; order Phyllodocida; family Polynoidae; genus Harmothoe; species Harmothoe impar. The sequence continues at coordinate 49,440,143 of OX381712.1, read as the reverse complement.
GGGGTAAATCCTGCACAGATTGGGAACAGAAAAAACACTCATTTTTGCTGTCCAAGTACGTCATATGTTTCATACAGAATGAGGAAAGAGGACATATTTTTTGTTTTGTTTTTATTTTACAGGGTACAAAGAAACAGGATTTTTGCCGGTACTCACCTTCTCCTCCTCCTGTGTTCTGGGCCTTTTTTTCCCTTCATACGAGTGAGTGGAATCAGGTGGAGGTGGTGGGGAGGAACTTGCTGCTGGCCTTTTTTTCCCTTCAGACGAGTGAGTGGGATCAGGTGGAGGTGGGGTGGAGGAACTTCCTGCTGCGGAAGAAGGGACTTTGGTGTTTCTCTTGGCAGAGCGTTCTGTGTCTTCTTTTCCAGCACTTCCCGTTGTGGCAGTTTTCTTTCGGCGAGACGGAATGTTGACTGGGGGTAAATCAAAGCTACGCTCGGTGTCCGACTCGTGTGTCCTGCTTACCTCACTCAACAGAGAGTCCTCCTCCTCCTGTAAAATTTTTTGGGTAGTTCAATTAAAATGCAGTTCCTACTACATTAAAAGCACAGGTAGTACTTTTGATGAAAGTAAGAAGACTGGATGGTAAAAGCACCCAAAAAATTGAAGGATGTAATGTATTATATTTCCACTATGTACTATGTGCTAAGACCGAAGAGAACAGTTCATGTACGCTGTATGTATTAGAAGAAGGGAGAAGTGGCTTACAGAGGACACCTCGTTCTTCTTGGTGGGGACAAAGTACCCCTTTCCGTTCTTTAATAACGTTTGGACCTCCCGATCGTTGTTGACCTCCGGCCCTTTTAGTCCGCCCAGGAGCAAGGCCGAGTGAGATTTGCTCAGCGTGTCGTAGGACACCATAGCGAAGACGCGGGCACAGCGGTCACGAAGTCCCTTGAACGTGACTTCTTCGTCCGGTTGGAATTCGATCTGGAAGAACACCGGTGTGACCATCAGGTACAATATAAACACAGAAAGAACGTGAGATGGTACTACATTACACCAGGCATTGCATTATGTTACATGACATAACTTGTTGTGCTACGTTGAGTCGGCTAATTAGGGGATGTATCGCGTGTACATTCGGCCGATAATAAACAGGACGCGCCATGTGCTGGGCAGGATAACGGATGTGCCGTGTCTACCACATGCCAATAATAAACAGGATGTATCATGTCTATATACCTAGAAATAATAAACAGGACGCGCCATGCGCTGGGCAGGATAAAGGATGTGCCGTGTCTACCACATGCCAATAATAAACAGGATGTATCATGTCTATATACCTAGAAATAATAAACAGGACGCGCCATGCGCTGGGCAGGATAAAGGATGTGCCGTGTCTACCACATGCCAATAATAAACAGGATGTATCATGTCTATATACCTAGAAATAATAAACAGGACGCGCCATGCGCTGGGCAGGATAAAGGATGTGCCGTGTCTACCACATGCCAATAATAAACAGGATGTATCATGTCTATATACCGAGAAATAATAAACAGGACGCGCCATGCGCTGGGCAGGCTAAAGGATGTGCCGTGTCTATCACATGCCAATAATAAACAGGATGTATAATGTCTAAATAAAGAGAAATAATAAACAGGACGCGCCATGTGTGTATGAAATGCTGACGACCAACAGGACTGCTGTCCCCATATACAGCACTGGCGACGGGCGTCACAAGGATGAACATGGAAAAAAAGTGATGCGGGCTAAAGGTCTAGTGAACAGTTCTGTTCATTCTACAAAACTTTTGTTCGTTGCTGGTTGTGTTTATTTCATCAGCTTATTATTTATAATGAGTTTATGTGAAATATGGTAAAGGGAATAGTCATAATATGTTTGCTACACTTACACTGACAGTCTGGATTCCACGCCTGTCCTTTTTGGCACGGTTACCCCAGACACCCCGGACCTTGACTCTTTCCCCCCGCGTTATTTCGAAAAGCTGTCAGAGAATGAGAAAGAAAGAATGGAAGAATGCAGTATGAGAGAAAGGACCTGGTTACAGTACATACGAAAAATGGGTTATAAATAGTCTACATGTATCAGAATGCTAACATGAAAATAGAAGTGGCATATAACATACAGAAAAAATGAAAAGCATGTATATACGGTACTGTATAGCCCTATATAGTATCAAAGTAGGCTTCATACTAACCCGGTGCACCGGAACCTTCTTCTCTACAGGCGTGGCAGGGATGTTCCGCAATAGGACTTTCCTTTTTTTCCCCACCTTTTCCATCTCGTTCAGCAATTTTGCTCCTGTAACATGTGATTCACTTTGTTGTACTGCGTGTGTCAAACAGATGGTAAAAGGAGAGGAATGGGACAATAAATTTTCAAATGGCATGTTAGAAGGGGAAAGGAGGGGTGACAAAAGGCCTGAAAATAATGTAGGTCATAATGTGTTATACGGTATACTTACTGGGTACATCGGGCACCTTGTGCAAACCTGCACCATGGCCACAATCTATGCAGTCGTGACAGCCTTCCACAACTGTAAATAGTCCGCACTCACATTCAGGCATACTGCACTGGCCCATTTTCTCCTGCAGAAAAAAATACACGTATTATGTCTGGCAAATAATACAGTAGAACAACATACGAAAAATATTACAAAATAAGATGGTATAAGTAGGTGAAGGGGATATACAGTACTATGACATGGACTATATTCCTGAATCCTGTGTGTACTACCTGGGCCAAATTTATCTATTCTACCGTAACAGAAGAAACAGGAAGTAGGAAAAAGTGTGGCTGTTGGGAGGGATGTTGAGTGTGTACTATATACGATAATAAACAGGACTACATGTAGTAAAATTGTGATAATATTTTGGTGGCAGTGGAAAGGTACATTGAGGTGTTAACACAGCTGTATGACAGTATGAACTTGCATTACTGAAACTTTATTCTGTTTGTAACATAGGAAAGATGTATGATACTTACATGGCGACGGGCCATGTGAGGGGCGCAGTTGTTGCAGTAATGTGTGCCTTTTTGCGAGGAGAATTGAGTACAGAAGCACCCACTTTCCACACACTTCCCCCGTGTCACTCCCTCGTGGTCCACTGGAAAGGCAAAAAGATATATTTTTTATCGCGGGTACATTCTGCCGATAATAAACAGGATGCGCCATGTGCTGGCGAGTGAAAGGGATGTGCCGTGTATATGAAATGGGAAAAATAAACAGGATGTATGATGTCTATATACCGAGAAAAAATAAACAATACACATTACCATACAAAGCTGTGTGTTGAAAATACTGAGGGGGGTGCCAGTGTGTTAGTTGTGTATACTACTACCACGTGCGTGAAAACAGCAGGCGTGTTCATTTCATAACGGGCGATAATGGGTGGATTAGCATGAAATGCTACAGGCTACCACATAGTTCAATACAAAATAAAGTACTGCACACGTTACGTGAAACACAGTGTATGAAACTTACTTTAAAGTCTTGCAGGTGCTGGTAGAACAGCAAGAAAAGGATTGCAGTTATGATCCAAAAGCTTGTCCCTCGTACACGCCACGCGGAATCGCACGACTCACGCCGGAAGTGAATACTTTGTTTAAGCTGAGACCGTGCAGCCGCTGCTGATAATAAACAGGACGCCCCGCATCGCTTTCATCCCACGGGCAAAATAAATTGAAAAATAGCTGGAGAAAGTGTATTAGTTGTATTGTAAGATCAAGTGCACGGTATTATAAGACATATGAATCGAGGTTGCAGTAAGGTAATAAGGGGGAAGGGGCATCCGAACAGCAGGAAATTGCGAACTACGTTCTGCGTATATCATATCATTACGCCCCGCCGACAACCAATGAAATGCCGGCTCTCTTGACACAGCGGCATGCTGTTCTGCCGCAGGGCGGTATGGCGGAAATTGACAGTTGACAGCGCCAATTTTCGTAGTTGACAGTTGACAGCAACTTTTTTTCATGTTTTTCAAAAATGAAAAAAAAAATATTTGTGAAAAAAAATTAAATTTTTTTTTTTCGCCTGTTTTTTCAGGTGAAATTTTTTTTTTTTTTTATAACAGTGTTTTTTTGGGCGTGAGCCTTGTCGGCCACCGTACGATACAGCATGTGTCCTGCTAGGCCAATATTCATTTGCTCTTTTCATTTTCACACGAAAAAGGTAGGTACATTCAGCAGGTCCACTCTGCTGGACATTCCCGCCAGCACTGTTCAGGTATACGTACATCAATCCAAATGGAAGTGATTGCTTCCATGTATAAATTTAATGTCACCTAATTCGTAGGCTTCGTTATGGGAGGTCATTGACGGCCAGTGGTCATATACCATAGTAGTAGCAGATGATGTTTCAAGATGTATATGATTGGGAATATGTCATCCATGTTACGAATCCTGCATTGCCCAATCTCATCACTAGATACAAACGAATAAAAAAAAGACAGTCCTGAAATCATTGTATATGCTATACTATGGTCAAATCGCATCTCGAATCAAAGTCATACGAATTTGCACCTGGTCTGACTGACCCTTTATACCATTAGCTTGTAAATCATTTTAAACACATTTAACATCATGCTTTGGCCAACTATACAACCATGTCCATCTCAGTATTCTAGGACCGCATGCCTACACCAGTAACAAATAGGGGGTAGCTCTGATTAAAATGGGTCATGTCTTTGTGCTACGTGTGACAGCACCTTCCCCATAGCCAACATCCTCCAGGAAGAATCAATATCTGTCAGGAGTTTATTCAATATCATGAATTGTAAATGAGGTCTACTGTGTATGTCATTTTACCACCATTGCTATAGAACACATTATGGGAGGGAATTATATTACATTCATGCCTAAGTATATTGATTATACTGATTCTTTTTAAAGATAATCTGATAATTAGAAACACAATATTGTAATACAATTAAATGTATGAGTGGGAAAAATAACAATCTACCAGTCGATAGCCTTTGCCAAATATAGTATGCCAGTGACGTTCAGTGGATGACATTTCGTGGGTGACAACACGATGATGATGATACATTTCTTTTTTGACGCAATAACCAACCAACATCAGCTGAGAAATTATTTCCTATCGTTCCAATGATCCGGAAATAAGACCGGAAATAACCTTTCACGGTCGGTGACCAATGACCAGACAGATGAACATACAGTTAGCGTTATAAAACTGTTATCTTAATGTAGATGTATCATTCAACCCTTTGAAGGCAGTAATGTACAAAATCAGATATACACATGACACCTCAGAACAGCACCTTGTCCCACTCTGTAGTGTGACCGTCTAGAGTATCATGTATCTATTGAAAAAACTCAGCAAACGTCCGGGAGCCGGTGAGCCAGATGTTCAACAGGATCTACTCATAGCGAGGCTGGGTATTACATCTTAAGGAACTATCTCTGTCATCCAAACGACAGAGGCGTAACAACAGATTACCTTCTGGAAATGTTAGTAAAGTGATACAAATGTATAAGTACATCTTATCCCTGCAAATACGAACACTAGCAAACAGATTGAGGGGGGCAGACACAGACACATGTTGTTTATATATGTAAAATTGATGTCTAATGTAGCTTTCTCGCCTTCAAAATGGCGTTAAACAACTAATAATCACTCACTGCAGATGGAGGCCTGAATACCCAAGCACACAGACAAGGCATATTCAACATCAATAGGAACATGGCAATAGTTATATTCCGATACCTGAACTCTCAGGCACTCTTCTAATTAGTTCATCCATAGATAATATCGTTATCACTATCTCTTTGATCACTACCTTTTGATATTATGTGATAAAGCTGCTTTACAAGGCATACCTTCTGCTAAACTGGAATAATATTTTTAACAGATATACACCCAGTAGTGCACAAGCACACATCAAACAACAATGGTGAAATATACAAGCGAAGGAGTCTTAAATGACCTAGAGTATAAATTGATATGCTATACTTTGTACATAGACCGTAAATACCTTTCGCATTGAAACACAATACAATACAATACTCGTATTCTGAACACGTATGTCTACTAACTGTCTACTCACTGCGTGGTCACGTTACCTGCACGTCTTGTATCATTCAGCAGCTCAGTCAGATCTGATCAATGTTGTACATTTCCCATCGCAGAACGCATACTGCAGGCAGAGAGTGCTACGGTTGGGTGAGAATGAGGATCACTCTAGACTTAAGTGGCTTTTCCACATCATCATATTCATCCCACAGTGTGGGGATGTCGTTATCTGTGTGAGTAAAGGCAGGAAACTGTAAAATAGAATGTAACATCCTTATTATACACAGCATGCAAAGTCCTGCAATGTGAGAGATACATTACCAATAACCCGAAGGTCTTCAGAAGTATAAAACTGTTGAGGTGTCTGCAAAAGAAGTTCATGATAGGCATAAATGTTCCCTGTCTTGGTACCAGCTGGCATAATCGAAGGACAAATTCCGTTTTATACCTTAACATTTCCTCCATAACCAACGGAAACTGTAGATGCACATTGATGGTACGGATCTCATGAGGCCTAATGTAAACGTCATACATTGGTCGCCATTGCTCATTGTTAGGTGCCATTCGTTTGCTTTAACTAACTGATGTATCTGGATTTTAACAGTGCGTAACCGAAGAAAGCAATCACAATCTGTACAGAAGCCGACGTGTGCCACACTAGGGACTGTATTGAGGACTGTCCCAGTAAACAAAAAGCGTTATACAACATTTTATAACGTTATATAACGTTAAATAACGTTTCTCTAAGGCTCCTTACTATGGCATAACGTTATATATAATCTTATAACGTTATTTTGACGTAAAATAACGTTTCTTTGTTAGCTGGGGTAGCAAGTCTACACCGTTGTTCGCCCTTACCCCAACTCTTGTCACACGTATAGATGACAATCTCATATGTCGGGGTTTCCCTTTGTCTCCCGATTCTGACAGCAAGTCTTCAGGTGCTGAATCCTTGTAATAGTGAGAAAAACACGTCTCTGGTGTTTTCTCCTGAAATCTGTTTGTTTTAAGGGAGATCATGAGCTACTGAGGTTCGACCGCATATCATAACCCACAGAAGAGGAACACAACCTTGATCCTCTGACACGTTCCCACACTGTATGATTCGGTGATCAATGGAGCCCATGATTTACATTCAGAAAAAGGAGATAGGTTTCACCAGTGCCCGACCGGCGGGCTGTCTCCCCGGGGTATCTGCAGTGGATGTAAACGTGGAAACATAACTTACACCCTGATGCACCTAAAGCTCTGTCCCATGAGAAGCAATCCAAAGAGAGCCAGTATGCGCATTTTATTCTATTTTAATACAAAATGGTGAAAACCTTGTTCAGAAATGCTGTGGCCCATATAACTGATAAATAGATATGTTATCTAGACTAGTTGTTTTTAACAAATCAAAGTTGGTATGTTCGCCTTTGTCATACAATTCACCCAAAACTATTTATTATATATATATAAACGACGGCTCGCCGCTTATTATGCAGCTTGGGCCGCTGTGTACATGCTGTGAATTTGAACTGTTCTTTGACTTATTATTTCGCGTCCGTTACACTAGGGCCGTGACCAGTTTGGATATAAAAACACATTAGAATTTCGCAGTCAGAAGTGTAACTGGCTGAACAAGTGGTACAGGATGCGCAATTGAAGGAGGCGTTTGAGGTTTGGTGATGGCACACTAGGCACTGCTGACCCGGCTGTGGTAGTGTTGCTACATGGGATGTACGCCGACACCTGTATGTCAACACTTGGACCTAAGAAGTGTGACCAAGATAAAATTAAGAAAGATTTAAGCCGGACTCTGGATGGCCTGAACAATTCGACTTTTGAAGCAATGCACCAATATCCACTGGACATGGTGCATGCAGAGAGGCATGAAAGCCGTTAGATCTCAAAGCAGTCTTATGCTGATGCAAACAAATGCAAATATGAGGCAGTAAGGATGTACCAGCTGTACAAGCTTTTTGCCTTGTCAAAGGTGTAATGGAAAAAGATATACCCTCCTCCAGTCCGTAAGAGAATGCCATGATTTACACAGAGATCTGTAAAGGTGTGTCAGTGCCCTCTGACGTTACCAACACTGCCTTTGCTCTGGAAGTAAACCCGGAAATAACCTGTCATGGTCAGCAGTCACATAAAATAGATGAGCTTGGTAGATGGCATATTGGCTGCCTCAATGCCCGCTGAGGCTGAATCATCAGGTAGGCCTATACATTTTTGATATAGGTATAGATGAGCAATTTAAATTCTTATGGCAGGTATGTTACACTCATCTGCGTTCATTTGATACTGGTGCATACTTAAGATCCAGCTCCCCGTCCCTGCTATTCCAAGGCCTGCGCATAACACCAACTAGATCCAATGTAAGGTGTGTCTTCCATGTCATAATGAACCTCAACAATGTTTATACTTTCAAGCCTCAACAATGTTTATACTTTCAAGCCTCAACAATGTTTATACTTTCAAGCTTCAACAATGTTTATACTTTCAAGCCTCAACAATGTTTATACTTTCAAGCCTCAACATGTAAATGGCTTATCCGCAAGGTCCTCAGAACCTCCTAGAAGATGAACACAAACATCCTTATTTACAAGCTACACACATATATATATATATATATATATATATATATATATATATATATATATATATATATATATATATATATATATTCTCATACCTCATCTTTTTTAATTGTTCCCCCATACACACATCTATACTGACAGCCCTGGCTAGGCAACCAGTAAAGCCTCACCACTTTTATCTACCATCTTTTTTCAACCCTACTATTCCAATTATATATACGAATGAATTATTGTATAGCTATTATTACACGAGTCTCTTCTCAGTAATGTAACATAGGGCAACACGGCCAAGAGTTAACTGTGGTAATAAAGGTTCAGCAGTCACGTAAAATCATAGAAGTGATGTGACCAAGTGGGAACAATAAAAAAGAGAAAAAGGTCCTACCTCATACATCACTGTATATATATATACGTGTGTGTGTGTGTGTGTGTGTGTGTGTGTGTGTGTGTGTGTGTGTGTGCGTGCGTGCGCGCGCGCGTGTGTGTATAATATAAACCACGTTTACATGAAGGAGATCATGATACTGGAAGTCGCAGAAGGCGAATGATCTACACTTCGCTAGAGAGTGTAGACTAGAGGCCTCAAGGTCAGACACAGGCGACCCATGGCCATGCACATCCAATATCTACCCGCTTACATAAGGTGATGTACGTGTATTCCACACTCACCCCACTCACCATCTATATGGTAGACCATAGATGGGGCCCTTGATGGGGGGGGGGGGGGTCCCCATGTCGCATGTCGGATTTAAGAAATGACCATGTCGCATGTCTATGTCGCTTACAATGCTCATGTCCCATGTCAATTTAAGAAATGTCCATGTCCCCTGTCACTAAGCCTCATGTCGTATGTCACTAGGCCTCATGTCGCATGTCGATTTTAAGAAATGCCCATGTCGCCATATCGAATTTAGGGGTCTAGAGCCAGATAGATGCCGACAGTCACAGACAGCGGCCGAGGCACAACACACTCATCCATTTGTGCGCATCAACAGTTCCGTCCCTGTTTACTAGTAGCCGAGACATAAGGCATAAATTGACTGACCTTACATAAAAAAAATAACGAAGGACCTAGGTCCCAACATTCGGCACAGCTCGCTCCACTAGCATGGATGAATGACCGTACTGATGGGCCTCAGTTCCATCTAAACCTAATAATCATTATTCGGCATCAGAATAAGAGGTATGGTGCCGTCGCGTTTAAACGCTAGGTTTTCAATGAGCGCCGATCTGGTATAAGCGCTGGGGTAGGGGGTCTTGATTTACTCTATGACCGTTTTCACCGTTGTCTCGTTTTGGTGGTCCGAGATCATTACCGATATTTGAGCGTTAATTAGAGATAATCTCTAGAGAACCAACTTCCGGACGCAGCCTCACTCTGGTGGAGGTGTCAGCAGCGCCCCCATGAGGCAGACTCGGAAACAGTCTCCTCAGGCCCTGATGGTAACACTCTATAGACACCGAATACTACCAGCTACATTGTGGCGGCTGCAGGAGGTGTTTGGGGTGAGCATGGCCAAAAGGAGAATTATCGGGATAGATATTGGAAACGCACAGCATTGGGATTTCCACTTAATTCGAGCAGTGTTCTTTTGATCAGATTGGCGTCCCCTTCACCGAGCTTATATTAGTCCTTACTCTGGGGAGGATTAGAGTTGTCGGCCTGTTTCCTCTGTTGAATGGTGCTTTTTATTCTCATCTTGAGATTCTCACAATACCATTATCTGATTATGATACTAGCAAGGCAGGTTAACTAAGAATACATGCTGCATGATGGGTTATTTAATAGGTGTTTCTTAAATGACTTCATGCATGTGAGGGCCACATATATAGGTAGAGGCTAATCATTGTAAGAATTTCATTAACTCTATCAAGATGTCTGATATAAGCATAATCTGCAGGGCAAAAGATGGATGTGTCTTCAACACCTATCAACCACCTTAGTGTTGCGTGTCGTAAATATGGAAGAGCTTTTTGCAGAAGGTATGCATGAGCACTGCTGATGAGCCCACAAGAGCAGGCTCTCATTTATTTTCTTTTTACATAAATGGTTTAAACATAGTCTGAACACGCCAACAACCCACCATATTATTACAAAGAATATGGCATTCACTCTATGCAGATGCAAACTAATTGCCCTCTCACCATGGAGTGTCTGTTAGGCCCCCTGCTCTGTCTTAGATTGGGTCACGTGGTTTGGTCGTCATGGTTACCAGATGAGGCGTTTAACAGGTGTTTCTGAGCTACTCACACAGGTCATGTGACCGGAACAGGAACAGGTTCTGTCTGTATGCATGTGGCATATGTTATCAAGGCAATGTGGGTGGTGAGACATGTAGTATTTGTGTGATGAAAAGTAATTACTGAATGGGGAATAGTGCTGTCTATTCTATTGCATTATTGTGCTCTGTGTGGGGTGGAGAATGTGGGTGGGTGGCGGCCGGAGGGAAACAGGGGGAAAGGGGAATGAGGGACAGACTGTCTTTGTCCGTAGGAGGCCCACTTAAAACCTATAGCCTTATATAAAAGTACTCACTACAGATGAATTAGTGTGATCATGCCCAATAGATCACTGTAGGGGATCGCAGTGATCATTTTGAGGACAGGATGTTTCTACTGGGGGCCCTACTATACAACAAGGTAATATAGAGCACTCACTCCAAGTGATCTATTGATTAACACCTATGATAATATTGACCATCTATAGATGTTTCCAAATATGAGTATATAAAGACAGTCATATCAAGAAAAAGTTCAAGTAACCTTAAAGAGAATTAGGGCGGAAGTATCAAAGGCATAGCTATGCATAACATCTACACAGTTTTTGTGCCTGAAACCGTATTTAGATGGATGGACGGTCATTTATCATATACATATGCCTTATTTGGCCTATTATGAGGAATATAAATTCTCCTAAATAAAGGATTGACCATTGAGCTTGATGATTATTGAAGGAATATGGCAGTCATCAAGCTAAGTACATAGCTTGCTCTATAATTAGGTCTTCACCTGGGTACTACGCCCCGACACAAGCAAAATAATCGCCCAAAGTCATCCCTAAGGTGTACCTTTGCACCATAAGGTTTTCAGTGTTGAAGAAACTTAAAAATATTAATACGACGACAAGATTAGTGAGATCAATGAGATCAGAAAGATTATAGACAGAAGGATATGAGGTCAGTATGACCAATACCTATAGCCAACCTACGAACTCCCTAAATGAAGACACACATGCATGCAATAGACATGGGTAGAGACAAAAAATGACAACTTGCTTCTAAGGTCGTGTCCTCAGAGGGGCCAACCTTTCTTGGATCCTAATCCGTCATGGACCCTACTTATTGACCCTCTCCAGACCTGTAGAATCGCAGTTATTTATACAGCTCTGGTTGGCTATGTCCCACAGAGGTGTGGGGGTAATTGATAGGAGCAGCTCCGTGTAAGGAGGTCATGGTGATGTGAGGATATCTAAGTCTACCTGACAGGGAAGTGGATTCATAGCCCTCACCTGTTAACAGCTGCCAGTTAATCAGTGTCTTATCTCTGCTCCACCTGTGGAATTCTGACACTCTGCCAGTGCAGATTAGACATCATCCCTGAGGTGGCGAAGTGGGCTGTTTTTCATTTATATAGTTGGCTATTTCTGAGAGGGATATTAATGGTGCACAAAAGATGATCAATGCTAGGGTAGACGCTGAGCCGAACGCTGGCTGCTATATCTGCAAAGACAGTGCACTCAAAAAACTCAGTTTCAGGGCATAGACCTGCCGAGGCTTTTTGGTGTATAAACATAGGGATGAAGGAGGTTTGAGGGTGCGGTGTGGCCTGTCGCACATGGGGTAGATAGACAGAAGATTGAGGGTGAGTACACATCCACCGTCAGGTGGACCCACAGGGTGATGGGTTATTGGCATAGCTACCTGACAGGTACGGTATATAGCCCTCAGCACCGGCTAGACGACAGGTGAGTGGTGTCAGGTAGCGCAGCAAGTAAAAGCCATATTTCACAGATTTTTAGTGTAGAGTATAATATTACCCTTCTACTACGTTTCAACGTCTATCTTGCACATACCTTCCAGCTCAAATAAGGACAATTTATAAAATTTGATGTCTGATGCCTATCATATTTAATTACTAATCAAATTTCCAAATGAATATATATATATATATATATATATATATATATATATATATATATATATATGTCGGGCATAACTTCCATTGGGGAAGTTATTCCCATATTAGTGACATACCAGTGCCACCTAGTGCCTCCTACCGGCACCAGCCGTGGAACTCTTCTCCAGGGGAGGGGAGGTACCAGCAGCAAGCAAGCAGGCAGCAAGGCCAGCAGCAGGCCAGCAGAGACTTTGATTTAGAATTTCGGTCAAAATTCGGTCAAAATGACTATCTGCTTTTGCGGAACAGAGTACCATGGCAACAGGAATTCCTGCCCCAACTGCAATGCCCCAAACCCGGACAAGGGAACCCCCAGGAAGGTGTTACAGGGACAGGACCAGCCTGCACCGGCACAGGACGACCATGGCGGCCCCAAGGGCCGGCAGGAGACCGGCCAGGGCAGCTCGGCCTCGCCGGCACCCCCGGGAGATACGGCCCGCCAACACGGCGAGCAGGCCGCGGAATACGCCGCAGCCCGTGAGGTAGAGCTCCAGGAGGCCCTGGACAGGATCGAAGCACTGACAATAAAAGAAAAGGCTAGAGAGGAGGAGCTTAAGCGGACACAGAGGTTAAAGGAAGCGGAGATGGAGCTGGCAGGTTTAAGAGCAGCAAATAACCGGATAGAAAGAGATACAAACTTCGCAGAAGCCGCCTTCCGCGGTGTTGTGGGTGCCATTCAGGGCGGACAACGCGGAGACGATTTGCAGCGGCCCGCGGACTCCCGCGGAACAGCCTTATACTACGCGGACCAGGGCACCAGCGGCCACGACTCGTTAGCGATACCCGGGGAAGACGCGGACCGAGCTTTTTCGTCTCTGTCCGCGAAGCAACAGCTCGGCGCGCATGCGCAAACCAACATGGCCGTCCCCGGCTTCCGCCCAGACGAAAACAAAGCGAACGAAGTCGCATTTTCGCAGTTTTTGACCGAACGAAGGCGAATTAAGACTCAAAAGTTGTCGCAATCGAAAGAGCGTGACCGATTACCCCCCTCCCAACCCTCAAAGCAGTCGCAAATGCCCCAGGAAAGTTGGTTGGGAGACTTTTGTGCGACCATCGGCGAGCAGGGACAGCCTCCACACACCTCGGCGGCGTCTTCGTCTATGATCACGGGTGGTGCGCTTCATCCCGGGGGGCCGGGCGGCTCCACGCTTCATCACGGACACCCGGGGAGCTTCACGCTTCATCATGGTACAGGTCAGTCTGGCAGTTTTAAGCAAGCAGGGGGTGTGTGTAGGTCTACTGGGGCCACAATATCCTCTCAGCTGTCTGATCCTACCAATGAAGGGAAGCATGGACACACCCAACAGCAACAGGAGCAGTATCAACAGCAGGTGTTGGGGCAGCATCAACAGCAGCAGCAGCAACAGCAGGAGGATGCAGACCCCTCCTATGCAGAATTTCTGCTGTGGAGACAGCAGCAACAGTGGGCTGGGTTGGCAGGGGATGTGACCCCTTCTACCCAGTCTACTCAACATAATCAGCAAACACTACAGCAACATCTACAGCAACAGCGGGGCCAACACGGGTCCAACCGGTATCAACAGCAGCAATCCTACACTTCAGGCCAACCCCTCTCCGCGACACCCCCGCCATAGAATATAGAATATATATATATATATATATATATATATATATATATATATATATATATATATATATATATATATATATATATATATATATATATATTGCCTGGCGGAATATACACCAATAATGCTGCAAATTTTATTCAAGGTACATGACGTGAAGTTCTGGTTATATAGTATGTTGATATTGGTTTATTAGGATGAATGAAATCATTAGAAACAAATTCCGCATTAGAAAATTTAAACAAGGACTATTCGCTGATGAAACAGGAATCCACATTTATTCATGCTGTGTATGTTAGGCCGGCAAGTGAAATATACATCATTCATAAGTATAGGGATTTCTGCCACTTGTATTTTAAATGTATCTAACACCATATGAAGCAACCGCAACAATACTCTTCTTTCTTTGCAGAGATCCATCATGATAACGTCAAACGATCCGGGCTGTCCCTATGTTGCTATGTATGAAGCAATTACAGGAGGATTTAGCTTTCGGTAGAGACTGTACAGTTGCCTGGTGCTATCACTTATTTTACCTTTGATTTACGACTTTCGCTATCCCTCCAGTGTATAGCTGAATTAGTATAATCCTAGGGCAGACATTCTAATGGATCACTGGACGTCCAATGTTCCAGCTCAGAAGCGTAAGAAGCAAATATTTAATGGAGCATCAGGTGTGTATGCAGACACTTATAATAGGAATCATAATGTTTGAGCCCCCTCTAGATTGAGGAGATAAGCTTTTGGAACTCTAGGCATCTTACATGAGACTCCTACGATACAATATGGGGAATGAGGTGTTTAAATGCACGTTGGATCGAGTACCTTACTGGCATAGGATCCAAGCAAAACGATGTGGATTCAACAAAACTGATCATTTATGACGGCTATGATCATGGCCGCGAACTGATACACATTCGATGGCCAATAGCCACGTTTAAAGATGGTATTTCAGTTCAGGTCTAGGTAACATGTACACTATTTTCACATTACTGATTAAGTTCCTGTTACTTGCTCTTACCGTTCAACATACTTCATTAAACACAACATCGAATATATAGAAAATTGAGCAATAGCAAAATAGATGCTATATTTCACTCTGGTAGTAGAGGAAAGCTGCCATGCAGGTTCCCAGTCTGAGGCTGTGTATCACTGAAGTCTGGCCATTGAATGGTCCGACTGAATGTTTATATATTGATGACCCTTTCAATGCATGTTTAAGGTAAATTCATGTAACAAAGCCCAGCATGTCACACAGTAAACTGGGACTATAATTGTAACATCACACGCTATATATGTTAACAGCAATAATTTTTGAGCGGAAGCTAGGTCAGATTGCATTTTTAAAATCGTTGATATTTTCCCTTCATTCTTCCTTTGACGAATTTAGCACACTATTCCAGAAGATGTGTCTGTGGAATCAGGCCATGAACCTGTAGACGCTGTGTGGGGCCGTTTAATCAGTCCAATAGCAATTCAGACTACTTCAGATGGTACCTCCTACTGGAACTATCCACTACGTATAACCTGGTGGTGTACCTTGCAGCAGATCCTCCCCTCTAACATGAAATATGTTAAGGATCATTCGGACTCAAAATAGCATATAAACCCCTTGAGACTTCTTGTAGGTCAATTACAACATGCAGTCATAGGTTGGGGACATATCCATACTGTAACATATCAAAATATCACGGTGGGATATCATTATAATGTCTATGATAATAGGAAATGAATAGCCAACATATCATCCAAATGGAACATTCTAAACTATAGTCATAGTATCCAATCTGAATTCCAAGCGGGGTGCTAAATAGGTGCCCACTAAAACCCCTTCTAAAACACTTAAATGTCACTATTAAGTCACTACTAGGGGGTGAATGTCACTCTTGGAAGTCACCCTTAATTCCTCATGCAACACTTTTAAATACTAACAGTGACATAATCATTTAAGAGCAAGATTGAAAGTGGATCACTATTACAGTGACTTACTATTAGCCAGATGTCTTCAACACTTGTTTTAATAGCAACGAGGCAACATTAAAAAGGGCCTTGCAACAGCCTGCTGATCACACTATCAACTCGAAATTCAATGCAGTAGCCATCCGGTGGCACAGTGTGAGTTATGAAAAAATATATATCTGTTGTTTATTAGTTCAGTAACAGAATTGGCATAATATTGATTGGGTTTTTCTAAATGATCAAAATATCATGCTCCAATGACAGGCTTCATGCAACGCCAATCAGATCAGGGCTAGGTGCGTATGTACATATAGTGCCTCCTGATTATCGGAAAAGGTAATCCATTATATGCCAAATGGGCGCTATTATAAGAGGGGGGGTCGTAAAACCTTATGCGCACTCACACAAGACTCCACCAACCCCTTCTGAATAAAATAATGACAAATCCCTAAATCATCAAATATATCTCTGAATGACGTTGAGAAATGCTAGATAATCTGCAGCCATTAAAATAAGAAAGAAGAGTAAACCTGTTTTGGTGTGCAAAGCTATCTGTTAATCAGAAAAACATAGCTATTTTTTATACTACAATATGTATGTTGATATGACTATGCACTAGTGCAGGATATATGAGATGCTAGACTTACAGAGGGCAACCCTCGCCTGTATTCACAAAGCTTTCTGTGAACGCCAAGTAATCAAGGCTGACTAGACCTACCAATCTGTATCCTTGAGCATCGCGCAGGAGTCTGGAAGGACGATCTACCTCAAACTGCCTGCTAGGTAATTAACAGAGTTGTCACCAACTGAACCAGTAATTAGCAGTTCACGAGGGATAATGACCCAAGGCGAGGGTTAGTCCATCTCAAGGTGCCTTAGTCAGAGTGTGTTAGTTGTAGTCTGTGGGTGAAGTAAGACATCATGTGGAACTGAAGGTAGACTAACAGAATGTTGCTCTGAATATAATATATCTTATAACAGGCAAGCAGCAAGTTGCACGGAAATATCTCTAACGGTTCAGTGCCTTAGCCATCCATTTGAGGGTTAGCTTGGCCATACATGATTATTTTGCATGTTTATATACCTTCTCTTTTTTTAAACAGCGCGTGCATCATTTTCTCTTGGTTTCATTACTAGCTGATTAGAACAGGACCACACAGGCCCCGTGAAGAGGAGGTATTCAAAAATGACAAAACCATAGATATCCCATATCACATATTGATAATACAATAATTACAGAAATACTAGGTAAAATGTTTTCTAACAAACTTCATGAAATAGTTTTGTCCATAAATTCCATAATGAAAGACACATTCTTATTCTGACTTCAATGTTAGATATTTTATGGATGCCTTATATGTACCTGAATTACCGTTATCACATTTCGATATAAAAAACAGTTTCCATGGCAATCATAATTAGGTCATCTAAGGGGGAAACTTTCCAAATAAGAATATAAAACATTCCAAATAAGGATATGTTCCATTACAATGGAACATTCTAATAAGTATAATCAGAAGCAGCATAAGAAGTTCACTTAGTATGGATTTCACATAATTTTTGCTGTTTTCATCAATATCTCTCTTAACATTAGCAATTGCAGATGCTGTTTGCACATATTCTTCCATTCCATTTCACTTGACATACCTGATTGTAGGGGAAATCCCCATCTTAAAGCCTATTGGAGTGTGATATCAAGATATCTTTGCTGGGGGAGAAAATCTGCCCATTGTATACCACATGTATATCCAGATGCCCAGTCTGGATCAGTCTATCATTGAAATGTACACATATTTGGTCTTAGGGAGTGGTCATTTTTTAACAACGGGAGATATCAATATCTACATAGGTTCTTGATCTGGCAAGTTGTATAACTCTATTTCTGACATTCCTAGCGGGGTTGTTTCTGTGTTGCACAAATTTCATCTCAGTATCCAGAATCAGGCCTAAATAAGGGAAGCAAGTTCTCATGTCTACAGTCAATGGACTTCTGGTTGCCAACAACAAAGGCACCAAGGACCAACCTTCCCCAGGTGGGCAGGTGGTGAACTAGGTTATACATATACTCCACCTGGGGGAATATATCCCAATGTTCCCGCCTCGAACATTGGCATCATATCCATTAAGGCTTTCTGAATGAATTCAGTTAGTTCTCATTTATTTATGGCTGTCCATAGGCTTAAAGACTTTCCAAATACCAATATAATACCCTTTGGAATATGTACAACAGGAAAAGAGAAATTCGATCACTTCGAGGTGATCATACTTTCTTTAATAGATGGGGACAGTATATATGTTTTAGTACATGGCAATTTAGTAGATGAGCCAGGATATAGTTTTTGGGAGATAAGGGTATATTTCACGGCAATGACTTGGTGGTATATACATGTATGTGATCTCATGATTACATAGGGCTTGAGGATAAGGGTAATTTGATTAGCACATGAGAGATATAGGTTTTGGAAGATGAGGACATGGTGATATTTTAAGTCAATTTATATAGTGAAAGAATAAGGTATTTAAGACAATTTGATATGTGTGTTTGTTTATGATACATATATATATATATATATATATATATATATATATATATATATATATATATATATATATATATTATATGTCTCACGATCTTGGGACAATGTTTTTGTCTATGACCGGGTGCCGTCTCTGACCAGGTGCCGTCTCTGACCGGGTGCCATCTCTGACCGGCTTGGCTTGATAAGGTCAAAATACTAACAGCAGGAGGCTAATTATAATTATAACTATGATTATATAACAACCGCCATAACGTTTTTCCAAATCCTTATATATATGAGTATAATTCTGTTAAAACACCTTTTTCTGACACCTGGTCAGAGACGGCACCCGGTCAGAGACAGCACCCGGTCAGAGACGGCACCCGATCAGAGACAAAAACATTGTCCCAAGGTCGTGAGACACAGCCATATATAGGTTTATTGGCATATGATACCTAAGTTTTATAGCTTTTGGGACATAGACGAAGGTGCACGAGTTTCTGGTCTGTTGGAGGGTTATTTCACGAGTTGACCCTCGGGCCGTATTTCATGAGGCCGCAGGCCAAATGAAATGCGGCCCCAGGGTCAACAAGTGAAATAACTCTCCAACAGACCAAAAACAAGTGCACCTTTGTGTTTATTTCATGGTGAATACGGACTGTCAAGCTTAAACCAATGGGAGGGTCGTTCCCAAAGGTAGCATGCAATAGCCCTCAGCCGTTCTGCACGCTGTGCCCGTATTTAACGTTCCCAAGGGTCGCCATGGGTCGCCATGGAGGTCGCCATAGCGTTTCTAGGTTACCAAAAGTCACGTGACTTGTTGCGGAATCAAAATGGCGGCCGACGGACGTAAACAAACACCGCGGAAGTTAACAAACATCGTGGAAGTAAGCACACATGGACTGCAAATCTATTTTAGATCGAAATACCCTGAAATAAATACAGAGCGTCACTTAAAAGTGACCTCGTCAGTGGTTATGTCACGAGAGCTGCCTGCCTTGTATTGCACTAGGCCTACGGTCAGCGTGCAATACGAGGCAGGCAGCTCTCGTGACATAACCACTGACGAGGTCACTTTAGCGTGCAGCTCTGTCTATTAATTTTTTACCTTTTTCGATTCAAAATACAAAGATTATGGTAAGAGGGGGCCTAAAAAGGCTAAAATGGTTTATTTCTCCGCCCTTCAAATGTAAACAAACAGCCGTTTTTGATGACTTCACAGGCCATTAAATACGGCCATGGGTTATTTAACGGGGGGTGTTAAATACGGGTGTCCTTGGTTAAAGGAAAGGCACTGCAGTATTTCATAAAAAATAAATAGACTAATGCCAACGCCCATTGATACCATCTCTGTTGTATTTCACAACTGGGGGCTAGGGCCATATCCTACGAAGCCGCAGGCTGAGTGGGATATGCCCCAGCCTCCACGAGTGAAATACATCAGAGATGGTATCAATGTAGTTGGCATTTGTGTTTATTTTTTATTTGAGGCTATTTTCCTAGCCCATTGAATATGGCCACATTGTCTTCAATGGGGGGCATTGAATACGGCCCTTCAGTGCTAAAGCATAGGAAATCTTTCAAAAAAAAATATTTCAAAAAAATAAAAGTTGATATTCGAAGCAAGGTTGATGGATGAGAGCAGTATACACGTTTGGGAGATAAGGGCAAATTGACATTTGATATAGGTTTTGGGAGATATGTAGGTTTTGAGCTATATATAGATTTTGGAAAATAAGGGCCTCTGTAAGATAAGGACTTTTCTTATGATGAATAGCCTGGGCTTTTGTGCCCTTAGGTCAGCTTTGTAGGACGAGGGCCTAACATCAACCCCTATGTCCCAAAACGATACTATTTTGGGGATAAGAACCATTTTGTAGGAGAAAAGAGCCTGACAGATGTCAGACCATTCATGATGTTAACAAATGGCCGCCATTTTGTCATAAATAGCAGTGGCATTATCCAGCACTGCAATCAGAATTGTATCCATAATAATAATTGCGGAATCAAAATGGCGGCCGACGGACGTAAACAAACACCGCGGAAGTTAACAAACATCGTGGAAGTAAGCACACATGGACTGCAAATCTATTTTAGATTGAAATACCCTCAAATAAATACAGAGCGTCACTTAAAAGTGACCTCGTCAGTAGTTATGTCACAAGAGCTGCCTGCCTCGTATTGCACTAGGCCTACGGTCAGCGTGCAATACGAGGCAGGCAGCTCTCGTGACATAACCACTGACGAGGTCACTTTAGCGTGCAGCTCTGTCTATTAATTTTTTACCTCTGTAAGATAAGGACTTTTCTGATGATAAATAGCCTGGGCTTTTGTGCCCTTAGGTCAGCTTTGTAGGACAAGGGCCTAACATCAGCCCCTTTGTCCCAAAATGATACTATTTTGGGGATAAGAACCATTTTGTAGGAGAAAAGAGCCTGACAGATGTCAGACCATTCATGATGTTAACAAATGGCCGCCATTTTGTCACAAATAGCAGTGGCATTATCCAGCACTGCAATCACAATTGTATCCATAATAATAATGATGACTTTATGCTTGTCCAAATAGTCCTACTTCATAGCCTTAGTCGACAAAACCTGAAGATTTGACAAAGATATTTTGCAATGTTAAATAGGATTACGTTCTGACAACAAATACTCTTGTGTGACGTCAGCAGCCTGTGATCACTGTTTCCAATCCTGTCCTGAAGAGGTATTTGTTTGATAGGGCAGAGGGGGAGCCTTTTAATCATTACAGACGTTTTAGTCTACTTTGATGATTGGAATTTGAGGTTTCTTGACTGGTCCCTTTCCTGTTTCCTGAGTCCACTCTTCTTGCAGGCAGGGTTGCCGATGGTATCTCCCACGACAGATTGGTAATTCAAAGAAAAGCTCCCCCCGCCCCACGAAAGAGGCACTTCAAGGATGCTCCAATTACATGATCCGATTAACCATGAAATGATCCAAGGACAATGTGATAAGCCATGTGAGTGATTCAGACCTGTCTGCCCCAGAAAACCACCACAAGGAGGCCCTTTAAGGTAATCAAACACAAGAGGAGTGTAATAATATAACAATGGAATTGCTGCTGCCAAATCTGTCATTGAGTTACAGTCATCGATAAGAATCAGTACAAAATGCTGAAATTGGATTCACTTAATGTCCCTCAATCTGGAATGAGCATTAGTGTCTGTTGAACTGGTTTTGTCTTTATTTCTTTTGCTTCTATAATCAACTTCCACTATGTTACACTAAAGCATTGCTCCTCAGCTGTTATCTCACAAAATACATGCCAAAGGTATATCACATTTTGTAAATAACCCGACACGCATGTATAGCATTGCATTAAGTCGTAATCCAATTGGTGCATGTAGCAATCCCATCCCACTGATCATCTGGCCTAGTGACTAAATCAGTGATCTGATTGGGTACGCAATCTAATATCACAAATGCCTGCGAAATCTTTCCTTAAGGATTACTGGTTTTCTAGACTAGGTTAGTAGGTATACTGAATACCTTGGTTATTGCTCACACAATCACCATCTGATAATATTCGTTTGTCTTAAAAGGGACTAGCCATATACCATACACATTATTTTACCACTACTATAATTCTTAAAATATTCTGACTGCCTTGCCCAACCAAAAAAGGTATGTTTCAGGTTAAGCGAGCCTACCGAAGTCCATGAGGGGATTTATGGGCACTTTAGAGGTTTATGTTCAAAAAAGACATGTAACCTGAAACACACCTTTATTTTTTGTTTGACCTGAATTATGATAAACCATTTAGAGAGTTATGTGAGCCCTGGGAGGAGGGATGGGAGTCCCAGATGGAACACTTGAAGCCACAGGAAGGATGAGGAATCCCTGGAAGGAGGGATGGGGCTTCAGGAGGGATAGGGGCTAAGGGAGGAGGAATGAGGGTGCCAGGAGGATGGATGAGGGCCAAGGGAGAAGATGGGAGCCCCAAAGGAGGGATGGTGATCCTGGGAGGAGGGATGGGGACGACAGTAGGAGGATATGAGAGATGAGAGATGGGATCCCTTGGAGGAGGGATGTGAGCCCAGAGAGGAGCTGTGGAAACACTGGAAGAAGGAATGGGGGCCCAGGGAGGGGGAATGGTGGCCTAGGAAGGAGGTATGGGAACCCTGGGCGGAGGGATTGGGCCCCGAGAGAAGGGACAGGAGCCCTGGGAGGAGGGTTTGGAGCAAAGGATGGGGACCACAGCAGTAGGGGTAAAAACCCTAAAACAAAGGATGGTGGCCACAGCAGGAGGGAATATATCATGGATGACATGACCTTGACTGTAACCATGGTAACATTTTATCTATTTTGCATAGAAAGGGTGTCCATCCACTATGTGAAGCCTGAGATTCTGAGAATTGTCATTTCCTCAATGTTGACAAGTGTTAAAACATGGAAATATCAGTATTTTGGTGATTGTTTTCTATGTTCAAGGTCAAATATAGTGACCTTGACCTTTATCAAGGTCATGAATATTAAAACCATGGATAGTTGGCCAATACATCTGTCTCATTGCAAAATTTAACCGCTGTAGCTCTAGCGGTTGGAAAATTATGGAGAAAAGAGGATAAAGCCTTGATTTAAATCTCAGATAAATATCATGGTTGCAATGACTTTGACTGTTACCATGGCAACAGTTTATCTATATCCCATTTTTATCAACTATCTAGTACAGCAAGGATGTCCTTCCACTATATGAAGCCTAAGATGGTGAGAATTACCATTTTCTGAATGTTGACAAGAGTTAAAACATAGAAATATCAGTATTTTGGTGATTTTTCACATGTTCAAGGTCAAATCTGGTGACCTTGACCTTGGCCAAGGTCATGAATATTGATTTCCAGGATAGAAGGCCCAGATACCTGTCTCATTGCAAAGTTTCACCACTGTAGCTCTAGCGGTTGGAAAAATATGGAGAAAAGAGTTGTTTTTTTTTAATCTCAGAAAAATATCATGGTTGAAATGACCTTGACTGTTACCATGGCAACAGTTTATCTAAATTCCATTTTTATCAACTATCTAGTACAGCAAGGATGTCTTACCACTATATGAAGCCTAAGATGGAGAGAATTGCCATTTTCTGAATGTTGACAAGAGTTGAAACATAGATATATCAGTATTTTGGTGATTTTTTACATTTTCAAGGTCAAATTTGGTGACCTTGACCTTGGCCAAGGTCATGAATATTGATTTTCAGGATAGTAGGCCCAGATACCTGTCTCATTGCAAAATTTCACCACTGTAGCTCTAGCGGTTGGAAAAATATGGAGAAAAGAGTTTATTTTTTTTAATCTCAGAAAAATATCATGGTTGCCATGGAAACCGTCCAAAATGGCGATGTTTGCACCACTTTCGGCGGGTGTAACATCCATATTCTGAAAGCCCATGAAAAATGCTTCAATATATGTCAGAATCAGCTTGTTGAACACGGGGTAGGGGTAACTCCCTTAATAACGCCCTTTTGGGTGGTCGGCCGCAGCTCTAATTTGTTTCAAATAGTAGATAATAATGAATGAATCTGGAAAAGTCCATAGTAAACCCAATATACAATATCAGTTGAAACATCAGGAAGTTCGATAATCCATTCTTGTGTAATCAGGCTCCATGAGAACAAGGCCTTTGGTAATGTCAGCCCTAATAGAATTTCTTTAGTTACTCCTCCCTGCCCTACAAAATCACCTCCCCCCCACTCCTCCAACTAAGGAAAAACTTAAATTTACTCTTTCACATATCCTGCAGTGCTAGCCCAACGCATTGTACTCACCCACAGCCCACTACATGAATTAATTATCCATACACGTAGATACCATCTTTTTAGCGAATATTGATCATTACTCGCTCACTTCACAGTCATGTAACTGTTTTAATTACTTTTCCACCATTTTTCTTACAATAATGCACTTACTTACGGCCACTCAAAAAAAAAGTTGTTTCTCATCACCCAGCACTGAAAAATATGACGAGGGCGTTTTTTCTTTTAATTTTTTTTTTTTTTTACTGGGGGCCAAAATATGTAGGGAAATTAAGACTTTCCGCGCACCGTTTTCACATTTTAGTAGTTAACAGTTTATTGATCCATACAGATTGTTAAAATGCAATATATTCCTATCTCTCTGCGTTACTGACTGTATAAGCTTTAATTTGATACCAAATATGCCTATATTGGTCCATTTTTTGACAGATTTTTCATTAAAAATCTAAAAAAAAAAAAAAAAAGTTTTCCCTGAATCACGATTTTCATGATGCGCGCGGTGATGAGAAACAACTTCTTTTTTTTGAGTGGCATATAGTATTAATATTCCCACCCATTCATTTCCCTCTGTCAAGCTCAGATGCTTGATTCAACACTCTATTAGACACTGACATCTCCTGTGATCCTAGATCCTCTCCCGTTGAGTGTTTTTCTCTTATCTTCATAACACCAAGGTCCTTTTTGTGGATATTTTTGTTCTGACATCTTTCTATCTTCATCCAGGAAGAACTTAATCACATGATCTATTTCCTTCTCGGCGTACCACAGCACCCAGATCTTGGAAACAGGTGAATCTTTTTTAAAGCTTCCTAATCTTCCTCTCGGCACCAGCTATGTAATCTCCAATACATAGACAAACAGACAGAGCTGCACGCTAAAGTCCCAGAATCAGTGGTTATTGCACTAGCGGAATCTGGGCTGAATTGCACGAGGCTGTAGGCCGAGTGCAATATGGCCCTGGCTCTGCAGGTGCAATAAACCACTAACAAGGTGACTTTTGAGTAACGCTCTGTATTTATTTCAGGGTTTTCCATGAAAAAAAGACAGAAACTACGTATAAATACATGGAAAAACATTAGATTAAAATTTCCGGGGGGTCACGTGACCCTCAGATCATGAAATATGTCCACAACGTGAAATATGGCGTAGAGTTATTTCATACTCCTCTAGGGAATGGCCCTCCCATTGCTTTAACATTGACAGTCCGTATTCACCATGAAATAACATCTGTTCCTTCCTAATTCATATAAAGTGGTTAGTAGGCCTACAGTGATTTTCATACAACGCTGTAGTACTATTAGATGCGCTATTTTAATTACGAAATAATCAACATTATTACACAACCTGACATTATTGGTACGATTCTGTAAAAGAAAAAAAACATGTACCAAACGGGGTGTGGTACGTTTTTCCGTATCACCCCTACGTGTGGTATGCTTTCTTTGTGGGAGGAACAATCTGATTGGTTCAAGGATATCTACCCTACAGTCCTTGAGCATCGTACGAGAATCTTGATCGAAGGACAATTGCAATCTACCTCTGACTGCTTGCTGTATAATCAGAGTTGTCACCAACAGACTACTTAGTAGTTCACAAAGGACAGTGACCCAAGGCCAAGGTAAGTCCATATTAAGGTGACTTGAAGGTCAAATTGTGAGTTGTAGTCTGTGGGTGGGGTTAGACATGTGGAGCTGAAGGTAGAATTGGTGTCTGAAAATAGCTCAGTAAAGACAACCACGTTGCCTCGACATAATTGTTTTCACAAATAGATGCTAAATAGTCTCCAATTCTTAAGAGGCAATTGTTTTACTTAAAACAGACGTTTTAAGCTGGGACTCCATTACCCGCTTTTCTCGTCTAATCGGACCTATTTTCACAAATCGGACCCAAAGAGATATGAACAGTATAGGGGACCTAGATGTAAATATGAACAAACCCTGAAGCAGGGTTATTTATATCTACATCTGGTCTAGGTCCGATTTGGGAGAATAGGTCCGATCTGACGACAAAATCGGCCGGTGGAGCCTCACCTATAAGCTGGGACTCCACTACCCGATTTTCTCCTCTGATCGGACCTATTCTCACAAATCGGACCCAGACAGATGTAAATACATGTATAAACAAACCCTGAACCATAGGGTTATTCATATCTACATCTTTTTGAGTCCAATTTGTGAGAATAGGTCCGATCAGACGAGAAAATCGGGTAGTGGAGTCCCAGCTTAAGTCTACTTTAGAAATGGGAATCTGGGGTTTCTTGACTGTCCTTTTTCCTGGGCCAAGTCACAGATCTAGTATCTTTCTGGATGAGATTGGTAGTTCAAAGGAAATTCCTTGTAAGAAGCGCACTTTAAGCGCTGTATTTCAATTACATGGTCTGATTAACCGTGAAATGATCCAAGGACAATGTGATAAGCCATGTGAGTGATTCAGACCTGTCTGCCCCAGAAAACCACCACAAGGAGGCCCTTTAAGGTAATCAAACACAAGAGGAATGTAATAATATAACAATGGCATTACTATAAGAACCAATATAAAATGCTGTAATTGGATTCACTTCATTAATATCCTCCAACCAGGAATGACCGCTATTGTCTGCTGAACAGGTTTTGTCTTTATTTCTCATGAATTGACTTCTACTTGAGTATCTGCTGCTATTCTACCGGACATTGTGAGGTATAAGTGCCGAAGGCATGTGGAATTCGAACTATGGTACACAGATGACTAGGGTTGGATATTATATAACAGTGTACTTGCAATTGCCATTCTACAGCTTGGGTCCCATTTGTGCACCCAGTAAGCCAATCCCACTCATCTAGTTTGGTATAAAAAAGATAAATACGGTATCGGCATTTTAAACTGCTCTGGAGGGCAAGAAAATAGTCAATGTTTTTGTATGAGAAAGGTGCTCTAAATAATTATAGGATTTGATTTGCCTCTGGAGGCCATTCGTCAAGCAGGCTTTAATGAGGTACTTTACATAAGGATGTGTATGGACCAATTAATAGAATAGAGCCCATTCAGGCTCTGTATACTGTGGCATTTACTCACTCTCTTTACCATTATATTAACACCCTTCGTCCCAACTATTCCCTTATCAATACTAATACACTCACCTATTGCTCCCCTCTCGACGACTTGTACTTGCCTCCGCCTCATTTAACCCCTTCTGTACACACTGACGCGCCACTCATTTTAGATCCGCCATCAATGTTGTGTACTTTCCTCATATTCATCACAAACAGTTTATCGATCTCTTGGTCCATAATCTTTTTCCTGACGTTCTTAATCTTCATCCGAAAACTGTTTCACTATGCTTGGTGCTGCAGGTCATCTGATATAGTCACATGATTTCAGAAAACACTCTACATCAATGAGAATAGTTATGTTGAGGATTGTGCCGTATAATTTTTATTATTATTGGCCTGAATTTATAAGCGCTTATGGCTGTGTCTCATGAGATCGGGCCAATGTTTTCGTCTTTGACTGGGTGCCAGCTTTGACCAGGTGCCAGCTTTGACCAGGTGCCAGCTTTGACCAGATAGAAAGGAAATGTTAAAAATAGGGGGAAGCCTATGTAAATATGGGTATAAAGTGATTCATTAATTGAAAGCATGCAATAAGGCAATAAAAACAAAATTTAAAAAGTGAAAATTGTTGTGCTTGTAAACCCTATTTATTGCATTTATTACACAGTGACGTCTTTGACCGGGTAAAAAGAAGAGCTATTTGACCATAAAGCAATTATATTTAACCTAACTGGAATAGCACAAGTTTTTATAAATGGCTCTGACCTAATAAAGAAAGATTAAAAGAAATTCTACCCCCCCCCCCCTCCTTCATATAGAAGATTCGCTGGTATTTAAGAGATACCCGCTCAAAGCTGGTACCCGGTCAAAACTGGCACCCAGTCAAAGCTGGCACCCGGTCAAAGCTGGCACCCGGTCAAAGACATTAACAATGGCCCGATCTCATGAGACACAGCCTTATGTAAGGTCGGTAATTAGTTTTAATCAGCATGGATATGGGTTTTATTCCAAGATGAGGAATGATTTAGTTATGGTCAATAAACTTCAAGCTCACGAATTGGATCTTAACAGTAGTGGATGTGGCCAATATCTGAGATTCGGTTTCTGGCATTAGAGAGTCAGTTTATTTCGACTATATATTGAGGTACGCTTATAGCCCACCCAACTCTATAAGCCGACCGCCGTGACTTGAACGGCACATCTGTCTGTGTCACGAGGACATCCGATTGAGTCTGACAATGTCAAACATGTGTGATATTCCCGATTGGATAGGGCCTGCTGCAACCGTTTGTTAACGATTGGATTGGCCCATCTGTAGTGGGCTTATATCCCTGCACTAGTATAAGCTGCACCACCCATATAAAGCTGACATCCACCTGCGTCCCCTCAACGCAAAAGGACCCCCTTTTGCACAGGTTTCCAAGGAAAAAATTATCCCTTTTTGTGGAATGACGCTGACTTTTGAAGTGGGTAAATTGACCTAAGAATTCACTAACTTCTGACAAACTTTTAACTGACCAGATACTCACAGGAATCCCACACTGGGTGGCATCACACGCAAATTATGAGACATTATTTATATGACAAGATTGTAATTGCACTTGTTATCATGTTTAAAGATAACCTTTTCTAGTATTGAACATATTGTCAGGTGTAACTTGAATCAAGTGTTATCTACTCAGTCAGATCCTTTTCTAAAGACAGAATAACCTATCCCACTGTGGTTTTCTGAATGGAACACCTTTCCTGTGTTTACAAAAATGTATACAGCAAAGACAGATTCAAATCTCTCTATTTGGCATAGCCTTCGCGGCGATATACGCCTGCCGGTCCCTAAGGGACCGGAGTGAAACGTAAGTAGAACTTAGAAGGAGATCTATAAGGATCTCTAAGGCCATTTCTAGAGAGCAGTTATTGTTATGTGGACAGACTGGCTTCAATGGATGGAGTTACTATTGCAGAGGTAGCTCATGCTATGGTTGTTACATATTAGCCAGGGCTATGTACTGCTGCCACTGATTGGTATCTATGTACACTGTAAGACTATTACATGTACTAACCAATTATTAATAATTTACTAATAATTTACTAATAATTACTATTGCACTGATACCAGAGGTAAATTCTGCTCACTTGGTTTTTGCCCACTGTCTTTGCCAACTACACAAGGTTTGCTATTAGGTTAGCTGTTACACAAAGAGGAGCTATTAGGGAGGGATCAATTTTTATCAATGGGGGGGGCAAAGAATTTCCGACCTGTTGACCGGGGGGTGTAAAAGATTTCTTGCGCTCTGCGCGAAAACCCCCTGTTGTTAAAAATTATCACTCCCTTATTAGGGGGGGGGTGTTAAATAGCTAATTTTGTCGTACGGTTTCAGGGACAGGCTCAAACTATGCATTTGGGACCCAAAACTCGGGAAATCACAAAAAAAAAAATTTCGGACCCCTGCGACCCCCCCGTACATGGGGTCTGAAGATCGGCCAAATAGTGAGAAAACAGCCCAATTATAGGCTCTCAGATTCCTCAAACCCCACCATGCCTTCATGAAAATGGTCAGAAACCTTCATTTGGGACCCAAAGAGAGCATTTAAAGTCATATTGTTGTGATTGTAGGGGTGTTTCCCCCTCTGGCGAGGGGGTGCGTCCATGGTAAAATACAGATAAATCCGCTTTTTTGAAGGCATTTGCTCCTATACAATCAGGTCCCTATACTGCCATAAAACATCATCATGAACCATTCTGGAGGGCCCCCTGTTTCTGTTAACTACCCCCATGACCCCTAACCCCCCCCCCCCCCCATAGCATGCACCACAGGATTTCAACAGTGTTGAACAATACTACCAGTACCTAAAGTGCCAGGCATTTGGGGAACAAGAAAAAGCTGAAGCAGTCCTAAAATCCAAAAAGGCAGCCAGGATGAAGGCCATAGGTGATTCCATTGATATGCCCACTGGATGTCAATGGGCCAAAGACAGTGAGGGAAAACTTGAAAAAGGAGTAGGCTTTAAATTCAGACAGAACGAAGAAGCAATGCAGGAACTGATCGACTCCCACCCACAAACCCTGATTGAGTCTACAGTCGACGACTACTTTTCTGGTGGTTTTCCCTATACTAGCTCAGTCTATGACAACAAAAACAGGTACCTGAACAACCCCAACAGAGGACGCAACAAAATGGGGAAAATCCTCATGCGTTTAAGACTACAGATTAGAGTCGAACGCGGCCTGCCGACCGGTGAGTCAGCAGACCCGACTCCTGACCCAGTTCCGGATCCAGACCCGAACACAACACACGCAGCGACAATTGAAGGCTGAAACACAACCTTGAAAGACGTCTAAAGAGACAAAAACATGGACAAAAAGGATTGCTTATCCAGGGATAGAATCCCTCAGACACTGATAAAGTAAGATTGTATAACTGTGTTGACAAATAACTTGTATATTGAGGTATAAAGCATTTTAGAAGAGCGGTCAAAATTATTGAGCGATAATTGAGGTATTTACCATTGAAAATCAACTGACACTGTGACTCTGTCTTAACAGACCGGAGACCACCCTCGTACTTGGTGATGAACGACTTCGGGACATTTCCAGAGAACTACGTATATGGCTGAGGGGTGATGTATCGGTACTCATGCTCAGAGGACTAACGATCAACATGGCGAAACACTTTCTTCTTGACGACTGCAATAAGGACCTTCTGCCCGCCCAAGTCATCTGCGTCGCCGTAGATATTGACGACCAATATGACGAAACTTGTTTCCAAATCCTGACTGAACAAGTTGAACGCAAGTTCCCTCGCTGCAGAGTAATCAAAGGACATCCTTTTGACTCATACGAATTGTCCAAGGACATTAAACGTGTTCTCTAGGAATTACCTAACCCAATGTGAATTATTCTCAGCCATTACATTAATCATTGCAATGTGAAACATCTCAGCTACTAGATTAACCAGTACAATCCTGTGAATCCATGTTACCCCCCCCCCCCCCCCCGTAACAAATTCAAATATCAATGTTAGATTAGCATCAAATATACCGGTAAATAACCAGTGTGCTACAGAGTCGATTATTATTGGCATGTTCAGTCTTTTGTGTCAAACCCAAATGGTCTTATCATTCTAGATATGTTATACACAGCATTAGGTTATAGGTTATAAAATTGTATAAGTTTAGCTGTATTAGACTAGGATTTAGAGTAGATCTTTTGGCAAAAAGAACTACAGGTGATGGGCTTTGTATGTTTGTACTCACCCCCTTTATACTGATAAGTTATATAATATACCGTATGTACTATCCCAGACTGACGATGTCTGATGATTTGGAATCATGGGGGAAGAGGTATACCAGCAAAGGGAAAAAAGGGAGATACAGTCACACACGATCTAGAATAAGGGCTTGGCCGCACTGTAAACAACATGTTTAATCACGTACTACCTAAAGGTTTCAGGGTGGTGTACCTGAACACCAGAAGTATAAAAGACAAACTGGAGGAAATCCAAGAATGTATACCTGATCTGGACATTTTCTGTGCAAGTGAAACATGGCTCAATGACAATCATGAAAATGAAGATATTGTTTGGCAAGGTATGACACTTTTTAGAATGGACAGACCCACACGCGCAGGTGGAGTCCTAGTTTTTGTGAATGATGAGCTTGCTAATTATACCACAGTCGATGACGAATGTACGTTTGTGAATGAGAACATTGAAATTATTACGGTAGTTATTAACAAACCCAAGCTGAAGAAAAAGGTTATCATGAGTCTGTATAGGCCTCCTACCGGTAACTCTGCCGAATTTGTCAAAGACATAGAAAGAGTTCTGGACAAGTTTAATATGAACAGCCATGACATTTTTGTAGGGGGAGATTTCAATGTTAACTTTAGCACGCCTGATGAGACGAAGACAGCTCATGTTGTACAAATGTCCAGAGTCTACAAACTTGACATATTGATTGACAAATGCACAAGGCCTAATGAAGGCGACCAGGGTGGTACAGTAATTGATAATATTTTGTGTAACGCCGACAATATCATAAGTCACAAGGTACTGACAGCGCTTATTAGTGATCACCTGCCCATCTCGTGTGTTCAAAAAAAGGCAAGAAATGTTAGTTATGTTACAGAATTCCAGGGCAGAAGTTACAAAAACTATGATATTGATGATCTCACTGATTGGCTAATTTATCATAACTGGGCTGATTTTTATAAAGAAAAGAACCCCGACAAACAGTGGGAGCTACTTGAAGGTAGAATTCTGGAATATTTGGATGATACTTGTCCTGTAAAAACAATTAAAACCAAAGGCAGAAATGCGAGCTGGCTAAACAGGGAGATCAAAGAGGTGATTGTCGATAGGCACAACAAAATGCTTCTCTACATGGACACAGGTCGGGCTATCTACTTTAGACAAGCAAAATTCTTGAGAGTGCGAATTAATAGAATGAAAAAGCAAATTATCAAAGACGGCATCAACGAAGCCTTCAATGATAAGGATGATGGCCATAGAGATTTCTGGAACAAAATCAATGCACTCCTTAAACCAATGACTAAAGGCAGCAAAGCAGACTTTGTCCACCACGAAACGGGTTTCAAGGTCCAACCTGAACATTGTGCAAATTATTTTAACGAATTTTTTTCGGGTATTGGTGAGAAAATGGCAACCAATATGAGTTATGATATAAATGACTATAAGGATATTGTCTATGATGTTCAGACACCAGGGGTTAAAGTTAAGGTTAAGTATGACGAGGTTGAGAAGATGATTGAAAACATCAATATTAATAAATCCAGTGGGATTGACAATATTAGTGCTAAAGTTCTACGAGATGCCTTACTGTGTCTGATACCACACATGCAGTGCTTACTGCAGAATTCTATTGATTTAGGCATTTTTCCAAAAAAATGGGCCACTAGCATTGTAGTACCCATACCCAAAAGCGGTGACCTTAAGGCTATTTCAAACTGGCGACCCATAAATCTGCTACCACTACCGGGTAGAATGCTCGAAAAACTTGTTCATAAAAATATTCTAGACCATCTTGATAACAATCAGCTTCTCACCTCAGCTCAATACGGTTTCAGACCAGGACTTGGAACTGGTGATGCTATATTTGATTTTGTTGATCATATTTTTCAAGAGATCGAAATTGGTAATAAACCATGCGCAGCCTTTATCGACGGATCCAAGGCTTTCGATAGTGTAAATCATTTAGTATTACTAAAAAAATGTAAATCTTTAAAAATGCATGAAACCACCTATAACTGGCTAGAATCCTATCTTAAAAATAGACAACAAGTTTCCCTATTAAATAATATCAAATCTAGATGTAATAATGTTAAATATGGCGTGCCGCAGGGTTCCTCCCTCGGTCCATTACTTTTTCTCATCTTTATAAATGACTTCCCTCGGCATATCACATCCTCAAAAGTCTACATGTATGCAGACGACATCGTCTTAGTGTCAAGCACAAATTCATTCATAGAGTCAGAACGTATACTAAACACCGACATGGCAGCTACAGCAACATGGTGTCAAGAAAATTGTCTCACGATAAATAAAAAAAAAACTAAAGTTATGAGGTTTGTAAAGAACAATTACCAACCGGCGGTCCCTCCACTCACTGTATACGTTAACAACACGCTGCTTGAGGAAGTAGACCACTACAAATACTTGGGTGTTAACATGGACAAACGATTTTTGTTTAAAGTACATGTAAATGGTCTGCTAAAAAACACTGGGACACAAGATACATTTGTTAGGAGGTTTAAGAAAATATGTGGATGAAGAGCAGTGTCTCTTGATATACAAACAGAAAGTGGTCCCTTTCACAGATTACGCTAGTTATATCATTGACTGTACAACTAACGACCTGATTGAAAAGGTACAAAAAGCACAAAATAGAGCGCTTAGAATTTGTAAGTTTAGCAATATGTACGAACGCACATCTGTTACTGCACTACATGAGCATTTTAAGATTCAAAGGTTAGACCAACGAAGGGTGGTTCATTTACTGATGTTAATGTTTAAAATGTCAAAGAAAATTGGGTACCAAATTGACATAGATCTCAGAAGAACTCGTGCCGATCAGAAAATTAAGTTTGAAATGAAACCGTGTAGATATGTAAGTACAGCAAAAAGCCCATGGCACAGGGGGATTGCATATTGGAATGACCTTGATGCTGACGTACAGCGAATAGATGAAAAAGTGGCCTTCAAGCATGCAATTAAAGATGTGAGTGTAACTAAACACAGATAGCCAGTAATACCAGTCTCTATACCGGTACACCACCCACAAATAACTTTTTCCTAGCGCTACACAGTGTGGCCTAAAACTACCTACATATCAGTGTATATGTATAATCATAGTGATAATTCTGAATTACTTAGTGGATTGTGACTAAGGTTGAATATTTATCTATTTCTTACATCTAAGAGGGCACTGGGGGACAAGGTATACCTCTATATCCGCATGTATAGGTCTGTATGTGTATTTTTGTATTTAAATATCTGTATTTTATATATTTGTATTTTTCTTGTATATAATTGCTCGGGCCTAGATCTAGTATATATAGTATACAGACACCGATACGCAGCTACCTTACTGAGGTAAGGGGATCTTTCATGCTGCACCAGATGGGACATTGTTGTTTTTTGCCCAAATCTGATATTTTTCTTCTGGTAATTTTTCTTGTATATTTATAAATCGACAGAATGTGATATAATGTGATCAATGATGTATACTATACAATTACTATACAATTACTACAATTATAAATTGTGCGATTTATGACGATACAACCTTTTTGTAATCTCGACAGTAATGGAAGACCGCTACTAGTACTATGCACAATTGTTCAATATTTAAATGCCAGCGAGTAAAAACATAAGACGACTTAACGGAATATTCTTTATTATACGAACTAGGTCATCTGTAAAAACCTGTAAAGTATAAATTACTGATAACAAGGAACATGAGTGCAAACTTTTCTACTTATCTCCACGAAACATATATTTGATTGTCGAGGGTCTGGTCGGCCCCATATTGTGAAGGAAGACCACTTACGTGATTCTCAATAAAACTTATTAAAACTCAAAACTCAACTCAATAGCCATCAGATAACTCCCTTCCCCCCTCTGCCCTCGCCTCTATATTACACTGTACTCAGAATGTCAGGATCTTTGCACTTATCCACAGACACCTTAGCCTGTCTTGGGAGTAAGACAGTGGTGTGTTTAAAAGAGGGGTGGGGGATATGGGGGGGGGGCAGACCTCCTCCCTCGCCCTATACAGACATAAGAGGAGGGCTTGTGAGGCCCCTATCCCTCAAAAGGCCCCTATCCCTCAAAATTGGTCTGTTTGAGGGATAGGGACCAGGTGAAGTCCCTATATGCCAAACAGCCCCTATCCCTCAAAACGGTTTGAGACATAGGGCCCATGTGAAGTCCCAAAGCCACAAATATTTTTTCCATGTCCCTATCCCTCAAAATGGTCTGAAAACAATTTGAAACATAGGGCAAATGTGAAGTCCCAAAGGCTCAGAAAGCTGCTTTTTAAGCCTTCTTCATTGTGTTATTAGGGCGGGCTGATTCTCTACCCCCAGCGGGAGGTTGAGGATTCAGGGGGAGGGGAGGTTTAGGTTAAAATAAGGGTTGGATCCCCTTTATTTAACACTACCCACTGAACAAAAACTTCTGCTAAAAGATGTCCTATTATATGTCTCCAGAGCAGATCACGATAATAATAAACATAAATTAATTAATATAACTCCTCAAACCCCCAGCATTATAATGCCCTTATCTAATGCTATTAAAGCCATCTTTTATGTTTTTATCAATCCTGCCAATTAATTCATTTTCAAAAGAATCATAAATTACTTTGTGTGAGACACATACCTGGTTTAGGTTGGAATATATACCTCATCATGGTTTTAGAGCGTACAAAGTGATAACAGGTGTCAGTCTGTAGGCTATAGATATAGACCCTAGAGGGCCCCCTTGACTTATTGTGAGGCCTACTTCCTTGCTGCAGAAGCAAGAAATAGTCATAGAAATGATTACAAAGGTTTTTGATGGATATGGCTTTTGATACTTAGGGACTGTTTGTAGGATAGGGGCCTGACATGTCCCTATCCCTCAAATGGCCCCTATCCTACAAATATTTGTGAGATAGGGGCTGTTTAAATGTGGTCCCTAAGTCTCAAAATTTTGTGGGATAGGGACTTTTTGCTATATAGGGGCCTGAGGTGGGCCCTAAGTCTCAAACGGCCCCTATCTTACAAATATTTGAGGGATAGGGGCCTTTTGAGGGATAGGGGCCTCACAGGGCTACCTCAGTCCATCTAAGAACTCCAACCATCAGACTTCTTATATTTTATTTATCATACATGCATGAATGGCTTTACCACCTCAACAGAAAACCGATAAGGGACCCAAAGAGACTATTACAGGTTCTTGTGATTGCATGAATATAACCCAAATTTTGGAGGGTCTTTGCTTCAATATATTTGAATTGTCAACATATTAAAATGAGTTTAGATCAGATAGATAATACCCTTTTCAAAGGTCTCTATATTCATTTTGAGTTACCCTACCAATGATCACAGCTCCCCTCCTCCATTCTATGCCTAGTACCTCACCCCATGTTCATAGTCAAGATGACTGCTTCATGTTGTTACACTTATTATACATAGTAATTCTATAATAGTTATAGCAGAGATCTAATAATATCATCACTAATAACCTGATACAACAATAAATAAAAACCCTGACTCTCCTCCTTAACCAAGCGGTTAAATGCATAGAATGATGGATGGTAGAGGGGTGAGGGGGGGAGAGCCTGCAAATGACTCCAAATAAGGACTGGTTCCACATCTCTTAGTCTACACCTTGCATGGTTAGTATCCTAGACATAAGACAAGAGATAATTATTTAATTCAATTCTCTGAGGTGTTAAATAAATACTCTGAACCCTAAATATTATTGGAGCCAATAATAAACCCTGCAATTATATTATGTGGAGGGGTACATAGCCCTGATACCTCATTTGCAATGCTAGAGATCAGATTTTGTCAAAGGCGGGCATACATGCAACATCTGAGGGTACTGCTATAATATTCAGATATATGAAAATATAACATAGGCATGGTGCTTGGTAGACCTATGCCATCCCCTATATGGGGTAAAGGGTAAGTTGGTAGAACCTAATATCAACTTTGAGGACAGATGAATACATATCTTGATATCAAACCAAATATTGAACCCAAATTTGACTTGAAGTACAGTATCCCTCTACCAGCTGTAGTAGATACACCTACCAGGGTGATCTCAAGGACCCAGCTCACTCATTCTTTCTTCTTCTTTTTTTTTTGGGGGGGGGGGCTCTTTTAACCACACCACTGTCCCACTCCCAGGCATGATACATACCATGAGAGGCAATGCTGTGCACTGTGCCACATGGAGGGAGGGTTGGGCTGATGGTTGTACTGAGTAATATGGAGCTGAGAGGGGGGGGGGGTTATTTCATGGCTATTTGTTTGGGGTGAGGGCGGGGATGGGGTGGAGGGGGGTCAAAGGGGTGGTTAACCCTTTCACTGCTGGCCTTGAAAAATGTCATTTGGGACTAAACCACCGGCCCTATGCCCTGGGAATATGCAACTTTGCAATTATGTGCTGCCTGGGATAGTGGCTAAGGAGTGAAATAAGTTGTATTGGAGACAGAATTTATATCTTTCTGACAAGGGGATGTCGTATTCATGCTAAATATTTTTGGATTGATTCAAAAATTCTTGTTCTTTGCTATATAGCAGGAGCTGTAATTAAGTGGTATTGCTGCCCTGAGGTAGCAATTTTGCTGCCCTATGGCAGCAGCGGTTTTTCAAGGGTATTTTAGATGCTGCCCAGAGGCAGCAGCGGCCCTTAAAGGGTTAACAAGAACAGGGAGCCCTCAAGAAAGGTTCAAACAACTATCAGACAGGTCTTATGTTAATACATTATTTCAGTATAGGGTAATACAGAGGCGAAGGGGGGGGGGGGGGAGAGTTATCTGATGGCTATTGGTGCATGCTGGGAGGGGGGGGGGGGTCATAGAGGGGAGTTAACAGAAAGAGGGGACCCTCCAGAAGGGTTTAATCTGCCTGATTAGGTGTCCTGAGGATCTTTTATGGCAGTATAGGGATGTGATTGTAAGGGAGCAAATGCCTTCAAAATAGCTGATTTATCGGTATTTTACCGAGGCCGAACCACCTCCCCAGAGGGGGAAACACCTCTATAATCACAATAATATGACTTTAAATGGTCTCTTTGGGTCCATATGAAGGTTTCTGGCCATTTTCATGAAGTCATGATTTGATTTTAGCAGCAATCTGAAAGCCTGAATTTTGGCTGTTTTCTCACTATTTGGCTGATTGTACGGGGGGGTCACGGGGGTCCGAAAAAAATATTTTTGTGATTTCCCGTGTTTTAGATTTATCACCCCCCTACCCTTATGACGTAGCTTTTGATGATTGGCTACAACAGGACACACATGTATATAAACTGCTACAGATTAGTCACCTTTTCACCCATTAACTTCACTAGTGTCTTTCTATCTGTCTCCTTCACTCTTCATCAGTCGCCTATCCTTCAATCCGACCCACCATAGCTGACCTACTCTCAGTGACTATAGCCTTTCCTTGTCTCATTCTGAACTCTCTATCTCCATTTACTAGACACCTCCATCGCCTGAGTCCACTCTCCATCTCTCAGACATTGACACTTGACAGTCAGTGAGTAGGAGAGAAAGATTTGGGCATTACCCATCCACGCTCTGTCAGGATCTGAACGCCTCAAACTGCCATGGGAGCCGTTGGGGTACAAGTCATTAGTATATAATCCTATAGGGTAGATTCACCTTTAAAGGTCGGACACATTATAATCTCATTATTTTTGAATGACGGTAAAATTTAAGTGACTTTTTTTTAAAGCTTGAAGTTGTATTGTACAAGAATAACTATGAAAATCTCATGGTATGTGCCCGACTCGTGGTACATTTACCCTTCCCTTAGAGCTCTTCAATGCTATCAGCTATCAATGACCATATACATTATATTATAGGGCAATACCAATGAAGAATTTGGCAGCATTGGTTCCAATAATATTATTACAATGGCGTAGGAAAAGAGAGAAAGAGATAGGTAGTTTTTCCCATGGGTATTTATTGTAATCAAATGATTTTTCTACTACAACAACTAAAGATGTGCTGGTACACAGTATATCATATCCATGTCGTGTACATCAATATGGGCATAGAGACTACACTAAGACTTGATTATTAAGACTTAAGTAAAATAGGCCCTGGAAAGCCTATACATAAATCTCAACTATACCTTCCCAGGTATACGCCCTATATGCATCATACTCATCCGTTTCCTGTGTATCCTACCCCTAAGTAGACACCTATATTAAGGGGACTTGGTTTACTTAGCCTCCTGCCCCTGTGGGTTACAGCAGGCCGTTGTAGTGGTCTTATAGAGGGTGGGTGGTATAGTAGTGATAGATGAGTACAGGGGAGGACTTAACTATCTCAGGCTGACATGAGGGATGACCCGACCTAGGCTTCTACACATCTACTCTGCTCACATTGTTCTTACTCAAGTTACCACGGTGCTGTGACCCGGTGTCCCCTGGTAAGTATACATTTGTGCTTTATACACGTAGAAATTCTGCTAAGTGAGTCTATAAAATAGCGTTGCTATAAGAGTACAACATGACCTACACGTGTTGCGATTGCCAAGGTGGCTGCTTGTGATATATTCATTCTAGCATTTCTGTCGTAGAGGCGCCCTTTCACTTAGAGGGTATGCCTCCACGCCACTGAGAGAATCTTCTCAACTCAGGGTTTCCTAAGCAGCCTGCATTGTTAGTATAAGCAGTGGGATCTCATAGGAATGCGCTTCCCATCAATCCTGCATTAACTTCAATAAGGCCAAATATGGTCAAACGATTAGGGTAGGTAGATTAAGCATGTTATTGCCACATCCATCGACTTGCAGCATATCACAACTCACGGATTCCTGCAGCAGTGACTGGAAAGATAGATGAATATTGTATGTTTATACCAAAAAGTTAAATCCAAAAGTCAGACAGATATTAAAATATTAAGACTATTAGGCTCAGTTGGAGACTTTCAGAAGTTGCGGATTTTACCTTTCATGACCGACGATTCAAAGAAAAATCTAAAGATAAGGTTCCAAGGTTCCAAACATTCCTGATTGCTACAGTTTTGTCACTCCTACACAACTATGACCCCTATATTGAAGGGCTTTGCAGCCCTACTCCCCCATCAGTCTTTATAGAGTCCTTATTTGTGACAGCTGGGCAAATAGGCAATACTTCATAGTTCAATGGCATCTGGTCGGGGTCTGAACCAATGACATCCCGTAGGTTGCTCAGTGTTACCCGAGTACGTACAATATGAACACAGCATTATGATTCTGCTCCTGTCCCCCTGTGGGCCATCATTCACCGGTCAGTGGTGGCTGCAGCAGACAAGGTGCCACATCACAGGCAGGCCAGACTTAGAGGCACCAGGGTTAGCTTAGGGACTACTTAGTAACGTCACTGGGGGATGTAGGCACTATTTGTTGTGACGTCTACAAGACACCAGTAAGAGGCTGAATCAAGCTGGCCGTCTGTGAGCAGAATTCATTAACTTACACTGGAAATAAATCCCTAAAAATGTAGTTCTGTAAGAAATAAATTGCAATCTCAAATAGTGGGGATGGAGCGGTACGTATTGCAGAAAAAAAATGCATGCCAAACTCAAATAATTCAAACAGAGTCAGATTACAAACAAATTCATAAGAAAGGAGACTTAACGTGAAAGGGCATGCAAACATTTGAATTAAGGGAGGAATAATACAATTCAATGACAAAGGGAAAAAGAGTGTGTGTCGGGACGGGGGGGAGACAGCGAAGATGAAAGCAGAATACAAATACATAATGAAGGGAAACAGAAAAGCCAACATCTTTGTGAACCTAGCCCAATTTTTTAAATGATTACCTGTCTACCTAGGTGCACAGGTAGCAAGATTATTTCATAAGTTTATATCTTCAGTTTGTGCTTAAATGTATTTTCAGGTCTATACTTAACATAGTATAAAATAATTTACTTTATATTACGTCTAGACTTGAGCTTACAATAGCTCTCATAGCTCACTTCAAACTTTAGGTGGGCAGGCTCTAGAAAAAGATCAGTGGATACTTGAGTAATAGTCTCCTTTGGTCGAATTATTTCCTAATCAAAGCAAGGTAACGACCCATCCTCCATGAACATGTTAGGTTCGGGTGTTGGGTACATTGTCCCTGGCACAGGGAAGCAGATCAGGGAAGTTTAATCTATGAAACCTACATTTTCTTACCGCCTCTGTCGGGATACTTCCGAAAGACTTAAAGCAACGCCCACTTAAAGTATTGACTTGAAGGTTCCGAAGTTTGTTTTAAAAAATACACTTTAAGTGCACGCCTAATCAAGTGGGACTGATTCTAAGTATGCATTTAACCATGGAATTGTACAAATACCAGGTCCATTATTTAACCAAGCAGCGTTTAATAAATTAGAAACGTCGGTTACAAAGGAAATTGTCCTTGCCCAATTATGGTGAGTAGCGTAGAACTTTTTGTCCACAAGAAAACAAACTTAGATGCAAGACCTCAAAAGGCATCAAACGCCTATACTCCCTCCTTCACTGTCGATGCATTTCCTCAATGTGTCTCTGATCACCTTGATTTTCTGGTTCTTGTAAATAAACTCCCAATTAACACTTTTAATTGCTTGTATTTTCCTTTGATGATAACTGTTTGAAAGTACTAAGGATCGCACAGCACAGAGCTTTACTTCCTCCTTTTATCGCCCAGGTCATTAACCGTGGTCGTTTGCCGTTTGGTGTCGCCCTTGCACTAAGTGCTTCTTGATAGGTGGCCCACTTACATCCTTTAAACTTCCACAAGTATTGAGAAGACCTTACCTTCCAAATGGATTACCCGCTGCATATGGAGGTCATTTGCATACCACCGACAGTGACAGAATTGTCGCCTGCGCAGAAAAGTATGGAACTATTCCTTCTATCTCTGAGATATCCAATAATGGGAACAAGATACCAACGGTTTTCTTTCGAGAATTCTTATTTTTTCTTTGATTGGCAGGCTTTAATTTGGAACTGTGTGATTGCATCCGTTGTAAAAACCTAATGGGGAACCATTCAAGGAACTGTTTCCATGAAAGACCCAATTTCTATGATCGTGCGTTATTCCTATCATGAAATGACAAAAGCAATGCCCAACAAGTTCATAAAAGGATCACACATGACAGGCAAACAATAACAGAGGCGACAAGAGAAAAATAGAGAGACCCTGAAGTGGATGAGGGGGGACATTCCATAAGCCCAAACACGCAATCTTTATTCCAGACATGAGGTGAGCACTCCAGGGATTGAGCTCTAAAAGTGGAACATAAGTGTCCCTTAGGTTTCACTACTGGCACATTATACATTTCTGTACAATAGTCTATCAACGTTTCTAGCAGAGAAAGAGAGGGGGAGACACGAAGTAATAAGCTAGTCAGCAAAGTAACACAATACGTTAAAACCGACTGTAGTTATAGTTATTAAATCGAGAGATAAGGAAAAGGGAGAATGAATGACAGATAAAGGCTTTGCTATAGCTAAAGCCAACAACATGTACTATGGGTCTCCATTCCGGATTCTACCCATACCCATATATGTACCCATCATACCCCATGCAGCTAACATTCCAACAACCCCTTAGATAGCACCGAGTACCTCTATATATATCGTGACAGGCCAATTAGTCCAACAGTACATTTGATTTCCGTCAGTGAGCAGTTGTCATTTACAAAAGGCTGGTCTGAAAAGACTCTCTTCTCGCCGCCTCAGCCGGCAAGTGATGTCATTGTGTGTACTTATCCTGCTGTCACCCTGCAGACATGCGGTTATTGATTGTCATAGTAAAGTTGATAATGATGCTGCTGGTATCTTGTAAAACCTATGTCCCACTCAAAGCATGCATTGCTTGGTCTAATGAGGATGACTTATATGATAAATATTAAAATAGGCTTTTTGTTTAATATAGCAAGGATTCCACGCACACTTCCAAATTGCCCTTTTAATGGATGCCATATAAAGCTGGTATGGTGTCAGTAGCATATGTACCAAGACTGAAAGCTGACCCCTTATAACTGAAACCAATACCTGGAGATTCTTTATACATTTTTGGTATAGTGAACCCTTGATAAATCGGTCTTTGATATCAAAGTTGGTTGTCTCTTTTCAGTCATGCATTTAAGGAAACCGGTCGTTATAAAAAAAAGGATATGAAGACATCATTGTATTGTGTTGAGTGGAAGGGGTATTTTAACTGTATCAAATGTAGATTGTGTATTAGATATTCATGGAAACCCACTGCTGCCACTGTTAGGGTTGGCTAGTAGTCATAAATACAATCATCATCGTTGTATTGTGCTTATGGAGCATTTTTCCTACCCACCCTCGCAATTAAACTAGTATTCAGTGTTACACATTCCACCAGTGGGAATCTTGGCCGCCAACAAAAACTGCTTGATGGGGTGTATGATGTGGCAATGTAAGCATTTCACTTGAAATTAACGATATTCGATACTACGTCAAAAAGAAGACTCCCTCTAGGTGATATGCCTATGACACTCTAGTAGAACAATAACTCTTAGAAGAAGATAGAGGAGGAATTCTCCGTCCCTGCACTCCTCACGTGAAGTTAACATCCACATGCGTTCACTCCTATCAACAGCGCCCCCTTTTGTACGGCTCTTCATGCACCGAAGTACCTGTTGTCTGCGGAGATCTATGTATTTTCCAAATATATAAACATCCCTTCGGGGGAAAGCTGGATACTTCTTTCAGCTACCCTTTTCTATGGTTCTAGGACAAGTACCCCCTGGGCATCTACCCCCGAACATCTAACCCCGGACATCCACCCACTAGGACATCTACC
Organism: Harmothoe impar; assembly: GCA_947462335.1. Classification (NCBI taxonomy): domain Eukaryota; kingdom Metazoa; phylum Annelida; class Polychaeta; order Phyllodocida; family Polynoidae; genus Harmothoe; species Harmothoe impar. The sequence goes on along the minus strand of OX381712.1, from coordinate 49,395,486 downwards.
CTTAGGACATCTACCTCCTAGGACCTATACCTCTTGGACATCTACCTCCCAGGACCTATACCTCTTGGACATCTAGCCCCTTTGACTTTTACACTTCATGTGGAGGGGTCCTTAGGGGTGAAGTTCATAGTGTGACCCAAAATCGGGATACGGGGATGGGATCTCACTGAGCCTATGAATTGTATACATTACTCACTTTAAATTGACCAATTTCAAGGACGGGAACTGTATAAATGTACCATTGAACTGAAGCTGACGAGAACACGGAAAACGCAACGTAATTTTAGATACATCTAATGTCCATGTAATTCCTTCTATAACGCGTAGAATAGGGATTATACCATACAGCATGAAGCACAGGAACCATGTTATCTAATGATTACAGAAACATCCAAGTCCCATTACAGCCCCCTACCCTTTTTTCTCCCTTCAATTTGTCCGATATTCGACAAAAAGTGTGCTGCTTTGAGACATGGTGCTTTAATGTGGACATAAAGAGGGGACACGCGAACTGCTCGTTCTGAGAGGAGGCCGGGATCTCCAAGACTCCCCTTGTGGTTTACCCATGTTTGTCCTCCTCAGCCAGAGGTCCTTATTTCTGCTCCTTGGCTGTGTCAGGGTGACCGGCTCCGCGCTCACGCACCTGAATCAAGCGGTTTTTTTTTCTAAATCGGAGGGAACTGATTGTAACAGACAGAAAATAAGCGTTTGTTGCATGGCGAATGTAATGGAAATGCTGTTGAGAAGAAAGGATGATGCATGTTGGATTTAAGCAGTGAAAACATTGTTATGTGACATCAGGGTAATTAGGAACATGATAAACATGAGTTGGAGTTTGTCACTCTTTTATTTGGCTACAATCTATTACATGTTATGCCCTCCGACTCAAGCCAAAAAGAGAGAGGAGACGACATAATCAGCGTTCAAAATATCACAAATAGAACATAGTCCATACATATCACGAACTCACAAAAAAGAAGGATAACTGGCCAGTGTCATTTAAAATTCATAATCGTATTGCAGTGCGAAAAAAGGATTATCTAGTCAGGATCACCTGAAGAAGCCTGAAGTTCTATTGGCGACTCCTCGTGATCTTCTACTTTTACGCAAGTATGTGCAATGCGTTTTGAAATGACCTTGTCTTTTGTCCCAAGAGTTCTGAACTAAAATGGACAGAGCTACAATACTATTGGATTACCAAGGGTGATATTTGCATTAAAGATGGGACCTATTGTGTTCTTTTTTTGCTGGCCAAAAGGTATTTGTATAAAGTATGTGCCATCTTATCGTAAAAGAAATAATGGTCTGCTCCGGATCTGTCCACTTTCTTACTGACCTTTTAATTTGGCCTTTTTGCACCGGAATTTCTTTGTAACACACCCTATAAATCAATAGCAAATCAGTCATAGAAATGTCCTCTAGGCAAAACATCACATCTGTTAAATGTGATGCTTCTTATATATCTCTACAGCTCATTGAATTGTCCTCTATGGGGAAATTCAAGTTTGAATACAATTATGTTACACAATGAAAGTAGATGTTGTATGCTTGGAGATCGAAGGCACCTTTTGTCATTTGCTCACACTTTGACAAAGAAGCAACATTTGCTTGACAAAAGGAACCTTCATACGAGAAGGAACTAAGGCATTAGGCTAAAACCCATCAGGACTCTAAAGCCAATTGTTATTCTTACTTCTTTATATAGAGCAATCACTAGGTGGAATTGCCTTAAAATGGAATATACAATCATAGAAAACCTCTCTGCTCTTAAATTAGCGAGTAAGAAAAAAAGGGAAGACTGCTTTATGTAAGGAAAAATCAATTTATTCATTCACGACATGTTTGACATCCTTGTTGCAAACATTTCCCATCACCTCTCACTCATTTCATCTCATTATTGGACAAGCGCAAACTATGTAAAAGACTAATGTGGAATATACCTACGTCTAATGTGGAAAATATCATTACATACTGTGAATTTTATGAAATTATCTGAGATCCAGCAAATGGGAAGGACCTGGCGTAAAAAATGCAATGTGCAGAAGTTAAAGTGAATTGCTGGTTCCTACACAGAAGCCACCTGGCGGCAAAAATCGAAGCTCATGAAAAGTATTCTTTAAGCTGTATTCATATTCCTACACAGACCACTTTCCTTAAATCAACTATTTGTATTTGCTACTTTGACAGTATACCTCCATTGTTCACATATATTCACTGCTAGGACACCCAAAGGATCCTATAGTTAAGGCAAAAGAAATCTTTTTCCAAAATTCATGCCTTTCTCATTTTATCCGTGACCCCCTATTTTATTGGTCCTAAAATGTTTCTATAGATGTCCATTATACATTCCAAAGGTCCAAGGTTTGCACAGATGTTCCCCAAGATCTCACGACAAAGTCATTTTTTGGTACGGTCCATTTTACTTAACGGATGCTGAATGTCAGTAGGTTTACATATACATGTACAACAGTAGTGCTTTAAAACCTAATGTTTACTGTCTGATATCTTACACACATTACTAACCGTTAACTTGTTCCCCTCAGTATTCCAGATTTGGGAGACTTACACAAGGAAAAGTGAGGAGTGTTCAAGAAGTGAGGATGATTGCACAGAATAAGATTGTTACTGGTGTTTAATTAGTGTAATTAGAGTTAACACTGCCCACGCCTGCAGGCTGACGTACGTAAAGCGCTGCCCACCACACTTGGGAACAATCCCACATTTCTACCAGACTCATATCTCGCAAACTTACACTATGTTTAGAATTGGTATTACTTCTCATTCACCTGACAACATTTGGTGCTTTTCAATTTAACTGCATAAAAGAACAGAGATACTAGGTACTATTTTCATAACATCTTCATTGGAGCGTACCACTCCAACATTGACAGACACACACCAATGATACGGAATTTACAACGCTGGAAGTGAACCAACTTCATTTATACCTGTATTGTAATGAGCTGTAATCTATTTGCTTAATTCTAATGATTGATTGCATTGTCTCCTACATTAAAATTTTATTAGATTAGAGGGTGTGGACCTGAGTCAGAATGGCATGTTTGCGTTGGCGCCTAATTAATGTAGATTGGAGTAATCATTGATTTCAACAGCTGCAGGGTCTAATTAACCTCTCCAGTGTACTCAATTTGTATAAATAAACATGTGTTACGGCAGTAAGTCTATGTCATGATACCACATGGTTTAGATTAAGCTTATCCAGATTATTTGGTTGTAGGATTATCATTTAATGTGATGGTTAGTATAGGGTCAATGCGATTCCAGTGGCTAAAATCCAAATAAGAAATCCAAATGTGAACATAATAACCATTGTAGGAGAGGAATAGATAGAATGGGAGGACGTTAGATAGAGAGACAGGGGACGAGAAAGGCAGGTAAAAATTAGAAAAGAAGAAAAGAGTGGGCTATGCGATACGTGTTATTAGGGAGGACAAGGCCAGCAACTTATTGAGAGTTGGAGGGCTGGAATATCTATACAAATAAAAACAGTGCCAAAACTGTATGATAATCCGTCAACATCAATGATGATGATGTCTATAACATATTATATATGATAATCCATCAACAATATGAAGAAGACACACTGTAAAAAATTCCTGTTGAAATTACGGGGAATCAGTGTAAAATTTGACGGTTTTTCACCGTAATGTGATTTACTGTGAGACAGTTTCACATTCATTACTTTTACATTGAACTTCCGTAAACCAGTACAGTGAAACACCTTATTTTCATATACGGTGAATCTCACGTTAAATATTTGCCCACCAGGTGGCAGCCTGGGAGATACGGGAACTTTAGTGGAACCTCTCACTTTAAAACGTATCTAAATGTGTTAAAATAATAACAATGTCCAATTACCTCATCAATCACAGGGTCGACCTTAAAGCCTTTGGTACATTGTAGATAATATATATATAAGTTCCCTTTCTATATCAGTTGGAACAAGCAAGGATGGTAAAAACACCCTTTTTGTGGTAATTAGAATTATTCATATTCACACTGCTGTCAGAATTGCTGTAACAATCCTAGAGTACCCTTTGCTCATGGATTTTACTTGCATATTACTGTGAGGCACTCAATTGTGCTTTATTTCAGGCCCTTAGTGCAGGTAATTCAAATGCAAAGGGCCTTCTTTATTAACTTGGACAAAATGCTATAATTTATACTGCTCTTCTTTCATCACATAGTTATGAATCATAAGTAATGTAAGCTTACTGTTGTGATTCTTCTGCGGAATGTGCACGTGTCCTAGAGTCATCTTGGAACAAGAGTGTGCAATTCTATTCCCTCTGTATGTTCACAATGTATTTCAGAGCATGATAAGACTTCTCTGTGCAGGTCTCATTTCTATATATAAACCTAGCGGAAGGTCTATGAATCAGGTCAAGTTAGGATAAACCTTTTTTTGAGAACCCATACTTATCACGATGTCAGATAAACCTACCCGTAAAACCTCGCGTATAAGCCGCACCCCGACTTTAGGCCGATCCTATAAGCCGCACCAGAGGTTTGGTTATGGTGACTTAAGTACTATACTATATAGTGGCAAAGACTCCCGTATAAGCCGCACCCCGACCATGGGCCGACCCTATAAGGCGCACCGCCGAACTGACTCGAGTACTAGCCGCGGCTTCTACGCGAGGTTTTACGGTATCCACAATGGGAATGATTCACTAAGACACAATGGCCAGAAACCATCTGATTCCGTTTCTGGATGAGCCAGAAATCAATTTCAAAGTGGGCTAATATTAGCACTTCTTTTCTCTTATTGACACTTCCTTCTCCAGTTCCATCAAATGGCACTTTAAGAATTGGGATTATGGTGTTCCATGTGGTGACTTGTGCAGTGTGAACAAGGACATGTTATTTCCCTATTGCTGTGCCATACGGGGGCTGTTAAGTAAAACAGCGAGGCCGGTCAATATAAGTCTAGGGAGAATATCTGTTTTGGAATACCCGGATCTGCCTAGCAAAACAGGGCTGTTCCCGGGTTCTTTAATTCAGTTCTGGAGAAAAAGCATGTAAGCTGGGGCAAACCTCTTTTTCAACGAGGAAGATACCATACTATTCATTTGACCATCCTATAAACGGCGTTTAAACCTATCCCTGCTTCGCAGTGGACTTTACACAACCATAGTATTCAATAGGTACATGTAACTCAGACTGCAAAATAATCCAGTACTGAGTCACTTGGGTTCAAGCAGGATATATTAGATTCGTTTATTTTCTCACTTACAAAATGGACTAGTGCAGATCGGAATAGTGAGTGTAGTGCACAGCTCAAATCAGACGCATTTATGGGGATGTTTATTGTCGGCCGTTATAGTGCACTGGCATGATATCATGATGATGCGTATCGCAGTGCATAATTGCTATAGCAATAAGGCGATTGTGAGAGAAAAAGAGGCGTAAACTATTTTGACCTTAGCACTATTGACAGTAACTGAGTCTGTTCACCAATCACATGCATCATTGAGTTCCAGCTGTGACTAGTCATGTTTGGGTTGGGGGACTTGGTATAAGTACATATAAGTGAGCAGCATGAGCCCCAGTGTGGGTCTCGCACACTCTTGTGTCTCCTATCCCCACATTCCTCTCCTCCTCAGTGTCTAGTGTTCCCTGGGCTGCCCCGAGTGGCTATAAGTGCCTCCAGTAGATACTCCTATTAGCTCAGATAACCCAGCACAATGATCAGCGATGTAAACCTCTGCAGGGGTTAACAAACCTTCCCACTCACTAATTAGCATTGACATTTCCAAGCAGGATTATCTGAGATGTCCAATATTGGGGGGATGTGGAGGTCGGTCGGCCGCCTCTCATCTGAGTCGAGCAGCTTGAGTAGCATATACGCCTACTGGTCTAATCCTAATCTACTTGTTCAGAGCAGATTGAGGCCCTAATTGGGGCCTAATCAGTAGGGGAAGATGTTGTTCTATTGACATTAGCCCCTAGTAGCCTATAGATTGTATAATAAGTTCGGGTCAGTCTGTGTCAGGTTATTAATGTACGGTATAACTTATAGTTATTATCAATGAATTTTAAAGAGGAAATCATGAAGATGGTAGTTCTATATACAACTGAATAGATAATGACTTTCCTCCCGTCGAGACTCTTTTTTGTCCTAAAAATGTACGAATGGGAACAAATAACTACGCACATGGTCATGTATCATCATAACTCTAGCACTTATTACAGTATCACCATTATTCTACAATTATAGCAGCAAATGTCATTAAATCTACATTTAGACCTTGATCCATATTCAGTGTATAAAAACAGGACCTACTTACAATCCGCAGGAAACATCATGCTTAATGACTGCTACCTTGGGGGCATATAAGAAAGGGTTCTAAAATCACCCATAAAATTCCTCCTGGAGGCTCATTCAGAACAACTGACATGGTCGTAGGAAAATGGTGACGTGACGAATCCTGTTTCCAGACCATAAGTAAAATTTCCTATACAAATGTATAGAAAAATAATGTAAATACCACATTTTGCCAGCTACAAATACCCTCGTCAATTGCAAATATTGCAATATTGACGAAAATCGCAATATGACTACTGACGAGTCTATTCTGAAAGAGCCTCCTGGTGAGGCTATTTCAAACTGGCACTGCCAGTTAGAATATCCCTTGTACTAACTATGGTATTCCACCATAATTGGGGATGTGCAGCAATGCCCCCTGCCAACACCACACATGAATGAATGGGAAGCCATAATGAAATGTACGTGGTCAGTACAGTCGTAGCCAACAGTAGGGCACTTGATTCATCTGCCTCTTCAGCAAACCTGTTCAGTTCTCTAAATTATTTTGGAAAATGTACTGATTGGTCCACAGTTTTACTACACTCTAAGACTTTACACTATAAGAATAGTATGTTACATTTACACACTTTCTAACACGCCTTTTGCAGCCACTATTAACACAGTTCTATTGTAACACACTACACCCCAGGTAGCAAGGGTATATTGGGCCAATGTCGGCAATGATCAACTCCATAGCAATCGTTATACCAACCATGGCCCATTGTAGGTAATGCATACATTGGTTCAACATACAAATTACAGTGATGGCCAACCTCTGGCAATTCTGATAATGGGCCATCGCTGGGTTGACCGCTGGCCCAGAGCTGGCCCATGCTTGATATTGCTGATATTGACCCAGTGTTGGGACATTTCAGGGCCATCATACTATTTCTGATGTTGGACCAGCATCAATTCTAACTACACTTGTCCAATATTGGCTGTGATCTACATCACAAATGTGATCCCCAGTATGCTCTACATGTTTAAAGGTCTGACCGTCAGAGGAAGTTCATGGATGAAATTTGATATCTAAAAGTGCCATTTACTGCATGACACCCATGGGAATTTGTCAAAAGTACCTTGAAGACACCTCATGTGTGGGTGATGGAGTTAGATAAGTCCTAAATGATAGTAATACAGTTTGTATTATTTCTAACCATTTTGGTATGGAGATCAAGATGGATTAAAAAGACAGAAATGGCTTTTTTTAAACTAATGATACTTGACAGTCATGTCTTAAGTATGCTTGCACATTCAATTATACACATAAAAATTGTATTGTTCAATATTAGTGATTGTTGCAATGGTCCTATATTGAAAATTATATATTGGGGCGACATATGTATTACAAGGTTGGTCGGATGTTTGATTTCTAACCTTGGAATAATGTAAAAACATTGTAATGTTGGCCCAACATTGGGCCAACATGAAATCAATATCCCCTTCTCCGAGCATGGGCCATTACTGGGCCAGCAGTCAAACCAGCGGTGGGCCAATATCAAAATGCCATTATTGGCCCAATTTTTTGTGGTATATTGGCCCAATTATGGCCCACTGTACTTATGACTTGTTACCTGGGACACTGCACACCCTTTGCTAAAGGTGTGTCGATCTGAAAAGTGTGTCGTAAATTCATGTGTGTAACTCCTCATGCATTTTACCGCAACACGCATTTCTTAGAGTGTAGTTCCGAGCTCCTCATGTAAGCGGAATATTTAGTAATAAGTGATGCCAGTGAGATATATGTCCTTATGGTGGTCACTATTTTATACCTCAGTTGGCTAGGAGAACAAAACAATCTGCCCATCTGTATAAGATGTATAAAGCAATCAAAAATCAATCAGAAAGCAATCACTGGGTAGCCTATACCTCAGATACGGTTATGCGTGAGTCACTGCATATGTGTTATAAGCCTTGGTTAATGGTAACTATCCACGGCTGGCGCCTTGGGCAATTATCTGGTCCTTGGCTTATAAAACTTATTCAACGACTCATTTGTACCATATCTACAGCGTAATAACAGGGCAATTGTGGCAGCTATGGAAATAACGGCAGACATGTCATTTCAAGGATAGTAGCCGCTTAGCAAATCGCCAACTGTATTTTGGATAATGCTGCCCCCATACCTATTTATAAGCCGAGCTGTCTTACTGTGCATGCAGTTGCTTTGACTCAAACCTTGAGACCACAGGGTATAGCCTATGTCTTGCAAGCCAAAGAACGTCCTCCGATACGAATAAAACAGGGTGGATGAACTACATGATTATGCTTCAAAGAGTTTCATATTCCACACAATTCTATGGACATTACAATGAACCAGAGCAAATTCAAACATAACTTGTGCAACTTAATACAACTTGAAAACAGAAACATTTCTATTTCTATTCATTAATGGATGATTGTGAGGTTGTAAGCATGGTTGTGATGAGAAGGCCTGTACAGGTTGGTATAACATGTGCCGAGGTTAGTCAGGCGTAATGAGCTGCCTGATGTAATTGTGGTCTTACTGTCTGCTCCATTGTCTCCTAATTAGGAAGTGCCTGTCAATCACTGCTGGGCGCTGGGTGTGGCTTGATCTGATTGGTTCATCCCTTTAGACCAGTAACTAGAGCGTGTGCAGCCGACCTTTTGTTACCCCATGGCATTGGAACAATTTATTTTTTGGGTGTGACTTTAAACTTAGTATTGAAAATGAGATATTTCAGCCACGTCGTCTACGGAACCAATCGGAACTGAATACAGTATACACGCATTCCCCTTAGATATAAACACAAATCAATCATCTACCACCACTGGGACTTTCTAGAATGTGGGATACAACTCGCACCATATTCAAGTCACATCAATCAGCGACGCACATACATCTCACTTTGAGCAATGCTTTGAAGGTAATTTGTGCCAACTTGCTTAGGGCGGCACACTGTGTGAAGTTTAAGGTGTCTGTAGGATGGATGGAATTAAACACTGTTCACGTTGGCGATGTGCTAGTTGGTAGGTAGATGGTTTGGTGAGTGAGTGAGTGAGTGAGTGAGTGAGTGAGTGAGTGAGTGAGTGAGTGAGTGAGTGAGTGAGTGAGTGAGTGAGTGAGTGAGTGAGTGAGTGAGTGAGTGAGTGAGTGAGTCGGTTGGTGATGAGAGGCAGGGTGTCAGTTGATTGGTTTGTGAGGTGGAGTTATTGGTTTGGTGAAAGGATATACTTGCTACTGAAGACACAGCTTTTACTACAGCAGATAATTATAGAGAATAAGAGGGAAAATATTTCGTTTAATTTCATTAAATCAGACACCTCAGAACATTAAGCAGTGACTATTAAGATGGCATTTGTAAAGGGGGAGATATTCATTATAGGTATTTCTGAAATACATACAATTTAACTGAATATTCAGTGCTTCCCACCAATGACCGTTGACTGATGCCACATCAATTTTGTCAGTTTCGATCTGATATATGAGCGTGTAATGCCAGTTGATTATTTAGTCAGTTTCACTGATATCAATCCATTAGGCATGGAAAGAAACCTCGGTGGAATCAGGAAAAGTCTGCCAAACAATTAGACTAAAACCATTTTGAATAAACCGTTTATTTTAAGGGGTCGCTGTAGGCATGATCCACTGAAACAGTTGGGCATGTATAATTTAAAAGGAATATATCAAACCTGTACATATTGTGCAATGCCTTGACCATATATGATACCTTCATCAAATTCCTTCCATTATTTGGGGATTTAATGGTTGTGGAATGGGAATAGAACAAAAACGTTCTTTTTTAGCTTTTTCCCAGAATTATGGGATAGAAATAAGGCCACTCAAAAAAAAAGTGGTTTCTCATCACCAAGGTCTGAAAAATGGGATGACCAAAATTCACATTTCATAAGTTAAGAATTTAAGGATCTTTAAAAGTAGGGAAAATGTAAGTTATTTCTATTCTGCTGCATTACTGGCAGTATTAGCTTTAATTTGATACCAAATACCCCAATATTTGTCCATTTTCATCAATTTTTTCAACAAAAATTTGCAAAAAAAAGAAGAAACTTTTCCTCAAAAGCGGATTTTTATGACGCGCGCGGTGATGAGAAACCATTTTATTCTTTTGAGTGGCCTCAGGTATAATTTTCAGTTTTTATGAGTAAAAAATTAATGTATTTTTGGTGTAACAACAGGGCGGTTTTTAATATGTAATTGATATTCTAATTATTAAGGTCTACAGAGCTGCTCAAAGTTGCATAGTTACCAAAAAACAGTGAATTTCCCCATTTTTATGTAAAAATTACCATTTTTTGGTATCTATGCAACTTTGAACAGCTCTGTATACCTTAATAATTGGGATATCAAAAACATATTAAAAATGATGCATAATATTTATAGGTTTGATTTATTTCTACTTAATTGCACAGGCTAAAAGGTTCAGTGGATCTTCCCTACAGCGACCCCTTAAGTATTTCCTGGTGCCATAAAAAATAAAATAGTCAGTGAACACGAGAAGATGCCAATTAGACCTTTCCCCCAATCATATACAGTAACCTAAAATGGGTCCCAGAAATCCGTCTTTTGTATCCCCCAGACATGTTCTCTTTTCCAGATGTGGCCCTGCGCGGTTATCCCCATTCAATAGCACTATATACAATAGGTGTATTAGTACTAATACTAAATCTATGCCTATATCTGCGGGATACTGCCAGATACTAGCCTACTGCGTATATATACCTTCCAATACCTAACTAAGCAGCTTTATCAGCCACGAGACTGGCCGACCCTTGAATGGGGTTATTGTAATCATAAACAGCCGTGTATCCCAGTCTGCCCCTTCCCTGCAGCAGTCTAACTGTGAGGCTCCCGTACGTTATTACATGTCAGTCCTGCCCTGCCTATCCGAAGTGACCGACCATAATCTGCCCGAGGGTTGTAGAAGACTCAGCAGGAGCTGATCATGATGCACTTACTGGTATCTCGCGGCTGCTGGCATGTTACCGTGCTCTTTGTACGTAGTACCCAGTCTGAGGAAAGGGGAGGATAGTGTGGTGTGTTGAAGGATAAAAGATAGTAATATTTAAAAGAGATTCAGGCCTCCTACAAAATTTACTGATCGTTTTCTTCCATATTATAGAACCCATAGAGTAAAATAAAGAATTGGCGTACCCATGCTCTTTTTTGTCCTCTAATAGCAAATGCAAGGGCTTGCACATCTTTCTGTTTCCCTCACTAGTGGGAAAGCCCAATTTATCCATATGTTATCTGATTGAATACTCAGTTTAAACTATTGTGATATACCAGTATGATCTTAACTCACAAAAAAACGACCAGTGATATTTATTGTTAATAGTTTCACAGCTTTAATTTGGAGATAGTAGTGCTATAATTATCTACATTCTTCTACTTTGGCTACGTTTTTATGTAGTAAGTATGTGCATTTGAAATTCAGATTCAGGCCTCCTATAGTTTGGATATCCTGTACCCCATAGTGAGACCTTGGTAATAAGTGAGAAAAAATAGGGGGTACCCATACTCTTTTCTTAAGGGAGTGGATATGAACATTACACCTAACATAAGAAAGGGTTGGAAACTCCACCTTGTAGGCTATGAGCTGGAGTGTTTCTTTAATATACACTCGAGGACTTGCGATGGGCCTCACTGTTGGGCCTCACCTTCAAGAGGACGGGCATAAGGAAGTATGTCGATCAGCGCAATATCAAGAAGCATATAGGGTAGGAGGTCTCACTTAGCACCTCGCCTATGGGCATAGTGTGACAAGCCTCCCCCCTCTAGCCCCATCTACCCCCCCCATGAAAGTGGGCGACCTTGTGTGCTCACTATTGAAAACTATGGAGAAGAGTGGGTTTTATGTGGTTCTTTTGAGTCTTTATTAGAGTGATACCAATTGAAAAGAAGGGGTTTTCTAGACCAAAAAAACTGCTGAATCCAAATTTTGTGGTCTTGATTCCCAAAAACTGACCAAATCCACTCAAAAATGAAGTTTGATGATGCTAAGTATTAAGAAAATGTACAAAATGATGTTGAAAATGTTTGGGACATTACTGATATATAAACCTGTCAATCAAAATCAGTACCTCAATCTACCTATTCAAAATTGGCCTATCCCTCAATCTGACAGGCTTTCTTCCTATGAATTAGAACCTTCTCTTGGATTAGCTCATCCCTCCAAAAGCCTAAAGGCTAAAGCCTATCCCTCTCCTTGCTACTCCTGCCCACTTTCTGTGCCTACTTATCACTGAGTCTACCTATCCGCAATATGCCTATCACCCAACCTACCTATCCCTCTTGTGACTATCCCTCACTCTGCCTATTTGCCATGTTTTATCAGCCTTATCCATTTTATATTTTTAACTATGCCCATCTGCTAAACATAACATTCCTCACCATGTCCACTATGATTTGTACCTATCCTCAATTTTCCTATCACCCAGCCTACCTATCCTTCATCGTGACAATCTCTCACTCTGCCTATCCCTCATGTTTAACTTGCATTATTTTTCTGTTTATTTGATCCTATCTACTAAAGATAACAGGCCTACAATTTTTATGGATAGGTTAATTTTCCTATCACCCAGTATACCTCTCCTTCATTATGCCTATGCTGGCATATCCCTCATGTCTAAACTACACATCCCTCAGACTCCCTAGCCCCATGGCTTTTACATATCCCCACCTTGAAAGATGCTCTCCATACCTATCTCTCAAACTACTTATTAGACACATACTACCTATTCTTTTCCTGAATACCTATCCATCATGCCCTCTATGACTGTCCCTCATTTTGCCTCTCTCTCATGCTCCCTATAACTATTTACTGTTACCAATGGTGACCATTCCTTAGTCAACATACCCCTAAGGTATCTATCCTACAGTTTACTTGCACATATACCTCCATCTAGCTATCATTTAAGTTTCATATCATTCAGCCTACCTATCCCTCATGATGCCTATCCTTCATGCTGTTGCGGTATATCCCTTAGTGTGTCTAACCTGTCGTATACATATCCCTCACCTTGTGTTCTGTTCTCTCTTTCTATTTCTCAGTCTGCCTCTTATAAATTATGCCTGTCCCCCTCTGTGCCTATCCTTCAGCCTGCATATCTCTCATGTCTCTGTGCATAGCCTTTAGCCTCTTAAATATTCTTGCTTGTCCAGATCTATGCCTGACATTGCCTGCCCTGAAGATGCCTAGCTTTCTCTTTATCTATCCTACTTGCTCACTCTAGCTCTCTTTATCTTCCTATCCCCCATGCTGCATATCACACATTCTGTATATTCTTCATTTAACCCATTTCTCTATTTACCCATTGGCAGATATTGGCCATGGGTGATAGGAGGACAGGGGAAATGTCGGGGCCAGGGATATGCAACATGTAGTATAGATGGATACATTAAGGGCTTCACATAAAAACATGAAGGGGATGAAGGATAGGCACTCTGAGGATATAGGTAGACTCAATTATATGAAGCATGAGTGATAGGTAGATGAAGGTACATGTGTATGTACACTGTGGGATAGGTACCTTAGGTGTATGTTTACTAAGGAATAGTGTAGGTACATTGGGAAAAGGGAAAGCTGGGAGACCTTAGATAGGTAAAAGGTTATAGGGAGTATGAGGGATAGGCAGAATAAGGGCTAGTCATAACATGAGGGATAGGTATTCAGCAAAATGAAGTCTGAGAGGGATAGGTAGTGTGGGTAATAAGCAGTGTGAGAGGTATGGAGGGTATCTTGCAAGGTGGGGATATGTAAATGCCATGGGGGCTAGGAAGTCTGAGGGATGTGTACGTTAAGCATGAGGGATATGCCAGCATAGGCTCAATGAAGGATAGGTTGACTAGATGATAGGAAAATTAACTTATATATAGAAATAGTAGACATGTTATGTTGAGCTCCATGTGGGATTAGATAAATTGAATGTAGATGAAACATGAGGGATAGGCAGAGTGAGGGATAGTCACATTGAGGGATAGGTAGGCTGGGTGATAGGGAAATCGAGGATAGGTACAAATCATAGTGGACATGGTGAGGAATGTTATGTTTAGCAGATGGGCATAGTTAAGATATGGATAAAGCTGATAAAACATGACAAATAGGCAGAGTGAGGGATAGTCACAATGAGGGATAGGTAGGCTAGGTGATAGGCAGATTGGGGATAGGTAGACTCAGTGATAGGTAGGCACAGAAAGTGGGCAGGAGTAGCAAGGAGAAGGATAGGCTTTAGCCTTTAAGCTTTTGGAGGGATGAGCTAATCCAAGAGAAGGTTCTAATTCAAGGGATAGGTAACTTGAGGGATAGGTAGGCTGAGGGATAGGCAGTGTGCAGGATAGGTAGAGTGATACATAGGAAGAATGGCTGTCAGATTGAGGGATAGGCCAATTTTGAATAGGTAGATTGAGGTACTGATTTTGATTGACAGGTTTATATATCAGTAATGTCCCAAACATTTTCAACATTATTTTGTACATTTTCTTAATACTTTACATCATCAAACATCATTTTTGAGTGGATTTGGTCAGTTTTTGGGAATCAAGACCACAAGATTTGGATTCAGCAGGATTTTTGGGTCTAGAAAACCCCTTCTTTTCATTTGATATCACTCTAATAAAGACTCAAAAGAACCACATAAAACTCCCTATTCTCCATAGTTTTCAATAGTGAGCACACAAAGTCGCCCACTTTCATGGGAGAGGGTAGAAGGGGGGGGCTATAACATGGGAATCTACCGAGTCGGACATCCTACCCTATATAATCCTTGGCAATATCAGAACTAGAGCCCATGACTTTCCAGTACTCAAAACTGTTAACAACATAAAAATTAAGTATGAAAAATCTGTTGAATATAGAACCTTTAAGTTATGGTCATCGTTCTAGGGGTTCCTGCCATACATAGCCATTGCTCTTATTTGTAATGTATTTTCATTTAGCTTATGAAAAAGATTATTTTTGCACTTATTATCTGATGTGACCATATGGATGTGTCACCTCCTTTTTATACCGAGGAGACATAATTGTTTCATATTAAGTCTCGTTAGAGACAGACTAACACAGGTTAATGATCTAACTTAGCATTTAACAGATACACTTTATGTGTTATCATCATGGATTATCTTTATGTATGTATAGTAGAAAGAACCAGACCGACAAGGCTGGTATCATATAATACAGGCACGCCTTAGTGCATAGCCTATTGATATCAGGATAACTAAAGAATATTTTAAAAAGAATTGAGTAAGACAAGCTGTAGACTTCTGTAATGTTAATGTTGAGCTCCTAGCTGTTATTGCTAATTATCATGGTGTAGGTAGGAGGTAGGAGACCGACACCTGGGTCCTCATACTCTGCCAATTGCATCTACAGCTAAAATCTTCCACATCCTGAAGGACGATAGCTATGAGTCCAATTCCTCAACATTTAATGACTTTAAAGCCCACGACCCTTGAAGCATTTAGACACTCTCCTTTTGGCATCTTAGTAAACATGCCTAGAATGGCGCTATAGTGAAGTGACCGCCCAAACAGTATATGTAAGATATGAATATGCCTGTCACACACAACAATGCGTGAAACTGTGCTGCAACCAAGGACTTGGAGGCCGTGTACCCCATCAAACAGAGAAGGATTAAAGGTGCATCAGCACCTGAATTCGCACCCGATGTGATTGCCCTGATTGCTAAGAGGAAAAGGGCTTACAGAAAATCGAGAAAAATCAGAAGAGGGCTCCCAAATCGCCATCTGGCCATGATCACCAGATGCACCAAGCTGATTGACTCTAACTTGCCAACAACATCATCGACAGCCTAACCCATTTCAAACATGACCCCAAAAAGTTCTGGGGTGTGGTAAGTAGGATGTGGAAAAGTGGGTCTGATGTCTGTAAAATCAGGCTCAAAAAGTCAACAAGGGGAATCCGGGAAGGCAAAGTACCGGTAGTGTGGAAAACCGGTACCGTGGTCCCGCTGCCTAAGTCTTGCACATCAACTGACGTCAGCAAATGGTGCCCGATCAGCATTCTGAATGCATGCAACAAACTGACTGAGAAAGCAGTCCACCATCAGTTGTTAGACCACTTGATTAGAGAGAACATAATCACCAAATTTCAGTCAGGTTTTCATGCCCGGCAAAAGCACTGGAGATGCGGTGTATGGACTACTCATGGAAATCTACAGCGCACGCAACAGAGGACACTGGTCGGCCGTTGTCTTCCTCGATCTGAGGAAGGCGTTCAACATGGTCGACCGGCTAATCCTGCTGAAGAAATTACGCTCCTTCAACCTGGGAGAGGGGTTCATGGCCTGGCTGAGAGACTACTTGACACAGTGCAAACAACAAACGCAAACTTTATCGCCTATATCAACAACATATGAATTGTCATCCATCATGCAAAGTACTACCTATATGCTGATGACCTTGCCCTCATCGTGTCAGGCCGTGATGTGGGCAGAGTAACGATGCTGATCCAGGATGACCTGAATAGAGTGGGGCAGTGGTGCACGGATAACAAGTTGACCGTGAATGCACAACAACTTTAAGTACTCTGGTGCTACTCCCAGAGGTCAGTTCCGAATCTAGAGGGGACAGTCCTAGTTCTGGGTGGTCAGACTCTAGCAATGGTTCAGGAATTCAACTACCTGGGTGTCCTAATAGATACACACCTGAATCTCACACCCCACTTTAAGAAAATAATCAACTTGGTACATACAAGTCTGATACAACTAAGGAAGATCCGAGAATGCTCTGACAGAGACACTACACTCCAAGTACATACGCATATGATTCACGCAATCATGGAGTACTGTAGTTTCACAATAGAAAGCGGCCCTGTGTGGGCAGTACAAAAACTCCAGACATTGCAAAATGATGCTTTGTGCATCTGCGACAAAATCCGTGATCCCCGAGGAGTCAATGTTGATAACCTTCATCACCGCCTAGTATTCCCCAAACTTGAAGTGGCACAGACGTGACAACTGCTCCAACCACATTGTGTGCTGCAAGGAAATACACACCTACATCTGAAAGTGATGAGATCCAAAAGGGATATCTATGACAAAAGCCCACTTTACTGCGGCATCCCAGAGTGGATATCGGCTGGTTATTTCTGAATATCAGTTGGTCCGTTTGACTTATGTATGAGTCCTTTACAACATAAATGACCAATGCCCCTATTATATGGCCAACCTGGGTTCGGCACTATACTGACTAACGGAGCAAAGCTAGAGAATATCAGTGTATTTATATATCCTATTTCATCCTGATGTATTACATATTCATTCCAATTTATTTCAATTTGTGTCCGGCTTTTTCTATTTGAAGAGTTTGGTTGCAAGGTTTGCGCAATAAATCTTTCCGTGTTTTGATATACCTCTGGGGCATTTATAATATTTGATAACAGAGTGTTTACTGGGCAGGCTCTAGTGACATGAAAAATATATTACTTTAAGAAAATTGTTCGAGGTAAACATCTAAGCATCCCTAAGGCCAAATAAAAAAAGAAGCTGTGTTCAGTTGACCCGATCGAGCCTAATCTTTTTAGACTTTTCCTGATCTATGTTATCACCAAAGGGGATAGGACGTACCTAATGACCTTCAGCTATCCTAATTGTCATCCTTTGAAAGATAAGAAGGGAGGAAATCCTTTGTATGACAAGAACAGAACTGATAATGACTTAATAAGAGAGATATTGGTTCTGCACTATCAAGTAACCACTCTATAAAATGTGATTCTCCCATACAATTCATCTCAAGACCCAAAAAAATAAATCCTAAAATAAAAATATATCGACCGACCTACCCTATAGTTTCTTTGGCCATGTTACCTAAACACGGATTATTTTTTTGTTTGGCCTAACCTATAGTTCTGTCACGCACTATCTATTATCCCTGAATAATGAAAAGGCATTTCGCCATTGACACTTTATCATGACTTGGCTCATATTTTCTTTACTTATGTTACATCTAATTATTCTAAAAATCCATCTTATCTTGCCACTCATACACTTTGCCAAATGGCCATAATCACCCCGTTTCCCTGTGTTCGGCAATCCCTACAGTAGCCTAAATGCTGCCTAATGATGCAATCTTCCTATTGTATCCTCCAGCCATGTGCTCGTCCCCAGATGTTGCTCTGAGTTGTTTAGCCCACTCAGCAGCCTATTGATTCCCAACACTGTAATAATATGACAGCAATGTCTATCTCATCGCACAGACCACATCGGACTGCATGAAGACAGCAGAGTTCACGACTAAGCAGAACTTACTCGTGTAGGACTGACTGAATTTTCCATTAGTTTATCAATTTATTGTACACCAATAGTATTTCTACCGTCAGAGAATTTTTGTTTGTAAACGGGAACTGATGGCAGAAGGGTGATGATGCGCTTTACATCCAATCAACACTTTAAAAACACTTAAGTCATGCATGCTGTGCTCAGCTGTGGTCCTTGTCCTATCACACACTGCCCTACCCTGGCCTTGCTACTCCCATGGCTATCTATGACACCGTCTATATTTCCTCAGTCCAATAATCTCAGCATACATGTTGTATCCCGGGGATATGTCCCTATTATTTCCTCCTCATGCTGTGCCGTGTTGCCTCCCGGGTGTACCAACTTTCTGTCTGTAAGTGTGTGCTGGCTACATGGAGGCTGGTGTATCCTGGTGGTACACATCTCACCAGCAGCTGATTGTGATCCCCTTATAGGGCTCTACCAGTAGCCCGCGGCCACTGTAGGATCCCTTCTTCCTGTAGTCTGGGTGTGTAAGGGGGGAGGGGGTGGGGGCTGAGCATGCTTTAGATGGAGTAGCGGTGCCAGTATTTTGGGGTAAGAGTAGTGGGATTCCACTCTTGTCGCTCTGGAGATTCCAAAGTGGCCCATTTAGGCAGTGCGTTGTACATGAGCATAAGATGGATTTCTATTTATTTGTGCAATTCGACTCTGTGGTGGTATCTAAAAAGTTTTGCTTATCACAATTGGAAAAACGATTCTTATTCATTAACATTAACTCATAGAAATTTAAGATCTCGGCATTTGTCGGCTATAGTGGAAGAGGGACATTACACTGCCGTGTGTGGGGGCTAGTATCCTGCCCCAAGCTGGCCCAAGCTGCAGTTTGAATCTCCATGTCTTGTCTCCAACAACACCCCAGTCATCCCCCGCCCCAGTCTCCTGTCCATGCTGCCCGTACACATGTAGCAGTGGTCGGAAATAGTGACACCCCAATCCTGGAGGCAATGCCTCCTGTCTGCCAGTCCCCAGCCGCCTCCCGCACCATACCCACCACTCTCCACCCATTCAACATTGAGAAGCAGGTCGTATGCAAGTCATGAAGAACCTCCATAGTATTGATCCAAACAGCTAGCCCCCTTTCATACAACCCCCCTCCTTCTCTCGCCTCTTCCTTCTAAAGACATCTATAGTTACAGTCAACTGAAAAAAAGTCAGTCCAAATTCCAAATTTAAGATTTGATTGCATTACATCAAATTCTGTTTTTCACTAATTGATACGTACTTATTTTATTTCCAGAACTGGCCTACATAATCACCTCATGCACATGGATAAGAACCCGAGGTAAGTAACTGAACGTTTACTTCAACAACCCATTAAGTTGTGTTGGCAAACGCTTTACTGGGGAGATTCTTTATGATTGTTGATCTCATACACCAAACAAGACGCCACTCAAAACATATCCCAACACAAACAAGCGCTGGTTATTCTGAATTTCATTCATGACAAAATGTCACCCTTACTCGAGGGCATGTCATAGTGATGCAATTCAGCAAGTTGTCGCTGTTTTTCACGCCCGCGGATTCCCGTGCTGCTTCTCTCTGGTCCCTTTGTAGTAGTGGAGTGATTAATGGTCACGGTGGGACCGGCATCCGTACAAAAAGCAACAATAGCAACAGCTTCATTAGGGAGAAAAAACTAACAGGGACTTGACCCTACAGACCCCATCAACTGCCGCCCCGCCTGACGGAGACAACACGTCACCGTCAACTGAGGGAAGAGGTGGTGGCAAGGGATGGGGCGATAAAAGGGAGCAGTGAAAGGGGCCAACACATGCAGTAAAAGGATAGAGTGCCGGGGCGTGCACAACAGTTTACAGGGGTAGGGGTGGGGGTGGGGACCCTCACTTTTGGGAAACATTAAAATTTTACTAAAGCTACTTTGGCTTTAGGCGACTATAGATATGCCGCCACACTTTTTGATACTTTATATTTTACTGATGGGACCTCATTTAATAGATATGGTATGTGAGAGAGGAGAGAGAAGGGTAGAGCAGGGAAATTCATGTCGAAATATAAGAGCTGCTCTCTTTGTGAAATGAGCATCCCGCGCACTGTATGATTGTGTGCAGTGCCGGGTGCAGTAATCTGCTACACCAAGACAGGAGGCAGTGGTCAGCCTCACACACACGTCCTTCATGTCTCAGCAGGCCGACACCACCACACACACATGTGCTCAATACTATAGCACAACTGTCACCAGTTCCTCTTTATACAAGGAGTAGCTATAGGTATGATCAATGCCTTGCATCTATTCACTTCTAACTACGTGCCTTTGGTTAAACGGAAAGCGAACTCAATCTCAGGATGTGGCGAGCGACGTATTTCATTAAATATGTGATTGATGATGACATTATACGTCAAAGGTTCACTATATAGGTCAACACGATTTAGAATGTTGATAATGAGAAGGAATTTTAGATTATTGAATGCATTTCCCTTATTTATTTAATGTATTCTTTCATCGAAATGCCTCATTTACTGCTTTGCTTAAGGACATCACAAAGCATCCTCAAACAAAATAAATAAGGCCCTGTGGAAATCCACCTTAAAGTGCTAGGTACGGCAAAACAGGAATTTGTTTTTGGATTTCCACAAGCAGAAGAGAAAGTTACGTGAATGAAGAGGAAGGTGCCAGCAGTAGTATCTAGAATATAATATGTCCTTTCAACATCTAGAATAGTAGAATCTCGGGAGTACTAAAGTGCCAGCACTAAATAAAATGTAACCAAAGGGTCTAGATTCCTGGAAGCAGTGCGGCCTCCCAGCCTAGCACTGTATTGCTGAATATAGAGGACAGTTGGGTCCTGAGAGGGAGCAGGGGAGGTTATGCCGGGTTACTTTGATAGAATATAGGCACATTGCCTTCACGGGTGTGCAGAGTAGTGGAAACCGCCATTCTATGGGCCTGAATTGGCACTGTAGAGATGGCCGGCTTACAGTGCATTACTCCACACAGTGCTCCTGCACAGCAGTCATCCCACAGGCTGTCGGCGACATCTCAACAGGCTTTCTGTAGTTAGATGTAGGCAGGCTAGATCATTCAATCCTTGAAATGGCCAAGACATGTAGGCTTTGGCTTAACTTCATGAGAAGCCTGCAATAGGAATTAATGAGATTAGAATATCACCCCATTGCGAATTTTGAGAATAATGTTGATGTTTCTAAATCCGTAATGACAGGTTTTGAAAATTAACAATTCCAACTGTCACACACCGGACAAAGACAAACCCCCCTCCCTCCAGGACTTGGAATAAGGTTCTATTGTCACTGTGGCGTGGCCTCTATATTATAGCGGTTACCATGGAGCCTAATGGGGACTTCTTAATAGGTTCTACAGTATACATAATGTGTGTCCAACATTTAGATGACTGTACACAAATATTGTGGACAATAATTGTTATGATAATGCTATTGGATGATGGTGAATAGGATGATAGTAAAGAAGATAATAGTTAAACTTTTAGTTACCACACTGTCTTTGTTTTCCTCTTTGCAAAAGACTATGGTCAGATAATTGTGGCTACAACATAAAACGGCAGACTTATCAGCCAATTGTGCCAATTACCACGCTATCAGGGTCAGCTGGGATTAATACAGTTTGTGACAGACCATAGGTCACTGTATTTACCAGTCACAAACCACCGCAATAAAACTCTCAGAATAGCAGCTTCGTCTGAAATGACCAATTCCTCCTCCCGTGTTGACCACACTAGTACAAAAGAAAGCATTCATTAGCGAAACCGGACCATTTGTTTTGGTGTTAATGGCCATTTTCGTATTTCTTGTCTTGCTCCGATCCCGAATACATGTGTACGGAGGCTACTGATACTGGAAGAGTCAGTTGTAGGCTAGATAATTAGTCCAGGTAATAACCTGAGCGGATAAATCCCGATTTTGTGTATAAAAAGTTCTTTTCGGTAGTT
The DNA here is from genome assembly GCA_947462335.1 of Harmothoe impar. Taxonomy (NCBI): domain Eukaryota; kingdom Metazoa; phylum Annelida; class Polychaeta; order Phyllodocida; family Polynoidae; genus Harmothoe; species Harmothoe impar. The sequence continues at coordinate 49,372,956 of OX381712.1, read as the reverse complement.
CACATCAGTATCGAATAGAAAAGCAGTGTAACTGCAAACAGCGGAGCTCTAAACCACACTGTAAATATATTCCATTCAATATACGGAGAATCAATGCAAAACTTTACGGTGGATCGTCATAAATGTGATTACGGTGAGGCAATGGTAAGTCAACCAATGTTACTGTGAATAACTGTAATCCAGTACGGTGAAACACAGTTTATTCATTTACTGTGAAGCTTTGTCTTGTAAAAATATTCCGTTGAAAATACAGAGAATCAATGTAAAATTTTACAGTGGATCATCACTTTATATTATTACAGTGGGGCAATTTTACTTTGAATATCCGTAATATAGCACTGTGAAACACAGTTTATTTATTTTACGCTGAAGCTTCGTTTAATTGTTGTTTAGTTTTATCACACCAGGTGGCAGTTTGGTTCATGAGGAGATTTTCATGGATGCTAAAAACACCATTTTTTGTGGTTATAAGAAAAATATATAGATAAACAGCTGTGAGGTTTGCTCTATAGCCATCCTGGAGTGACTTCTTCTCATGGACTGGCATTACAAAGTGTCATGGAGCATTTTATAAGGCTCTCATAGACTGATTCCTAATTATTAGGCCTGAAGTCTTGACACTAAGATGCTATTGCTGATTGGACATGGTACCAAATTTGGCATGGAACCATATTGAGCATAGATTTAGGTATAGGTGGATAAATGGATGGAAAAATACTGGGATAAATGAGTTAAATTACACAAAATACCATTATAACTATTGTTTAGGTACTGTATTGAAATGACAGTGATGTCCTGTATTCTTTTAGAATAACGGTGATTCACGGGTGCCGGACTTTCACCATTAAAATAACGGTGAACTTGAAATAACAGTGACCGTTATTTTAACGGTGAAAGTCCGGCACCCAGTGTTGCCAGTCAATCTCTGTTATTTTGATGGAATTTATTTACAGTGTGGTCAGCTTCAACTATTTACCTGGGACTGTTAATCTAGGTGCATAATACCCATTTTGATAAGGAGAGCTCATCCGCACATCAAGTGCAGTATGGCTGAACAGTTGATATGGGTGAGTCCATATAGCATCTGCCAGGATCAAACAAACTGAATATTGATAAAGCCAGAAATATGCAAAAATTGATATAATCGAGACTGCTATTCAATGATCTGACATGTAATATTACACAATCATGACAACATTGAGATAGGACTAACATTTAAATCGATTTGTAGAAAGAGCCATTTAGATTAGCAGTAAAGGAATAGCTGATAAAACGAATGTTGGCAGTGCTTAATCTTGATAAGAAAATACTGCATGCTACTTTTGTATTTATCTAAACGTGTTTCAGTTTCTTATGGTCCTCTTCATAATTACTAAAGTACTACCTACACGTCCCCAACATGTCAGTTGTGTGATGCATATAATCATATTTCTTATTTATAACATCCGTTGGCGTTTAATGCCCAGACAGACCATCTTTCCAAAGTTCAATGTTGGTTGGACTGTTAGTTTGGTTTTATTGTATAGCTAAATCTCCCCATCAAACATTATTTAATCACAATAGGGCAATGTGATGGGGTCAATATTCGTCCAGTGATTGGAGGATCCAATTTGTAATGTTAAAAGGCATTGTCCATTGCACTCTAATCACCGTTGCATACATAACCTACACACATTCCATCTCATTTATCCGGTTTAATGGACGCCTGTGGAATTAATAAGCAGTTTTCCCAAAAAGGACAAATGATCAGGCTGACACGTTGGGGGAAAACTCCCTTGGGCCATCCCCATATTAGTGTGGATACTGCAGTGCCACCTGGTGGCCTTTTCTAGTCGAGCTCTCCAGTCAGAGAGACTTTAATGTAGCACAGCAAGCAAGCATGCAGTAAGCAAAGTAGGGACTCGGCAGAGGCTCAGTTAAAGAATGCCACCAACTGCAAAACGATATTTGATGTACTCGTAATTCACAAGGTAAAGACGATTTACCGTTATGGTTCATGAGCAGAATGAGTGATACATTGTATACTTCATCAGTTCGAGGTATTATCTTCTTAATTACTATTAATTTACGATTATTTCTGTCAATTCTACCATTGGCCAATTCATTACCTTTGGCGTTATGTCATATTGTTTTGATGTCGAGACTCCCTTCAGACAGATCATGATTATTAGGAAATCACGACAACTTGCACATGAATCAGATATTTGATAACTTGTCGGCCAACTTGTTAGTCAGAAGGGAGCTGGTAAACAGTTTGTTGCCAGTGAATCCCAATAAGCGTTCACTGCGGATGTAATCTGTAATATCAGCTTGTCCTTTATTTTTCACGGCTCCCTAACAAAACCTAAATGTCATTGAACTGCTTGTGTGATGTTTACAGGATGGCTTGTGTGCTATAGAGCATGTTGAAATGACTAAAATCTATCGATATATGCTTATACAAGCGTGTCAACGTCTTTTAATATCCCTGGCTAGTAGATGTTAAGGGTGATTTTGGACCAAAGGGGAATATGACGGACAAAGATTTTGGCTACCAGCTCATTCTGAGCCATTCCTAAAAGTAGTCGATATAACATTTCCTTTATGACTCTAGAGGAGATACTAATCGATGTGTTTCAGGTAGCTATGTTCAGGGGTGAGGTGGTGGGAAGTAGGGTGCTTCTTTCTCTGATTATAAAATGTAATCTTTAAAAAAGATTCAAAGTACATGTATGGCTCTATAGTCAGAATAGCTGGCGAGTCCCCTGACCATGAGTTCATTATGACTTCCCACTTCCCCCGTCTTAAGTGGACATTTTATAATTCAGGCAGGCACCCCAAAGTACTGTGTGTGGCCTCCTCCAAGGGCTTTAATATAAGATGGTTATTAAGAAATCCTTTTGTCCGCCTCCACATCTCAGCATCTAGAGATTATATATAATGATGTCAGATTCACTCAGTTCTGTTAGAGAGATAGAGAATACTAGACATTTTATGTTGAAATGGTTAAACTATGATTTCAATGAAACGGATTTCAAAACATGTTGGTTTTACATCTAGATGTCCTAAGTACAAAGGGAAAATTGAGATGTCATGTCAGAGGTGAATAACTGTTATAGTAATTGTTGTCTGACAAACTCAAAACATAATGCCCTTGATTGACTAAATCGTGTCTCTTGCTGTGTAAAATAGTGTCTGTCATGATAAGATGAGTTCTCTTGAAGCAATTAGGCCTCACTTACAGGGTGACAAGGTGTCCCTGGTGTGAACTGATGTGTTTGTGAGTTGCAATTATTCTTGCCTGATAAATTGTAATTATATAGGTCCCAAATTATGGTGGGAAATGATGCTGGTAAGTGCCTTTAAATAAGTGACACAGTGAAACCATGACTGAAATTTCTTTTGTGAGATTTCTGTTTTTAGGGTCGCACAGTGCATTATTCATAATGCCCTTTTGTCATCATGGTGCGTTGTAAGCATTAAAACTATGCGATGTATGAGTGTCCATGACGCATATCTTTATTTTTGAGTCACTTTTGGGAGAAAGACGCAATAAATAGCATATCACATGCAAATAGTATCCAAAATTTCAGAGACATCATTATGAACCCTTCTAAACACTTTTTTTAATCAGATAACCCCATGGAAGGATGGTAAGTAAGGGGTAATGGGGTTTAAGTTCATTTAAATCTTCCTTAAATGATGAATCAAAATGTATCTCAACCAAAAACCACAATTAAAGCATTTCCGTCTAAATAAAACGGTTGCTCAGCAACGATGTTATTATAAACTATGAATGGTACATTTTGAAGCACACCCCTACATTTTACCGAGGCAATGGTTCTTTTGCATCCCACACTATATCGGCATCGTGTGAGATGCACGGTTCTTTGATATGCTGTATCAGTGTATGTCTACCACAGCAGGGGCCAGGTCATAACGCCATACAGCAGGGTGCCGTTGAGACTCGATCGCACGACCATGTACGTCCGAGCGACCGCGCTACCACTGAGCTATTCCCCATTCCCTAGGAAAGATAATACAGTAAAACTTGGTTACAACAAACTTCCTTATAGCGAATTTTGGTTACAACAAACAGATTTGCTTGGTCCCGATTTTCACCCATACATTTTTATAGTAAAGTAACTTGGTTATAACGAAGTACTGTTGGTTTAAACTTGGTTATAACAAACAAATTTTTCGCACACAGAAATATAATTCCGAATTTTCTCAGTGAAATTTATGTTATTTACTACAGAGGCCTAGAAAAGTTAAACAATTCCTTTTAATCCTTCCAGCCACTCAGGAAGCCCTGGGGGCGGGGGTGTCGCCTTTGAACATGCCCTGGGCACCCCTACCTCCCCCAGCCGCTCAGGAAGCCCTGGGGGGGGGGGAGTCGCCTTTGAACATGCCCTAGACCCCCCCCCCCCCAACAGACACCTAAATCCCTTCTCTAGCCGGCCCTATGTGGGAGGAATCAAAAGGGAGACGCCCCCTGTCTCTGTACCCGGCCCCACTGCCTCTGTATCCGGCCCCACTGCTTCTGTACCCGGTCCCACTGCCTCTGTACCCGGCCCTACTGCCTCTGTACCCGGCCCTAGGTGGTGGATCAAAAAGGAAAAGATATCCTACCAATAAAGAACATTATGGGACACAATTGAGGCATCACAATTTGTCAGTTATACCAGGAAATTCATTGTAACAGGATTTGTATGGAGGAAGGAAATTAACTATCTGTTCCCACACAAGCTAGGTCTATATTAGATCCCTATAAACTGCTGGACTTGGTTATAACGAAATTTGGTTATAACAAACTTTTTACCTGGTCCCAAGGGATTCGTTATAACCAAGTTTTACTGTACCATGCGAGTACCGCCTGATTACCAGGCATGATTACCCCCCGCGCTTATACGACACAGGCTCTTATTTAAGATATGTTTTTAGTGCTTAAGATGAATTTGAAGACCTCCCTACCCCCTTCTATCTGGCGCCTTTAATGCAAATACGACACAGGCTCTTATTTAAGATATGTTTTTAGTGCTTAAGATGAATTTGAAGACCTCCCTACCCCCTTCTATCTGGCGCCTTTAATGCAATGGCATTCGACCCATTAGCCCTCATCCATACAGTCATTTTGAGATGCTGAGCCTTGTCCAGCAATTTCTTCAGTTTCAGTTTCGTTGTTTGCCCTGCTACTCCCAAAAAAGGGTTTTTCAGCGCACAAGTCGATGAATTTGCATTATATCCATGATCCAATTGTGCGGCTCTTAAATGTTAGGGAGTGTTCATTTATTAGTTACGGGGGGGGGGGGGGTTGGTAGGCGTAAAAAATCTAACCCCGCTTGGGGGGGGGTATAAAATGTAGCCCCTTTAAGCCCCTCCGCCCGAAATCTTACCACCCCCCCCCCTGTAATTAATAAATGAACACTCCCTTAGGTCATTTCAGATGTGTATGAAAAACAATGACCAGCGTGATCCCACGCAGACACCACTATACCGGTGTGACTCTCGGTGGTCGTAAGATATGTTTTGTCTCCTATCAAGGGATGAAGAGTATCAAACCTGGGAAGAGGTCCTGTATGAGGCCACTTACGGGTCGGTCTTTTGGATCGATTCAGTGCCTCTTCTTCAGCAACTCTAGTTCTAGTTTCACCCAAGTCACCTGAGAAGAATACCACTTTATTTGACGGGGATGGCCTATTTTGAGCTAAAGAAAACAGACAAACAAGTAATGTCTTTCAAAACAGATTTAAGAAAATTAATAAAAAATATTTTGATAAAAAATGGGTGCATATTCAACAGTTCACAAATGATGCTGTTGAGAACATTTACGTCAATGTGTAGAATGTATTGTTTGATAGCCACCTTTGTATTACAGCAAGGTGGTGTTCATTGACTATTGATTGGGGAATTAATATATTAGTTTTAGTTGGAAATGTTATGTCAGTATTTCAACAATACAGTGCCTATGCGTGAGTCACTAACCTCCAATTAATCAAAGCTGTTACAGTTATTGTGGACTGAAAGGTCATTAATTTGTGTAGAATTGCCATTGGGTATATGCTTCAAAATATAAAATATTGTTTTGTAATTATTTGGATTATTTGTCATAGTAAACGTTGAAGACTCCTTGTTAATAGGGCCTATGCATGTGTACTCTTTCTTTCCTGATATCAACTGATAATTGACTTATAACAAACATATTTCATGTAGAACCATTATTATCTAATTGCCTTGTTATAAAAAGAAAGTAAGTTATTCTCAATGCATTTCATTTTCATCGACCTCCCCCCCCCCCCACCCTTAAGGTGTTTATTTCATCTAAGAATTGTTAAATTCTTTTTTATATCAAAGCAAAAGAAGGTATTATGTATCATCACAGTTGTCTGAATATTAGGACGTACAATATGGACTCATGAGAACTGCATTTGTTTGTAGACTGTTTGTTCAGGTTAATAAGAAATTGAATTGAATTACAAGTACAAAAGAATTATGTGTGCTTTTCACTAAGAATGCAGTAAACATGTTCGTTTTAGGGAAAGACACCAAAGGAAAACAGGCAACGGAAATGGGAACCCCAATCCCTCCCGTCTATGACGTTGTAGATTTAAATATTCTTTCTATCTTCTACCCAAAGGCCCTTTACATTTCTGTTTAAGCCATACTTAATGGAATGTCATAATTCTTGGCTCTTAGTCTTGCCTTTAGAATTGGATTCCGACAAGCGGTTTAACAATCAAAAGGCTGATTGAAGTAGATGAGGACAAAGCAAATATTACCAACTTCTCCCTAAGGGAAAAAAAAAACTTTAAGTATTTGAAATTTGGTAATAATAACGTAAATAATTCAACAGGATTATTTGATAACCAACCGGTAAAACAAAATGGTTGGATGGGCATGGCTATTGACCAACAACAGAATGGAATTAATATTAGTTATCAACATTACCTACTTGCAAGTTCCAACAATCAAACTATCAAGAAGATAACAAAACGTTTTCTCATTGGCAGTTCCAACTGTCAATGCATGAGAAGGGCCTCTGAATACTCTTTTCCATTCTTTAAGGGTTCCCCTGCGTCATTTTCAAGGGTATTACCTTCCTCATTGATTGTCTGCTTGTGAACCTAGGCATCCTCCTCACTCTGCTGCTCGTTGGTTGGGGATACCACACTCGGAATACACCTTCCTATCCCCACAGACACAGACAGCACGGACACGCCTGCATACAGTCATGCTGGCTGACTGGGTCTAGACTATAGGTCTTATTAAACCGGCAAAGGTTTGCTGCTGTTGCTGCTGGTCCCGCGGTTATTGCAACCATCGCGCCATGGCTAACGGTTGGCCCCCAATATATTTGCCATCAGTATTGGTAGTTTCAACAAGTCATTTTCTTCTTGGCTTATATATCCATTTATGTGTATACCTGTCTGTTCCCTGAACTGAACATTGCGAACAATATTTAATATTTCTATCGCACGGGTAAAGCATGTTATCTGTCTAACATTATGTTGTTGTGAATGACTTATTTAGTCAAAGAATAGGACATGAGAGTCAATTGTTTTTAATAAAATCGACAAAACATCATAATTTGTATTATTTGATTGTTTCCAATGACCAAATTGGAACACATCGGATGCCGTGGATGGACACCTATGAGTTGTAGCTAACCCTAATAGAAACTGTCATATACAGAGGATCCGGATACTCACTATAGTATCCACATCCTTCAGGAGATTTTTGAGCATGTAATACAATTGTATATATAAGATCATAAAATACATGAGACAAGCATGTCAACCACAGAGAGCAAACTGCTACCATCAAAAGGTTAGGTGAGGAATTGCCAATAGCACAGACAGATTCCACTATTGACAGTTTGTATAGGGAAATGTGAATATTGATATTTTGAACTGTCAATAACATGATTTCCGCCACTATTGACTGCTTTAACGGTCAATAGCATCTTTGCAAGGAATTTCAAGCATTTATTGTAATAACGTCATTCTGTTGTAAACAGACAAATCATTTACTGTGGAATATAGCTTTTCCCAGTGAGCACAAAATTCAAGTCAACATTGAATCAACGTTGCATCAACCATTTGTCAATGTTGATTCAATGTTCTGTGCCCACTGGGTTAGGGCCTCTGTGTACTTACTCTCAACACCTGATAAAGATTGGCCATCGCTGCCAATAAATACTGGGTTGATGAGTATGCAGGCCCCAGCCACCCCTGGTGCCAGTGATATTAGACCCCGATATGAATCATAAATAATTCCTACAGATATATGGAGACCCTCTGTATTCTGTATGTAGTTGCTGATGCACAGAGCGGAAGAGACCGATGTGTTTTATCAAGGACAGCAAATATTGTCGTCTCTCTGGATATGGTCCAGTGTTTATACTTGTGCCTTGACTGAACACCTTATCTTGTATCTGCCCATCCTATATTTTACAGCAATGGGCAATAATTGATAATTGATAATGTCATTGTCTGACATAAGTGGATATATAAACTATAGTTTTTAACTTAAAGACGTGCAAATACTATTTTCTCAACACCATCATAGCCCAGTGGGCACAAACTTCAGTTCAATATTGAATTAACATTGAATCAACATTGAAAACAGTTTTCAATGTTCGTTCCCACTGGGAGATTGCAATGGAGGAAATAAGTGGAAGACAATTATAGATACTGTTTTCCTTTTATCTATTTGCCACATTAGTCTAGAGATTGTATGGCATCGCCACACACCAAACATCCTATACAGCATCAACCAGGGTCATGTCTCTTGCTGTCTGTCCCTGTCCATTGTCGGCATTGTAACTGCAGTTTGACAACCTCTCCAGGAACCTGCCAGCAACAGTGGCTGTATCTTGGAGCTCAGCCTGAGGCCATTGTTGTCACTGTAAAAGCCACAGGGCACGGGAACCAGCGAGCCTACATTAACACTGACAGAGTAGGAAGCTTGTAAGAACGTCTACTGGTTTCCAGCCTTTATATGTTCCTTTTGTCGTCTGCCCACGACCTTCCTTTCACCGGAAGTCAATTGGCATGCACTTGACCCTTGGCCGCAGGTGCCTTGACCTCTGACCCCTGATGCCTTGACCTGCTAGCCGGGATCCAGGTGAAGCTGGTCCCTGGTAGCGGATGTCATCAGGGACTGGAGAAGGAGCTTGAATAGGCTCACACTGAAAACCCCGGGGTCGTCATTTTGACAATACCAAAATTGACAACTTTAGGTGGTCAAGGTGACGACCTTAGGTCGTCATTGTAACAACCTAAGGTAGTCATATCTAATCCATATAGACCAAAGTTGTCAAAATGACGACCTTTGGTAGTCACATGGATTGGGTAGTCAGAATGTGCCTCTACATGGGTAAAAAGCGACACGGGCGACACGGCTACACGACACTTTTAGGCCATTTTAAAAATCGACGGACCCAGGAAAATTAGAGATAAAAATAGACCCACAGGGTTTTCTCTCTAAATTCTTATATACCTAAAATTCGACACGGTGACACGGCCCTTTTGCTTAAAATCGACACGGCGACACGGTCAAAATTCTGGGGACCCATGTAGAGGCACCAGAATGACTACCTTAAGGTTGTTGTTTTAGGTATTGTAAATTTGAAGACCTAAAGTTATCAGTAATAACAACTCTCAACACTATTGGGTAGTCATTGGGACAACCTAGGGTATATCTGGGTGTTGGACATGGCACATGCCCTGTCGCGTGCTGCCACCCAGGGGAAATGGATTGAAGTCAATTTTCTGTCATGAGATATAAACTGGTGACAGGGAGCAGAGTAGTCTCTATACCTTCAAGGCCATCATTCTCACCCATAAACAACTTATTTATAACAAGTAAAGCTACTTAGTTTAATCAAGAGTAAACCAAATTTGTGAAAGGGATGCCTCTCATTAGGAGGTGAACTAATTAGAGACTATATTCATACACCATTCTCCAGAGCACTTTCTATTAGTCATTTTGACAACCTAGGTCATCATAATGACTAGGAACCTTCCTCTGGGTTTTCAGTGCATAATGCAGGCGAAAGCGGCTAGTCTACAGGCAGGGTCGTGTTTAACCTTGAAATAAGTTATTCAAAGGGGTCTCATACTCATATGGAATAAAACGACAAGCTCAAATAAAACTTTGCTGACCAGTAACTAGAACACAAGTTAAGCATGCACTAGTTTGGGCGAAGGAGCTGAATAGACAAATGTCAAGGAAAAAGGGTCCTCCAAGCAAAGGGTCAAATTTTAAATTGATATTATATGAGCTTTACCGGCACATTTATTCTCTCCCCAATCTAGATGTAACTACAATCCCCAATAAACTGTCGCCGACTCACTGCACACGACTTGTTTGTTCAACTATTTACAAAATGATCATACATTTTCATCCTTGATGTCACTGATGTTGTTCAAAAAAAGTAATTGCATTCTGTTCTCAGCGTAGTAAACTTGATGAGTCATTCTATCAAAAGGGTTCTTTAGTTCTTTTATTTGGAATGAAAATCATGTTTCCATGGCAACACCTATTGATCAGCAGGGACACACAGTCAGGTTTTAAAACGTTCTATTTTACATTCCAAATATAGATGCTTTGTACCAAAAATGGAATTGTTCGTAGATATAAGACTAATGTAATACGAATTTCAAAAAGGTACCCTATAGTTTAGTCTATTTCTACCATTTCATACCATGGTGGCGTCCCCCGTCGGCAAAAATTAGTATCAATCCCCCCCCCCCCCACTTAATAGAATATGGGCCTATTGTTTTAAAGGTCTGATGTTTGATATCCACAGACAAGTGCAGAAAAGTAGTCTTGAACAGGTATGCACGAGCAGTTTTCTGGAGACAAAACATATCTAGACATGTCTGGAGATGTATTGTCTTGTCTCGTCTGCTCAGAACGCGCCATTTATACCGACCTTAAGCATTCATGTCAACGTTGGCATTGAAACGGGTTAGTTCTCTGTTGTTCAAGTGCCCAGCTTTCGCAATGAACTTAGACAATTGTCATCAATTGTATGATTCTTTTACCAACTCTAGATGGGGATTCGAAGTAACAGCAAAACTGAATCCATAAAGCCTGTTGAGGATTTCCGCGAAATTTCAATTCTGCCATATTACAATAAATATGTGAGGCCCCGGTATCTAATCTATTCCATTTCCATGACGGTTCGATTTGGTCCTTGACTCTATATTCCCCATTTGTTTTCCTTCTTTAGTCACGTGCCTTTTCAGTGGGTTTATCCCATGAATCTCAGACACAACATCTAAAACAACATACAAGATTATACGCTATAGTGATGCATGGATTCAAAGCGTCTACCACCGCTATCTGCAAGGCATCACTTTCTGTGGCGTCCTGCTTTACAATCATACAGCTCTGTCATCACAAATCACCTTAATATCGGCATATAGCGATAAGGATAGGCATGTAAATACAGAGGTCTACATTCATGAACAGTAATGTGGGACTATGCTAGAAGGCAAGTATTGTACATTTCATTGAAATTTCATAGTATTTATTAATATCATTTTTGGTTACAACTTTGAGACTCAATATCCGGTAGGAAAACATGAATTGATGTGGACAGGTGGTGAGAGAGACAGAGGCACCCAGAGATAGTAGCTAAAGGAAAATGCATGATTTACATAGATGCTAAGGCAGACATGGGCTTCTTTTATTTTTTAAATTGTTATTTGCCATAATCAATGACGATCTTCTGTAACAAACAGGTTTTATGGCTAACAAACCATACTTTTATCAATTCAACTTTAGTAATATCCTGTAGTATTTATGACCTAGTACCATATATGTGCGCAGGCAGGCAGAAATGGTAATCCGAGGGGAAAAGGCAAAATGCTCAAAAGCTAATATCAAGGGAAATATTGATGAAAATACTTATCTTGGGTGAACTTATTATGCTGCTTCTGGTTATGCTTATTAGAACATTCCATTTTGAGGGAATATATCCTTAATTGGAACGTTTTATATCCTTATTTGGAACACTTCCCCCTAAATTGATTTCTGGTTGCCATGGAAAGCGTTCTATCATTCTAAAATGTAATATAGGTAATTCAGGTCAATATAGGGATCCATAAGGCATCTAACGCTGAAATCAGATTATAAACATCTCTCTATAATGGAATTTATGGACAAAACCATTTCATGAAGTTTGACAGAAATATCTTACATATATTTGCATAAATCTTATTGTGGTTTTAGTATGTGGTATGGCAAATTCATTGTTTTGCTATTTTTGAATACTCTCATCTTCAGGGAACCAATACTTACTCCCTATGTGGACTAGCTAAGCATATGATACACCATTTTAAAAATCTGAACACAAATTTCAATCTTTAATTTCCCCTCGGATTACCCTTTCTGCTTGCCTGCTCACACGGTGTACCTCATAGGTGGAGCTCCCAATGGGAACTGCCAGTAACCGGTGAAGGCCTGCCTTATATAGCAGGCCACCACCCATGGCGACATCTGTCCATAGTTGGTCATCCGGGCTGGAAGGGCAACGCGAACTGCGCAGTTCTGGCTGTCACCATGCCAGACAACCAGTCCAGGCTGGGTGGGCTTCACCGGCCGGGACCTGTAACCAGGCAGGGAAACAACCGGGTAGTACCATCCGGGTCAGATCAGGACTGATCCGGCCAAGTTGGAACCTCGAAGAGGTATAGCATAATGATGAATAATGGTACATCACCATATCAATGAGATGGTACATGAATGGTACATTACATAATATTATATCATATCATGTACCTCACGATGGTGTGTGACATCTCGACGTGGTTGTGCTTAATGGGTCTGGTATAGAGTCCATATACAGCCTCAAAATCTTGGAGTCCAGTGAGCACTTTAGCTATATTTGCAGTTCTTTGAAAGTCATATATGATAATCAGCATTACAATGGTAGGCAGTATAGTGAACTTGGGCCTGTTTTGATGGACTTTTATTATGTCTCGCGTTATCATAAAGGCAATTTCAGCCTGTATGCTAATACATGATGAACACAAAGTGCAATGAATTAAGCTTTTCAGTCATTTTCAATATGGCTGAAAATGCGGCTGTCACCCAATTTAATGCCTTCTCTCTAAAAGCATTTCTTTAGTTTGCCATTCTACATGAGGTGTTTAAACTGTGCCATAACTCTAAGTATGCATCATGTCGCCTCAACTTGTTTAATACAATCCGGATCAACCAATAACCATAGAATTTCGAAATCTTACATGATAAACACCTGGTTATTCACCTTTATTCTAAAAATAATTTTGTAATTTTATCACTTTGCATTTTGATTAGTGATTTTTCTTAGAATTCCCCAAGAAATTGCTTAGAATGTTTTCTAACTGATAAGAGTAATTTTGATATGGATTGCCGCACATAATTTGAGGGTTTTGGCCCTTTGAAAAAAATGCAAAAATGGACCATATCAAATCTTTGAAGCATTGCACTATGGGTAAATTCCAGACAATATGCATATCAGATGATCTCATCATGTAGTTTTGGATATATTAAAGCAATTTATTCACTTTGATGCTCTTTCAATTACCATTTATTACTTTATAAATGAAAGCTCCCGAAGAATGTTAGAAAATGCCCAAAATGCCTATGATTATTATATCAAATAATAAAAGTAATCTAAAATGCTCAGTTCTCCTCAAAATCGTCCAAAAATTAATTTGGGTGTACAAAACTATTCCGAGCATATGCCTACCAAAAATGACATTATTCTGACCGTTATAAGCCATATGCGCAGAAGGATGTGCAGTAGTGCATTCTGCAATGGACGCGACCCACCTTAATGGAGCTAATGGAGCCTCTCCTGGGCATGTCTCTTTAACAAAAGCTGCCCCTTGTTATATATAGACTGAAGTACCCCAAGGCACTGAGCAGCTCGACCTCCCTGGTGGTGTGCACAAGAATGAGAGGTTAGTACTACTAACATCATTCCTCAGGATCTAAGTCTGTAACAGGTACCCCAACGGGAGGGTGAAACATGCAGATATGATTCAAGGATGAGGGTGACAGAGGGAGGGACAGATGCTGGTTGGTAGGTAGGTAGGTAGGTAGGTAGGTAGGTGAGGAGGGAGGGAGCTAGGGAAGTAAGGGGCCGCCAGGGAAGGAAATCAGTATAGGAAGATAGCTAGTCAGAGCTAAATAGGTACACCGGGAGGGGTAGGGAGCACAGCCAAAAATAATTTTCTCACTTTTAGAAAATATTTCTTATTTTTGAGTAAAATAAACTTAGAACAAGCTTGTCCGTAGGATGAGTAAATCTCACTTGTAATCTTAGTTAGGTTTTTATATTCTTATAGTAGGAACAACAAGCAAGAAAAACAACAAGAAAGAAATTCCTAAATCAAGAATCTTATATTAACATATAATATTTTCTGACATATTTCTTAGTATAAGAAAAATCGTTATTGTGAAATAGACCTTTTTTTTTCCTTCTAGAAAAAATGTTTTCTTAGGTAAGTTTTAATTTCTTATTTGAGTTTATAAACAAGTTTGATATTCTTGCCTGGGAAGTCCATCCGTCCACAGTGGCCAACATTGATGGACATTTTTTAAGCAGACATTTTCCGGTCATGTTGGTAATGGATGGAATGGACAGACAGACTGATGGACGGACGGCAGAGAAAAGTGATTCGTCCGTCCATTCCATTAATCCGTCCATCCACACTTGGATGGATGGAATGGATGGATGGATGCTGGTGAAAGTGAGAATTGTCCATCTGTCAGTCACCAAACACGGCACCGGGGAGGCAGCCCACACGTAAAGTTTGGTCATCAAGCTGCATTGCAGTGAAATTCCCCTATGACTGGCTTTAAAAAAACGGTTTATTTAGGGCAGATGTAGATAGAAATTGAAATAGAATGAGTGATATAAAGTCTTAAAACACCCATTAACATTTCCACCATTTATATCTTCATCTGCCCTAAATAAGGCCACTGTCAGGGGAATGACATGTGAATAAAGAATCAACAAGGACTGGAAACATAGTCTCTACACTTTATATACTTCGGTATACAATATGTACATGTATGTGAGAGCGGTGACAACTCTAGTAGCAGCTACATGATGATCCTTACCTGTACGATGGAGGCCCGCACTCTCCCTCTATCTGCGTTACATGCATTGCGTTTATATAGATCTGTTGGGGGCAGTCCCAAAAGACATCAAATTGCATCATTTACCTGCCCCCTGAACCCCCTTAGTTCTCTTGTGAGATGTGATTTGCAACTGGACACTAGTTTTTTCGGGTCAGTCCGCTCATCCACACAAATCCTCGGATTATTTTCATTTTTACAGTTCGCACCCCTGATATCTGAAATGTATCCCTAGATTGACCCCTTTAGAAATCAAATATATATATATTAATACGAGAATTTGCCCTGGAGGCCTTTAAAACTGCAGATTCTAGACTGCAGACTCCAGACTTGAAGGGAGGGTTTGAAGGGATTGCACACAGGATTTTATAGTACCAATTAATAATGTATACTGGAGCATTGAGACTGCAAATGAACTAAACTTGTATCTTTTAAGTGTCAGTTTAAAAAAAATCTGTCAGGTAAATGTCAGTTAAATGTCAGTTAAAACCATGACTGAGAAATAGTGGGAACCCTAAACTTGCAATATAACACTTTTTGCGTATCACTAAACTCTTAATTACTAATATGTGAAATTCATTCGCGAAAAGTCTTAATCTTTCTAGATACATTTTGGCCCTCAGTAAAAAAAAAAAAAAGATAAAATAAAAAACGCCCTCGTCATATTTTTATCTGCCGAGTGATGAGAAACAACTTTTTTTTGGAGTGGCCTAAAGCGGTTTTTTTTTCAAGACGGTTATAGATTGCACCCAGTCATAGATTGCACTCGGTCATAGACTTTCAACTTGGCCCGATTTCGTGAGACACAGCCTGGTGGAGGCACCCCTTTAGGCAACCAAAAGTATAATGTCATTGGTCACAGAAATCTATCTTAATGATTCATCTTAATGGAAGGTTGCCTTATTTTAAGTGTTGCTCAATCTGACTCCATCCTGTAGGGGATTGCAGCTGTGCCTGTGTCTCTGGGCTAGCGGGTAGGGCCTTTCAACAGTTTAATGCAGGGTGAACGTTCTAAGCGATAAGCTGTGTTTCCCATTCATCTTCACATAGTACACCCGAGGCGTCCCTTGGCAAATTAAAGATGAACACATGGAGGAAGTTTAAATATATGATGATTGTAAACATTTCCTTAACATTGACGTAAATTGTTTGAAATGCAATTCCTATAAAAGTTACTCATTGTAATATAATAGGTTAATACGAAAGTGCCGAGCTTCGGGCTCTGTACATTCGATCCTAACACAACACATATAATATGTATATTAAGCTTAGATGAGCACATTGAACATCATTTGCAGAGGATTGCCATTACCTCCGGTCCAAATAAATCAAGAGAACATCTGAGGATTATGCATTGAGGATATTCAAAGTTTTAATGGCACTTGTAAACAGGTGCACTAATGACGGCCCGGTTCCAGTTCGCAGACACGAGCTGACAGTGGCTGTATCGCTGGCATAATCCTGCCCATTTGTCATTTACAACACTCCCATGGAGTATAACTTGAAAATATCTGATTCTAACAAGTACAGACTTATTTTTAATATATCTGTTGTGTAAGGTAATCTGATCATGAGAAGACAACCTCACAACTGCTATGTACAATTATTTGTCTGGGAAGGAAGAGGTCTTATACACTGAGCTATGTGGATTTCGTTGTGCTACCAGTGTAACTGCTGCGGGAGATGATTAGAATAGATCTATTTAATATTCTGCTCAGTACCCCCTAAACCACTGCTGATACATTTCTACCAGGTCTCCCCCAGTGTGGCAGAGAGCATCAGACTGTCTGCTCCCGGCGTCTTTAGCTTCTTAAGAGGTGCTGGTCCCGAGACCAATAAAGGAGTGTGGACGTAGACACCCGGAAGGACACTGCTCTCTTCAGTTTGTCCCATAGTAATATATCATGTATGCTTAAAACGTCATGCCCTGCAACAACATCTTCATGCTTTTGTATTGATTTTATTTATGTCGTATTTTATGTGAGATACACTACATGTGTGTACAACAGAGAGTTCACGTACACATTATGTACAGTTATGTGTTAAAGTCATGACTTTTATTACAGATGGTGTGAAAAAGCACACTCCGGTAAATCGTTTTGACGCTAACAAGCTTTTCGGAGCGCTTTGACATGAGCAGTGGTTCTCAGAAAGCTCTTTAGAACACAATACTGCTGTGACTATACCCCCTACCCTACACTCCTACAGCGGTGGTATGAATACTCATTGCATTTCCGGCCGGCTACCCCTTGGACACGCACCGGAAGTCTGGCCATGCTGTATTGCCTCAACTTCCGGTTTGGCCATTGTGTGTGCCATTTGGCCTTTGACCTTTATGACTGAGGGTGTTTGAGGAGTGTTCTGTTAGAGCGCTGCCTAAGTGACTTCATCTAAAGGTCGGTAATGTAGCAATAAAGTGTTTACTTCCAGAAGCATCCTATATATGCCCCTTTTTATAGACATGTAAGCATAGTTCTTATAGCATAGATCTGGGATGTTCAACTTATTTTTATAATGAATCCAACAAATGTAGAACAAAAGGCAATTGTTAGAGAAGTCACTATGCAGTCGCTATAGAACCGTCGCTTTCCTGTGATAATGAGCCAACTGTTCCTTGCCTTCCTGAAACATGTGATCCACCAAAAACACATAAAGCCTGTTTACAATGAGCTTTTTTGTAAACATGTTACAATTGCATTACATGTGTACAATGTGTGATATTATTCCTGAAAGCTGCTGTTTCATACATGACATAAAAGTCAGCGATAAGCGCAATATTCACTTCTCCATCTTGAGCTACTTTAATCTTTGTTCAATGTATTTAAAGATTGTAATAAAGAGGACAAAGGCAGTGTCTGCCTGACTCCACCTGTGATGTGCTGGTCAGTATCTGCCACAGAGTCGGTCTGCTGTGTGTGCATATTACCTTTGTTACTTGTTTTATGTTTAGCATTGCATCTACTCCCCCCCCCCCCCCCCAATCCTGCACTCTCGGAAGTTGTGTGATGCACAGATGAGAAATGATCCTATCTATCGAACTTGCAATTTGTTAACAAATGACAGACTATTACCCAGTTAGGTCGGTCCTCTTTCCAAGGGTTACCAGTTATCCATGTATGGTACTGTCTCTATGTGTCCTTTGCTGGAAAGAGTAATACTTAAAATGAATGACTACAAAATTATGGTGGACATCTTAAGGTACACGGTTGATTCAAGGTCAAACTACCCTATCCTACTACTGTTTATGTCCACTAACAAGGCCCTAGTTAGCGATGAGAGCACCGCTTTACTAGGGCCATTGTAACCCCCCCCCCCCCCACACACACACACACACCTTTAGACATGTGATACTTATAGAGAACATTCAGTTCGAGGTTTACAAAGAAGAGGAGCTTTGTCATAGTAGACACCATGTCTATTTTTATGCTGACTATAGTCTAGTTCTGTTGAACTATATGTCCTGACGGTTTGTCCCACCAATTTATCCAGGTAGCCCCAGAGGTCTGGTAGAATATGGACACCACATCAACCCGACACCGCAGGAAATGAACATCCAGAATGAGGCACTACTCCTAGAGTAATAGATACTTCAGCAATGCGCCTCATGGTGCAGTCTCCAAATACAACAGTTCTTTGTTAGGAAATGTACCACACTATTTATCTTTATTGAGATACAAGATTTACTATGCTTAAATACTGGAGTGGTCGTATTCAATGCCCCCCACTATACAATAATACCACTCTGATGTATTTCACTCGTGGGGGCTGGGACGCATCCCACTCAGCCGCAATGTATTATACATAATGACCTGTTCATATAATGATATCAATGCATTCCACCTTGCCATGTTGATGCGATAGGGACGTGATGTAGTAATGCCTATATGCTTGCTGATTATCATGCAAAATATCGGTAAGAAAATTCGGTGGCGCCAGATGTCCACTGGCAGAAGGCAGAGTGTAGGGGCACATGCTAGGGCGAGGGTGTATTGTGCAGAGGTCAGATAGAGAGAGGAAAGGGGGCATACATTTTGTATGTTTATCCTCTACGTCAGCTGGTCCTCAAATTGGCCATTTTATGAAGTCAGCCGGGCCCAAAGTGCGAGGACATATAAGAGAATGACTGGAAATTTCTTCAGTAAAAAAGTAGAATGGTTGACCCCTGCGGGGCTAGCTTGTTGCTATAGGACAAAGGGGCCTCAAAATGATTGCTTCAGGATCCGTGTTTTTAATCCGGGGCTAAAGTGCGATTTGGCCTGAATTTTTTTTTCATGTACGGGTGTTCCTAGCATGTTTGTATTGTGTGCGGGACACTCCCAGAAAGTCTATTTCATATCAGGAATATAAATCTCTTTTATGACTAATGTTGGCCTTCAAATGCCATTTTGATGGGCTACTTGGAGAAAGTCGTTGCACAAAATAAAGTGATATCATTTCAATATCAATATCAATACATTGTCATATTGATAATTTCCATTTCCATTGAGCCAGTATAAGATCAGTGCACTATTCCACTATTTATTTATAGTGACATCCAAGGCCATGGCCATGAGTACGAGGCAATCATGATCAGATACCGATCCAAAACATTAAGTAGGAAACTGCCTTTTGACCATTTGATTAATGAAACTGTCCCTAAATAGTGGGGGATGGGAAGGACATGCAGTTATATTGGAAATGAGAGCTTCTTTTGGTGTATATGCACTCATGCTAGTAGCAGTTTGATATATCGTGTGTAGGGACACATGAAAGTAGACTCACATGAACACACACCCTTCACCCTCAGACTAATGCATGCCAACAAGAGATGCACGAGGCAGGCTAGGTGTATAATGTCGTAAAGCTGCCACCGTGAAGCTGACATTTAACCCTTCACCATGCACCATGCCCTGGTGCCGTTATACGCTGGTCCTGCATTGGAGAATCCATTGCTTGACTCCATGTCCTATATAGTAAAGGCATTTCAACTAACGACTTTCATATGGCGATAGTATTGAGATACAGAGCCACAGGTCAACAATGTTAAAATAGATATCCGAAACCATGGTCGAGGTTAAGGTCATTTTAGCACCCGACTTACCAAATTCGGGTAGTTTGGCTGTTTTTCCCATCCTACGTGCCTGGTCTTTACCTGCCTATGCCTCTGGATCTCCCCTACATTCCTTTCTGTCTCCGTTCCCTGGTTACTGCCTTCCTGTCCGACTTATTGTAAATTGGATAAACCTATGACTCAAAACCTCCACTAAAAATTCATGTTCCTAATGTACACTGCAAAGTTATTCCCTAAACAACATTTAAACTAGTCACACCTGCTCTTGTCAAGACGTGTATAAAAGGGGAAAAGGTTTTCTAAATAATCTTATTTATCTACACTTACAGGTCATGAGCCGTATGAATAGTGTGAACAGGCTATACCTACGCAGACTTTAAGCCTCTGCCTCATCATTAATCCTCAATAAGGCCTTTGTCCTTTCGGGCAAGCAGGTGTGGGATAATCCGCTTATCTGCTGCTCCTATTCAGGACAAGAAGTTCCCATAGTTGATTAATAATGTACCAAAGGATGATATTCTTAATAGGAGGTGTTCATAGCATCATCTAATTCCTTCACATGAATAATATCTTAATGGTATTTTGGTTGCATTATACACACTGTCATAGTGTACATCACAGGATCATTTATTTGCCATTCAACATATTCTTAATGAAATTAACGTAGTTTAGTGATATGAAATGAAATTGGAGTTTTCTTGGTGCCATTTTCTGATTCCCGTAATTACAATCATCCCATCATGAGCAGAGACAATAAAGTGACCATTTACTATATTTCAGCTAGTTTCACTGATATTCAAGCAAACTGCTAAAAGATATGGCCACTTCGCGTCAAGACTTGTAAAAGTAGTTCTGACAGACATGTAGCTGTCTGAAAACTCCACTCTTTAATTTTTCGCCACCTTTCGGAGCTGCTCTCGCTGTGAGCTGCTCCCCTCTATCTGAGTCTGATTATCAGAGCAGCTCGGGTCTGGCCTCAGTTCCTGCATCCATCTACGATCAGACAGACCTCCTAACCCTGCTACTCAACAGCCCCAGCCCCTTTCTTAGTTGCTCTACTTGAGCGCACAACACGACGCACCCTTGCACCTGGCCTGTCACACCACGCATTGCCCCTACCCCAGTGGGCACAATATCTACCTGAAGGTTGAATCAACATTGCATCAACATTGAATCAACATTGACAACCATTTATCAACATTGATTCAATGTTCTGTGCCCATTGGGACTCTGCCTTGTGCTGCACTGTCACTTTGTGTTGTAAAGGACAAGAGGTCAATGGTAAGCTGCTCAATAGAGGATGTACATTAATTAGCCGATATGGTTGGGACTGAGGAAATCATGTGGTGTGGCTGAAGGATGTGTCATAGTCATACGACTGTTAGAATGGACTTCTGGGGTATATGCGGGGTAACTGCCTTGGTGGAGGGATGATGTAGTTTGACAATCAGGAGTGATGCCAGTTGTTTTTTTCCAGCCCCATTCCTCCACCCTAACTGGAGAAAAAAGAAAGTTCTCTTCGGCCAAAACTGAGGGGTGAAATGCCTGCATCCTCCATCCCCTGCTGTCACAGAATGGCTGTTCTCTGTAGAGTTGTACCACTGGCCACTGGTTCTTGGTGTATACTATACCTGAGTCAACAGAAACCGATCCCCTCCTGAGGCCTGTGGTGTCCAGGGCAGAGGTGAGAGGTCTGCCGAGGTGAGACGAGAGGCACTGCCCTGGATAGCGAGCTGAAGAGGTGAGATATGGAAGTGTGACTTGGGCCTTCGGATAGGCAGCCAGGTGAATGGAGGGGGAGATGGGAAGTAGACCATGAGGGAGAGGGAGAGTGTAATCAGGTTGTCAAAAGAGTAGAGGGAGGCAAGGTAGGGACGGGGTGGGCAGCAGTCAAAGCAAGAGAGTGAGAGAAAGGAGAGGGGATCGGCAAGCATAGTCCTCAGGGAATGGTAGGGAGGGAAGGGGAAAGGCAAACATGCCTGGGGGAGAGGACCTTTCAAGAACGGGCTAAGTAAAAGAGAAAGGAATGCAGACACTGGAGGTGTGTAAACACTGGCCACTACGTGACCCACAGGTCCCTGCACACACCGTCTGGAGGTTGGGTTATCCGCAGGAGGCAGCTGTTGTCTGTAGGTGGAGGGGGGAGGGGGTCCTGAGTTACATCTACCTGCAAGGATAAGACCCATCGAGACAGGTCAGGAATTGTTTGTGCTACTAGTTAGTGGCTGAAGAGAATAGCACTGCAGCCTTACTGTAAATAGCAGTGAATGGTAACGTACAATGTATGGTCACGTACTCCTGTGCTCTGTCTAGCATAATCATAAAGTACGTAGTTCAGACTAGGAACAGATAGGCTGATACAAAGCAGGCATCGAAATCTCCTTCATGGTCCATGATGGCTTTCAAATGTCATGTTGCTGGGCTACTTTTGGGATTTCTTTGAAGAGTATTGAGTTGTATCTTTTGAACTCGAAAACTCAGTTGGATTTGCAGTGAGCCAGATTGTACACGATTCACCTCGGAATGCATCCCAATGCAATCACATGAAGTCCAATCTAATAAGACACCGCATCAAAACATATATATGATATCAAGCCGTGTTGGGGAGGTGAAGTGGTTGAGGGGCTGACACCCCCGATGTTGTAATCCTAGTATGCCAATAATAGAGGTTTATGTAAAACCCAAAAGTAGATGGGAAATCCAAGTAGATGTATAGTCTAGATCAGTACAGATACAGTAGACATAGCAGTACCCATCGCTTTGCAGCAGCCCCAAATGTTCTGTTAAGAAAATACCCTTTCTATTAAAAAAGGACAGGTATTTGATAAGAGACCTTCTCTCGGTACATATATACATACTAGTTGCACCTTAGTACACATGATACCCTGATTGCTGACCTTTCACTGTGCGAGTGCTTGAAGATTAGCGATTAATGAACCCTAAGTGTGTAGAGATACACCACATGAAAGTAGACCCACATGCATGTAGCCCCCGCTGGAGTTCAATATTCGACTGCTGCACGCAAACAGGAGATCAGTATATATGGTAGGCTATGTAGAGTAAGGTGTGTGATCTTGTAACCCTGCCAACATAAAGCTGACATTGAACACTTTAAGGGCAGCATAGTACGTCAATGTACTATGCCCCCTTTGTTCGCATGTTGAATGGATACAGTAAGGAGTAATTTGTAGTGTTGTAAACATGTATGCACAATATACTGTACTTAAGGGCATGATACACTCCTGGCACTTGCTGTGCATATGCCGCAGTAGCTTGCCACGGGAAAACTATGACTGTCAGCATTTGCTGCGGCAGGTTGCAGCAGGTTTTGACCCTGTTACATCTGCCGCATACAACGTTCTGGGGCAGAAGGTCTCAGTGATGGAAATGATTTTGCTATATGTTTCAATATAGAATATCACACAATTACAACTACTACAATTACAATTTCTGAAAATCACCCCTGACCTGATGCATTCTTCATACCCAACAAAATTAAGCTCCTGATCATGAAACATTATAGCGTAAAGCCTCCTCAAGTTCACCTGAAATTGCACTTAATCGTTTTCATTTTCATTGAACACCAATCTAGCCTTAAAAAGAAAGCCCCAATGTAGTACATGCAAGTAATTGCCCGCCAGATCTGCATTGATGCATCGTAAGATGTATGTCTTCATATTATGAAGCATCGAGGCAGAATGTCATCCTTAAGGAATTAACTATATGGTTCTCATACATTACGGTATACTGTCAATTATGTGATAATGAATTGTATTATATGATAGACATCCCCTGATATGCCCCCTCCCCCCGTCCTGGAAAACTTTTTTATACTAAAAAAGTGCAAGATATACGTAGATAAATATCATAATCATCTTAAAAGCTCCCTAGGAGTTTATTATGTAGAATACAGCATTGTGCTTAAAGGTACAATAGCACTCATCAGTTCATTATACTATTGTTACTGATAACCATGGAAATTGAGGATCGATATCACCACTATGTTGAATAACAATTGGAGGTGGAAAGGGAAACTAAGTTTGGGTAGCATAACCTATTCACTAATTCAATGGGGTTTCTTTCATGTAAATTTTGTTGGTTCACCCTGCAGCAGTCAGATAAGTTTGCTATTGCATTAGTGAACACAGCCCTTTTCCTACAAGAGGCACTAACACCACTGTATAACAATGTTCTTATATTACACTGCAAATATAGGGGAAATGATTACTCTTTGTATTACCATCAGTGGGTCTGGTAATATTGTGTGATGTCAGAAGGCACTGCCATATTCAGGACCAGCCCAGGCTATGATTGAGATATCCCAGTAGTCAATCAAAAAAGGATTGTCTCAGGTTGACTGCAGTAGTTTTGCAGGAGTTAATTGATATGCTGTAGGGACATTTCTGTAATGATTATCCATTTACCCTTTACATTCAATGATTTTCTTCTATTGAAAATCAAATAGTCGGTATTCGTAACGTGGATATTTTCTTCTTGTGTAATCACCATCATCAACCAAAATACTCAGTTTGCTTTATTGACCTGCCATGAGAGCGATATGGAACCAATCAGTGATAAAGTAGAGAGCCCAATGTGGATGTGATGTAGACTGGGTGGGGCAGGGCCTCTTATGGGGGGTGTGGAACAATTGTGTGTTCAGCTAAGTGTAGGAGTGGGAAGGCACTTTACCTACAGCCATCTTGGATTTGTAAAACCAAAATACACCATCATATGGGGTCTATGTGGAACAGGAGGCTGGGGAATTTGTAAATCCTCAGAATTATGATTTCTCATACAAATCCACTTTATCTTCCGGATGACATACTGCACAAACTTTTGAATTATGCTTGCCTGTACCCCTGTATATATTAGGTACACGTATATGGCAAACCTAATGGGTAAACTCAACAGAAACCAGGTTTCTGTGAGAGAAACCAGGTTTCTGTGAGAGAAACCTGGTTTCTGTGAGAGAAACCTGGTTTCTGTTAGAAAAACCTGGTTTCTCTTTTTGTTCCACAGAAACCCACCCTTTGTAACATAGTGTAGCGGGCACGTATCGCTCTGGGCAGCCCGAGCGTGCGTGGAGAGCGCATTGCCCGCCTGTGGTAGTACCGTAGCAGAGCGGTGGAGAAGCAGCTAGCCCTGTGGTGTAGCGGTAGCATTCTCAACTTGAGAGCGGAGGGGCCGGGGTTCGATTCCCCGTGGGGCTGTCACGTTTTCCGCTGCCTGTGGGTTTTTCAAATAAACCCCTCCTCTCAGAATAGAGGATGGGTTTTCTTTAAGAAACCAGGATTCTCTCCACATAAACCCATCTTCTGTAATAGAGTGGTGTGTTTTTTTTAATAAACCCTTCCTCTCAGAATATAGGATGGGTTTTTTTGAGAAACCAGGATTCTCTCCACAGAAACCCAACTTCTGTAACAGGGTATGGGTTTTTCAAATAAACCCCTCCTCTCAGGACAGAGGATGGGCTTTCTTGAGAAACTCTGTAATAGAGTGTGGGTTTTCCAAATAAACCCATGCTCTGTTCACAGAGGATGGGTAGATATCCATAGAGCTAGTTAGATGAAACAGTACTAGATCAGCTTAATTTTTATGCTAATGAGGCTAATCAAAGTTTAAAAACACTATACGACACTGATTGTGTCCTTCCTGAATATTTAGAAAATCTAGGTCAATTAGTTAAGGTATTTTCTCTGCAGGCTTCTGTATATAGAATCCTGGGCTCTCAGGTAAACTCATCCTCCGTACATAGAGGAGGAGTTAGATGTGAGAGGATGGGTGTCTCTGGTAGGGCCAGACAAGGGCGAAGCCGAAGTCACCCTACCAGCAAGCTGTGGTTAATTCTAATCCCCTTTCATAGCCATTGTCTATCTGTTTTAAACCAGGGTATGCAGTATAACCAAGGTGCGAACTATATTGTTCTGCCTCACCACCGTGGTTTAAATACGATATAACTAAGGTGAGAAAGTCATTTGTCTTTCTGTCTTCTCTAAAAAGGCCCAGAGTGCCACTCCTCGCACAACTCGGACTGTTACTGGAGGGGCAGCAGGCGTTTTGCCTCCAAGGTCCAATAGACACAACAGCCAAGGTATACTAATAGTATACCAACTCCTTCGTTCCTTGATCCCAGTTACAGCTTAGCAAGGGCATTTTGTGAGCGTGGTTATTTCCAGGGTACGTTACTACCCAGCTAGCAAAACTCGTAGTAAATCACGTCATCTCTACATCTTTTCTCAATAGATATTTACTACATTTGGTTAAGTTGTATTCTTGGCCTCATGACATGCTATATGAAATTGATTTAGACGTCAATCATCTGACATATTTTCAATGTAACATAATGATATTAGTATGACCTGCTTTGAAGGACATCAGGAAGATGCAACAGGGGTAGACACTAAGGCTGGCCCGGGAGCCAATGGCCCGTAGTTTTGAGTCCGGGCCCGTAGTTTTCAGAATATTTACATTGCTACGGGCCCGGTATCTTATCTTTTAAGATGAAAAAGAGAGAAAGAGAGAGTAACAGTGAGTTCTCAGCCATTATTACCCAATTCAGACCTTTTCATACTTACTATGCCAATTCCTACATACCGTAAAACCTCGCGTATAAGCCTAACTCGCGTATAAGCCGCACCCCGAGTTTGGTGCGATCCTATAAGCCGCAGAGGCCATATGAGAATTGTTAATTTGGTACTGTAGTATACTTATAAAAACTCTTGTATAAGCCGCACCCTATTATATAGGCATGTTTGGTATCAAAAGAAAGCTTAGTCTGATTCGCGTACAAGCCGCGGCTTCTACGCGAGGTTTTACGGTAGTCATAGGACTCAAATTATTATCAATGCCATAATTATGGCCTAAAATGTACATAAAAAGATTGATTTTCTGTGACCAGAACAGACTTGTTGATGTTCAAATTCCCGGGCCCACAGTTTTACCTCCAGGCCCACAACTTTTTCAGGCTGTGGGCCAGGGTGGCCCATGGCCTAAAATGTTAGTGTCTACCCCTGTGCAATATAAAGATGTTAGTAAGTTGAGTAATTATAACATTGTGTGAGGTGGGTATATTCCAAAATCATTTTAATTGTGGAGTAAAATTTATTTCATAAATAAGATGCATATATGCCAGATGCAGGCACATTTTAGTCATCATGAAAAGACATGTATACATTGTACACATGTATCTAACGCCTACCCTACACCTAGAGTAAGACTTCTCCATCAGAAGTAGGTAACATCTAAGGGATTTGATTTAATCAGCACATTTTGCCTGTAGACATCACCAATATTCCTGCAGAGTCTTAGCACATTAATCCTAGCACAGAGGCCAAGATGTGATGTCAGCTAATGGTCAGTGTATGGGATTTGAATAGATTTAGCAACCACAGAAAAGGTGTGCTTGTTCTAATACGGGTTCTTTGATTAATGATTGTTCTATAGAAACAAAAATAACAGATCATTCCAGAGAAAAAGTTATTCAAGTTTCATCTTCTATGTAGATTTATTGTGTTGAATAGATACTCATTTATGGCAAAACTATTGCCAATGTAGATTGAATTCTATTGATATTGGTTAAGGGAGACATCTTGTGTGAACTACTTGAGAGCTAACATAAAGATGTGTTATAGACATTATAATCTGACCAGCTAAAGATGTACAACATATGTGAAGTATTCGTAATGTTGGTGTCAAATCTATCACATTATTTTAGCATTCACCTGAAGGCATGAATTTGACATCAATGTTTTATGTGTATAATTTCTCAGAAAAAAGATGTAATATTCTAAGGGAGTGATCATTTTTCAACAACAGGGGGGGGTGGTTTTCCGCGCGGAGCGCACAAATTTTTTTTCACCCCCCCCGGTCAACGGGTCGAAATTTTTTAGCCCCCCCCCCCTAAGGGTCGGAAATCGGCGCGCGCGCGGGCCCTTTGACGCATAGTAACGCGCGGGCTTTTTGGCCCAAAATAGGTTAAATTTTTTTGACCCCCCCCTAACCAACCCCCCCCCCCCTGTTGATAAAAAATGATCACTCCCTAATCAAGATTTAACCACTCGTTACATCAAAAAATTACCACATTCAAACGTACAGATGATATCAAATGACCAATGTCTCTTTCGCATTGCCATTTAGATGTAGATAATATGTCAGTTTCCTGTCAAACTACTATGTAAAAGGATTTACTCCCTCAAGATGTCATGATGAGGTCGTTTTCACATATTGACATGAATATGACCAGTAAAATATGTGCTTTTTACATAAAGTGCTAGCTGGCTATCAAGTATGGACAGCAAAGCGCACAGTTCAGCGTTGGACTTTGGACGGTTGATTTCTATATCGCCAGTGTTTTTGTAAGTAGGACATGGAAGGTGGGGATCCTAACTGAAGATTTAAACTTTTGCCGTCTTTCTTCTTTCCCATATATATAAAACGGCATTAGTTGGGACCAGCGAAACACCCCATTGTATTAGGCTTGAGTGCTCGCTGGGAACAGATAAAGCAAAAGAGGCTATCTAAAAATATGTACTTTTTTCAAAGCTTAAACTCGATTTTTTGCATCAATTTACCAGAATTAATATTTAGAGGGGCTCATTTTTAGTATGTCCTCTCCTCATTAAGCTTTTTCTCAGAATCCACAACTTTGTGGCCTATACAGAGCATAGGGGCCTACATCTAGGCCTACTCTCGCACAGAGTGGCTGGCAACAAGAAAACGGGAAAGGGCAAAAGATCCGCCATTGTTCTGGCCACTAGAATCACACTCATATAGGATAATTATAGAATGATAGGGATCAAATGCAATGAGATTCCGTAGTAAACACCAATATCTTCTCCCCCTATAAATATGATATTTATAGTATTTATAGTCGTTAAGATTGATCAGCTTTTACTTTTGAATCAGGCCCCTCCGAGAGAATCTGCTTGAAGAGTGAGGTTGCTACAGCGGGACTGTGCTGGTAGGCACGGACTCATTGCCATGGTGACGCTATCTGGGGCATTGGGACGCTGCTATGTGTGGTTCCCGCGCCCTGCACAGGCCGCGACGATGTCCGGCCCTTGCGGGGGGGGGGGGGTGTGTGTGTGAGGGGGGGGGATAGGCCTGTAGGCCTATAATGGGTGTAGACCCCTAAAATCGACAGGGCGACATGGCCTTTTCTTAAAATCGACAGACGACATGGGGCCTAGTGACAAATGACAGGAAAAAATTAAAGATATTGACAAGGGACATGGCCTTTTCTTAAAATCGACAGGCGACATGGAGCCTAGTGACAAATGACAGGAGAAATACAAAGATACTGACAAATGACATGAGCATTTCTTAAAATCGACAGGCGACATGGGGACCCCCCATCTAGACCCCCCCTATACCCCCCCCCCCCCCACACACACACGCACATATAGGCACAATCCCGGCCCCCGAAGGGGCTGGTTTCATTTTAAAAACGAGTGGGAGGATAGGAACGGTGAGAAAAACAGAAAACGATGAGAATCACTAGATCTACCCCCGTTTGTAAGATGACAAGCTTATACAGTTTACTATTAAACTACACAACATATAGACACAAATATTAAAAATAGATCAAATTACTTAAAACAGAATAAAGATCCAGTCAGCCTATTAAAAACCTGCAATGCACTGCATCCGGGTTTAAACATTAGGAGGATAAAGATTGTCAGGAATAGCAGGGAAGACAAACAAAAACAGACAAGAATTCCATTACAACGCGGATATCCAAATCACATTAAAATGACATGTCTGCTAAATTAGTGGGGCTGTGAATAATGGAATTTGAAATCCTGATTACACTGTCCCCTCTCCATGTTGGAATGAGTCCTGCAACGTGTGACCAATATCTTAAAGTCTCTTTCTGTTGGTATTGAAGTTAATTCTACTGACTATTAACTGACTGAATCTGTATGTGGAATTGACATCTCACATTCAAGACATTGTACTATATGAGTGCCTCTACATGGGGTAAAATTCGACACGGGCGACACGGCGACACAGCCCTTTAAAAAATCGACACAGGCAACACAGCCCTTTAAAAAAATCGACGGACACAGGCAGCTTAATAATACCCTAGCATATTGTGTATGCATAATAATCGACACATCGACTCAGCCTTTTTGCTAAAAATCGACACATGGTAAAAAATCTGGGTACCCATGTAGAGGCACATATGACTAAACTTTCTTATCAAA
Source organism: Harmothoe impar (assembly GCA_947462335.1). Lineage (NCBI taxonomy): Eukaryota > Metazoa > Annelida > Polychaeta > Phyllodocida > Polynoidae > Harmothoe > Harmothoe impar. The sequence goes on along the minus strand of OX381712.1, from coordinate 49,342,578 downwards.
CTCCTTATAGCTAGGTCTAGTCTTGCTAATGCCTGAAAGACGTGCCCAGCTATAATCATTCACCTGCTACTGATCTTTAGGAGGAGGACAATAGATTTCAGGACGCGAAGTAAACACGCTCTGACACATAACTATGTAGACTGTTAGAAGTAGTTCTGACAGATTTGCAGCTGTGTGTTTGCTCCTCTCTTCAACCTTTTTCTCACCTTGCTGAGCTGCTCTCACTGTGGGCTGCCCCTCTCCCCCTGGACACCAGAGCAGCTCGGTGCCGGCCTCATCTCCTGTTGCCATCTGTGGTCAGACAGAACTCCCCATCGCTTTAACACTCCCGACCCAAAGTCCAAGCCTCTCTAACATTTGCACAAATTTGGACCCCAAGCCACTATTGCCTCCCAAAGCTCACTCTACCCTAAGCAAGTATTTACAGCGGGCCTGTCGGGCCTCCCATTGCCTGGTGTTGCCCTGTCAGACTCTGCTTTGTCTTAACCCATGTTATCCTCCCCTTGCCTCTCCCTTCCATCATCTCTGGCACTCCTCTCATTTCCTTCTTACCCCACTTCCCCAATCCTTCCATCCCCACCCAAATTCTGCCTACTCTCCTCTCCTACCCCTGCCATCCCCTACCAAAGCCCCTTCTCTGATTTGCCTCACATGTTCTCAGTGTATTTAGGATAGACCTGAATTTATATTATAGTTTACACATAGCCACAGTATATGTAGTATATCTTAAACCCTACAAAAGCGTGATTCCCATGATGCTGTCTGCTCTCTTCTCCGATACACGATGACAACAAGTGTTTATGTGAACTTCGATAAAGCCTCACGAAGGCTCAGTAAACAATGACCACCACGAATAAACATGCTGTACTCTTGCATTAGTGAGCAATTCAAACTATGAACTATTATTTACTTCACGGTCACCTCCACCTATTAAGGAGCAACACCTCGTCCTAGTACGTCCTTTCACTTCACAAATAGGCAGCATTCTGAAGCACTAGTTTAAATGATAATAAAAGTAAGTAAACAGACTGTATCTCTGGCACAGCTACTGGTTTGTCTTCTTAATGTCAGAGCCATCTGAGGGTGTCCAATTAAACTATGTGAAATTGGAAATCACTAATAATTCTCGTTGACCAGCACTAGTTCCCGACATGTTATTTGAGGACCGACATGGTATTTGAGGCCGACATATTATTTGAGGGCCATCCAGTTGGAATTTCGTAGGCTGTGAAATGACTCATGAAACGTTTTGCAGTGTACGGATAAAAATGCCGTGAAAGGATTTTCAAAAACAGTAAGATCTCGTTATAAGGAGGGCCTGGAAAGAGTTTCACAGGGGATGGTAAATATGGGTTGATCTATAGTGGCTGCAAGTGATAGATTAGGAATGGTGATGAGAACAAAGTACAGAGTGTTACACACGGATCTATCTGTCTTAGAATGGACCTACAAGTGGTTCATACACAGCGTAGTGGATTGATCCTTTGGGAACACCTGCAACATTCATCCAATTACCATTGTAAAACCATTACTCATACAGACCAAACATCAATCCTTAATGGATCGACTTGACAGGGAGAAGGCCTATTGCAATGCCTTTGCTGTAATACAAATTCCTCACCCGTTTACTAAAGGAGAAACCCAATTATTGTCTCCTGGAGACAAAAATATAGGCGATGCTATTACCTCCTCTGGTTTAGATGGAATTGCTACCTGTTGGATGATCTAGATATCCTATTGATTTCTGCATATAACTCTAGCTTAATATATTAGAAAGCAGAAAATGTAAAGAAAATGTCATGTTTCTCAATTCCACTTGAAAAAGCTATGGTTAACTATAAGCTCCAGGAGAATTTTCATTTTGTGGCTATTGCTATTTGCAAATCACTTCGGATAATGATAGTTGGAAACATAATCAAATAGGAAAAATCGTATATCACGGTGCTCATTCAAAGATAAAGTACCTCCTTCGTTGCTAGACATTCTAGTCCTAAAGCCCATGCCATGGACATTGTCCCTTAAATACCGTAGCCCTCTGTTACATTCTATGTGATAATTAGACTTAATAAAATTATAGGCAAGTGACAAGGCACCTCCCCCCCCCCCCCCCGTTTTTCTTTTGCAAAAAAAAACTAACCTTTTTTTTAAAAAAATACCACAAAAAACTAAGCTTTTTTTGAGAAAGCTGCTCTTTGTAAGCAAAGTTTCTCATAACCAATACGGATATATAGAGAACTGGCAATCAGGACCATGACAACGTGCTCCTTATAACAGTTCCTCATTTTGACGAAATTCCACTGTAAATTAGTGTAATTATAGACACTACATTTGGACCATTTATTCACTGCCTTGAACACGTCTATTGCTCGGACAATTATGCCAGAATGCAGATTCTGCGAGGGATGCCTTGAGGCAGTGAGGCTGTAGCATATTTTTCTGTGTAATGTTTGTAATGAAAGACATCAGCAGAGTTGAATCAATGTTCAATACCATATCATACCTCAAAAACCCCACCCCATTTCCCCTGTGTCCTAATGCTAAACAAGGGGAGAAACGCAGAGGATCCATAAGTAATGGGAGCTCATTTGGAGCTTCTTTTTGTTGAGGAGGGCGTGGAGTGTCTGGTGTCCATAGGGTGGTATTATCAGTGTGAGGTAATGATAGGACGACTAGACGTGTTACTATATATGTATATATGTTTCCCACGTGAACAAAGAGGAATAGTCTGAAGACCTATAATGGAATATATATATATATATATATATATATATATATATATATATATATATATATATATATATGTGTGTGTGTGTGTGTGTGTGTGTGTGTGTGTGTGTGTGTGTGTGTGTGTGTGTGTGTGTGTGTGTTTGAAATCAAATACTACATGGACAGGCACTAAATTGGTGCTTTGTGAATGGGAGTTCCAAATCCCAGGATACGATCTGAATTAGCATAGAGATAACGGCTTAAACTTAATAGTAGGGCATATCATTAGGACAGAATGAAGTGTTTTTCATTATCATATGGAGCCGTTAAGAAGAATTAGGACAATAAGAGATATTGGTAAAAAAAAAAAGCATGCAAGGAGGGCTTGTTAACCCCTTATCCTACTAAATTGCCCTTAACCTACAAAAACATATAGGTTTGCAGTATAAGGGCTGTCAGTCGGGCCCTTATCCTACAAAATTTGCCCTTATCCTTCTAAACACCTGTCGGGCCCTTATCCTACAATATTGCCCTTATCCTACAAAATATATAGTTTTGTAGGATAAGGCTGACTGACAGCCCTCATACTACAAAACTATACATATTTGTAGGATAAGGGCAAATGTGTAGGATAAGGGCCTAACAGGGCTTCTTTTCTGCAAGCTTTTGCGATCAAGTTTGAATTCATGTAAACCTCACCTCAAAGCTAATAACCACATCGATACAAATGGAAGACACTTTAGTACATTGGTAATACTCATTTACATAGCCCTGTGGCAACCTTACCTCCCTGAGACAGATGGTATTATAAAACCTATCTGACAACACCCTTGCTTTATGACACCCCCTCCCAGCACATACACAGACAACCCCCATTACCAGTACAACACGTGGTTTTGGTTGACCCCAGGCAGCCATCAGATGCGTGCCCATACCTTTATTTGGGGAGGATTGGGTTTGGGGTGACGCTAAGGGGGCGAGGTGCTCATCAGATCTGCTTGGACCAGGATTGTCAATTTGCCGGACCTGTGGGAATGATATCAGTCACAAATGTGTATTCTCTGTTCTCACTGACACCTGGGGAGGTAGGCGGGAGTGTGCTTTATTATCATTAGGTATCTCCAGTGTGGATGATTGATGCACAATATTCACATTTATAGGGCTATGAGGCTGCTTTACGCCAATGATGCGGCCCCAGATGAGGGGTTGTTGTGTCACTTGTCGGTTTTAAGAAATGCCAATGTCGCTTTTCAATTTTAAGAAATAGGTCTTGTTCCTTGTCGATTTTAGGAAAAGCCGATGTTCCTTGTCGATTGTAAGAAATAGTTCTTGTCCCTTAATGCCGGCCCACAGCATTCCCTTGTCAGAACAGTCATAACCGACTATTATTTGCCAGTCGATATTACCCGTCAGGGGTCTGATTCAGAATGACTGCCGTATCTGCTGGGCCGTCAAATATGTTGCCGATAATGAAATATCAACTTGACGAGAGGTCTCGGCAGCGGCAAATTCATGGATATCCAATGATCGTCATACTCAATTTTCGGGGTATTGCATAAGGTGTTATAGGCCTTTATATGTTTATAGTATCGTCTTAGCTGTAAAGTTTTTACTTCTGACAATTGTATATTGTGAAATACTTTTCACGATTAATCTACCTGATTGTCATCGTCAAACCCGAAATTTGTCGGCAGTATACCCCCCAGCAGATACGGCATTCATTCTGAATCAAACCCCTGGGGCCCTGATGGTGCTAGATTCTTTTTGACAATACCCTACTTAGAGTACCGTGGGGTATTACTGGCAGGGGGGCTATTACTGGCACCCTGGCAGTGTTGTGGGGATTTTCTGCTAGGCAAATCGGGTCAGGGTAGCCAATGATAATTCAAGATAATTTGGGGACCTATCCCCTTACCCTAAAGTACAAAAAAATTGGAAATGAAACTTTGTGATTAGGATAATTCCCTTCAAATTTATGATCCCTGAGTCATTAAGCTCAAGATCGGTGCAGGTTTTGCCAAGATTTAAGAGGAATTGGGCCCAGATTCACAGCTTCACCTTTATGAGTTTTCATAAACCTTAAGCAGAATTCCATGACCAACTTTTGTCCTCTGTCTGCTAGAACAGTCATTTTTGAACTGGGTCTCAATGCCCCCAAGCTGGCAGGGGTGCCAGTAATACCAACAGATTTGTATAGTTGTGGGCATTACTGGCACCCGTCTTACTGTCATCCTTTCTAGTTAAGATGAACATGATAATAATCAGTAAATGATTCGTTCTTTGACACTGCATGTAGATTTATATGTTTGGTTTAAGAGCAAAGCTGTTTCCTTAGTAATTTGGCTTCTTTGGGTATCCAAACTAACATTCACAGATAATTCCACTGCAATTGTGTGAGGTCCAAGTCTGTGTTTTGGTGTACATCAATGATATATGAGTGTGGCATGCCAGGATGTCTCTGACTTTAATTCCTTCATGGATGACAAATTATTGTGTGTCCCCAACATGGTCCGTTTATATTTTTGTAAAACTATGCTTTTTTCTAAGGAAAGCATAAGGGTGCCAGTAATACCCCCAGCCATGCCAGCAATACCAACAAAATCCTGAATTATTCCAACATAAATATTCATATGACAACATACATTATTTTTAACCATAACTGATGGAACATGTGACAATTAAAGTCCATGCTTCGTGGATGGGAAAAGAGAAATTCTCAAAAAAATCTCACAGAAATTGCACCAGGGGTAAAAACTTCTTAGGGTGCCGGTAATACCCCACGGTACTCTAATAGGCAACTCCAAATACCCTTCATAGAGAGACAGATCGCTCCTGCAATGTATGATTCTTGTGCATTCATGAGCTGAGAATCCTTATTTAGCTAACATGCCACATGAGTGTTTGGCTAAGAAGTCCTATATAAAGTGTTTTTTGGCTAGCAAATCCTTTGTATAAATAGTCATCTTTAGCTGATAAACCCTATATATCTTAGAGCAGTATTGTATAGGAGGACTGTCAGCTAAAGATATGTTGACTTGTTATCATAGTTTGGTATCTAAAATAATTATTATACATGTATGGTTTGTGTGCATCATCAAACAGATTGATCATCATCAAACAGATTGATCTAGTATTCTAGCTTGGTACAGAAGGCCGCTATAAAGAGCATGTCAGCCTAATGCAAATTGGTCTGTACTCTTACTTGGCCCCTAAGACCACTATTATAAGGGTGGTTAGCTAAAGACCACTTTATAGGGTTTGTTTGCATTCAAATCAATTCCTCTTGTAGCATTATGTTACTGGTATTTCAGATAATAGTATTTTTAAAGTGCTTCAACAGAAGGGTCTTTAGGTGCTTGGCCGTAGGCACTGATAGATACCTGAAGCAGAATACTGCTGTTCCGTCCTTCTTCTGACTGCATATTTATTGACATGTCTACGTCATGGATGCATCACATTAGAATTTACGGATCATATATATGGCAAGCCGTGTATATAATTCAGTCTATGTAAGGGTGAGGCTTGATTTCTCCGAAACACATTTTCTTCATTTAGTAGGCTAGAATTGATGCATCTCTCCTGCATAGACTGCAGATCAATTAGAAACGTCCATAACATTAAGCATCACCATACGGACCCAAAATCATCACCATACAAACACAATCATTTTCTTCATTTAGTAGGCTGGTATTAATGCATCTCTCCTGCACAGACTGCAGATCAATTAGAAAGGTCCATAACATTACGCATCACCATACGGACCCAAAATCATCACCATACGGACACATTTTCTTCATTTAGTAGGCTAGAATTGATGCATCTCTCCTGCATAGACTGCAGATCAATTAGAAACGTCCATAACATTAAGCATCACCATACGGACCCAAAATCATCACCATACGAACACATTTTCTTCATTTAGTAGGCTAGAATTGATGCATCTCTCCTGCATAGACTGCAGATCAATTAGAAACGTCCATAACATTAAGCATCACCATACGGACCCAAAATCATCACCATACGAACACATTTTCTTCATTTAGTAGGCTGTAAATGATGCATCTCTCCTGCATAGACTGCAGATCAATTAGAAACGTCCATAACATTAAGCATCACCATACGGACCCAAAATCATCACCATACGGACACTTTTCTTCATTTAGTAGGCTGGTATTTATGCATCTCTCCTGCATAGACTGCAGATCAATTAGACAGGTCCATAACATTACACATCACCATACGGATCCAAAATCATTAGCACGCAGACACATTTTGCAAACCCTGTGAACCAGCTGTTTGACCTGAAACACATCATGCATCACCATACAGACCCAAAAGTATCACCATATGGAAACATTTCTCCTCTTTACTAGCTTAGAAAACATTCCTTTGTAGACTTTGGATTGGTAGAACATGTCCAATAAATCATGCACCACCATACGGACCCAAATTTATCACCATACAGAAACATTTCCGAAGCCCCCATAGTGCCTCTATCACAATGATGTTTGACCTGAAGCCCCCATAGAGCCTCTATCACAATGATGTTTGACCTGAAGCTGCTATAGTGCCTCTATCACAATGATGTTTACCCCGCAACCCCCATAGTGCCTCTATCGCAATGATGTTTCACCTGAAGCTCCCACGATGCCTCTAGCTCAATGATGTTGGACCTGAAGCTCCTATGTGCAAGTCCTATCACAGGCATGCTACAGGTGGACCTACAGGTGATATGAGGCATGACACATATGTAGGGGCTAGGGTTATATGGGGTTTATATGACGGGTTCTGTTGGATGCTGTGTTGCGAACTCCGTCCGAACCCTTCAGCCTGATGGCAGTTGGCAGCACCTGCCCCGGGCTTGGGGTATGGACAGAGGTCGCTATAGGCTTCCGGTCTGCGTGTGCCCGCGCAGGCTGGCTGCCTATATATAGCTGGCATTCGATGGGACTCGTCGGTCACTCTGGATCCATACTTGGACAGAGGCCCTGTGATTGTATCGGCTACAAGCCTACTGACCCGCTCCGAACTCTATAGGGAGTTCGCACTGATATAGCTTTGCCTGTCTAGGTTACTGAATAAACCTGTGATTCGCAACCTGTACACTTGATCCGAACTGTGTCGACTTTGGTTATTTACTTAACAACATAACAATATTATAAAGGACAAAGTATCGTTTATTACACTGGTGCCGTGACCAGTTCTGAGTGAAAACACAGGTTAGCCTGTGCAAAGCACAGACCACATACTCTGGCAGGAGTACGGAGGTCTCCCGATGAAGTGCAAACTTCATCCCCGGAGGGGCCATTTGCCGTAGAGGAGGCAGATACCCCAACAAGAGGTGCGAATGTTCTACAGGGGGCAGCCGCACCATCAAGAGTGGAGGAAACTCCGGGGCCACGAGGGCCCAAGTTACTGAGTCGATCATTAGAAGAGATGAACCTGTCAATGTTTAACATTGGCGGGTCCCGTGCAGCGGCTCCTACACCTCGGATGTACGGCAATCCGGAGGAAGGTCGCTTTGATGACTACAGGGAGGCAAGAGTGCAGGAACGACTGCAACTTGCCCAAAGAGAGTTGATGACCGTACAGACCAAGTCCTTAGAGTGGTCTGATAAATTGATTTCTCTGGTGGGTGCGATATGTCCCCAAAACTCCCAAGATAAAGGAGAAAGACGCAAGGTTATCAACTTTGCTGGAAGAGAATGAGAAACTGACGCAGTCCTTGAGCGTGGTCAGGTCCGAATTCCATAATGCGAACACGGACCTGAACCAGATTTGCGAAGCCAGAGATAGGATGGCAAATGAAGCTGCGGGTCTGCGAACGGAACTCATCAGGGATACGTACACCCTGAAGGAAGCCCGCCACAGTCTAGCCGCTGAATGGGAGGTGCTGAGGACGAAGAAAATGCTATGCAGGCATTTTTGTTAGAAGCTCGCCAGAGCTTGCAGGACAGTAGGGCGGACTGTAATAGTACCTCCTTCGCCTCTGCGGATAATGGAAGCCCGACAGCTGCCCATTATATGAGTTTCACGGACACTCCAAATCTACCAGGTGGACGCGGAGTAACGATAGAAATCCTTTGACCGACTGGGTAACTACTCAGCAAGAGAAATTGCAGAAGCAAGAAAAGTTATTGGAGGAGGAACGTCTGAATAAGGCGGCGATCCAAGAAGCAGCAGCCAAGAAGTATCATACTCCGATAAGCTTGGCCGAATGGCAAACCTGTCAAACAGAAAAGATGTTCCAGGAGCAAAAAGCTCAGGAAGACGAGAGACGGGAGTTGTTCCGACAGCAGGAGGCTGTCATAGAGCAACAAAAGAAACGTATGAACGAAAATGCTGTGATGGCCAAGGAGTTGGCCGAACAGGAAGTCACAGTACTCAAAGCCCGAGCAGAAGGATTGAGAGCTGCCGGAGAGGCTGCAAAAGCTAAACTTGCGCAGGCCCAACAAGAACAAGAGGCGGAGAGACAAGCGAAAGAGCTTGAAATAGAGAAGGCGGAGCATCAGTTGTTACTGGCTCTGTCACAGCAGTGTATATGACAGATGTGGAGAAGAATTGGTGGTTCAATCAGGGGATTGATCCAACCAAAGAAGTGGTAGCGTATGGCACGTACCAGGCGTATCTGGAGCAGCTGAAAGCTGCGATTACAACGAGGGGTCTGCCGAACCAACAAGTCCGAAAAAGACTCCGAGGAGGTCAATCCTGAGTTCAGCAATGCAGGAGCTGTACGACACGAACCCTGCTATAGCTGGGATAGGATTGCACAATGTGGGAGTAGAACAGGATGCTTCGTCGGCCATTTCTAAATGCCAATCGATCACCTCTAAATTTAGGGGATCGACCAATGCAGCCAGGCAGATAGCTAGTGAGCCTAGCCCATACTGGCAGAGGAATTCGTGGGAAGAATGGCTGGGAGCCACTGTGGAAGATATCAACCTGAGTGGTTGGGATCAGAATGAAGCTATTCCTTACATCTGTAAGGGATTGCGACTGGGAGACGGCCTCATAGCGGTCGAACAGTGGAAGGAAGATTGCGGTCCGCAAGGTACCTTCAAGCAGTTGGTGGAAACATGCACCGTGCTGTTCGGAGGTTCCGCCCAGACGGATCCAATGGTCGCTTTTAAGAAGCGAGTGCAAGGCAAGAACGAAGCTCTGAGAGTATTCAGTCTTGCATTAATGCGACTCCTGAAGAAAGTACACCCTTCTTCAGGAATCCATGATGCCTTATTCTTTAAGGAACTGTTCTCTCAATTTGTCGCCGGATTGAGGGATCCTGACGTACAACAGACAGTGTATGACACTTGGAGGGCGGATACGTCTTTGGATGAACTTTTTAAGGCCATAGAGATACAAGCCCTCAAAAAGTCCCTGCTGGGAGACCAGGTACCAACCCGATCGTCTGCCATTCAGGAATGTTCTCCAGATCACTCTGAAGGGGAAAGCAGCGAGGAGGAGGCAACAGCTTCCGCGGCCCAGTTTAAGAGGAATGGTTAATCCTCTAAACCACCGTGGAAGAATAGGACACAGGAGGGGGTAGGTGATCCACCTCTGAAGAAGGAGTCCTCGGAGAAAAAGACTCCTGTGATGGATGCCGCATTCTTTACGGCATTGTTTGAGAAAATGACGACTTCCATTCAGGGGGCTACCCAGCCTAACCGGAGGAAGATCAACCGGAAGACCGCCAAGTGCTATAGGTGCTTGGAGATAGGTCATTTTGCTGCAGAGTGCACGGCTCCGAGCCCGAAAGTTCCCAGTAAGGAGGGAAACTAGGTTGGGTGGTCCGAGCTGGCGAGCGGACGACCCCTGGTAATGAAGTACGCCAACATACCAGAGAGGTAGAGCCTAGTGGAGTTCTTAGGACAGAAAGAATATCAGGGGTGGCTTCGAGCTTGGGGAGTTTGGATGCTGGTCTGGTGGAAATCTCAGTCCAACAGTTGCCCGGCAATGAGGCAGGGAGGCCCATTACGAAAGGAGACGAGAAAGTTATGGCTGTCACAGACACCGTTTGGGTAGGGAGTACCCAGCTTTCCCCTGATCATCCATGTTTCGGCCATTTGAAGAAACATTCGTTAGATTTGGCTGCTCCGAAGGACTTTAAACGCTTCACTGTAAACCCGTCTCGGCCGGGAGGGAGACGGTGGTATGTGTCTGTTACTGTGGCCGGTAGGGCAGGCGAGTTCTTAGTAGATACCGGAGCTAGCCACTCCTTTATCTCCTCAAACTTTTATGCTCTTATGCCAAGTAGTCGCGATGACTTCAAAATGAAGGTAAGCGCCTGCTCGGCCGATGGGTCAAGTATGCAGACGTATGGGCGCGCGTTCATACCACTCCGAATTAGAGGGAAGGAGTATGTGGCTTCTCCCACAATTGCGGATATTGCAGACGACGGTATACTGGGGTTGAACTTTGCGGCTTTATATGACGCGGTCCTGAATCCTATTACAGGGGTAGTCCGGATAGAGCACCGGTACCGGACGGTAGAGCAGTGTGTGCTTCGGCAAGTTTCAACAGTGGCAACGGTGGTCCAAACTGTGAAAATTCCTCCCGGACAGACGTGTGACGTGCTGGTCCAAAGCAAGGGGCTTAGGAGAGAGGAAGAAGCAGTTGTGGAACCGGATATGGCCATGTTGGGGAGTATCGGTCTAGTGGGCATGGACACCCTGGTGGGTGATGGTGCTTGGACTGTGGTGCCGGTTTCTAACCCCGGATTAGAAGCTAAGTATCCGAAAAAGGATACGGTGTTGGGGGAGGTGTTCTCCAGCAAGGCAGTGATGCCTGCTGGTCATGTGAGCATGAAAGGGGACCCTTCGCCTACCAATCTGAGTGAGGGACTGGAGAAAATGATCTCCGAAACGGATCTTACGGACCCGGGGGATCTCAGTTCCTTGAGAAGGCTGGTGGAGAGGTATCAGGATGCGTGGCAAGTGGAGGGGGAGCCTTTGGGCCGAACTGACAAGGTGCTACATTCCATCAATACCGGGGATGCACAGCCATTTAAAATGCCTTACCGACGCTTGCCGTTGAGTAAGAAGAGAGTTGTTGAAGAACAAGTGAAAACCATGCTGGAACAGAAGGTGATCATGCCTAGCACTAGCCCCTGGTCTAGTCCGGTTCAGATGTTTTTTTTAAGAAGGATGGGTCTATTCGGTTTTGTATCGACTATAGACGTCTGAACGTAGTAACCAAGAAAAATTCCTATCCTGTACCCCGAATTGATGAGACTCTGGACTCGTTGGGTGGGAACCAATGGTTCTGCACCCTGGATTTGCAGTCCAGATATTGGCAAATCGGAATGAAGGAGGAGGATAAGGAGAAGACGGCTTTTACGAGCCATATTAGACTGTATCAGTTCGAACTGATGCCTTTTGGGTTGTGCAATGCCCCGGCGACTTTTGAGGCCATATTTGAAACTCTCCTGTGTGATCTATTATGGCGCAAGTGCCTGGTCTACTTGGATGACATCATTGTTTTCGGCAAGACGTTTGAAGAGTGTGTGTTGAACCTTGGCGAGGTATTGGAGCGAATTCGGTCTAATGCGTCAACCCTGAAGCCGAAGAAATGTGAACTTTTTAGGACGTCCATGGTTTATCTGGGCCGGATCATCTCCACCAGTGGTGTGGAGGCTGACCCGGCCAAATTGGAAACTGTGGAGACCTGGGAAGTTCCAAAAGGACCGAAGGATGTGAGGTCTTTCTTGGGGTTCTGTTCCTATTATAGGGACTTCATCCACGGATTTTCGAGAGTGTCTCAACCTTTACAAAAGTTGAGCCATTGGACTCCTTTTCCCTGGGGGATGGAACAGAGCAATGCTTTCAAAGAGATTAAGGCATTGTTTCGGGACACCCCCGTGCTGAGATACCCTACGGAGAAGGGGCATTTCATCCTAGACACTGATGCGAGCAATGAGAGCATCGGGCCGCATTGTCCCAAATCCAGGGTGGAGTAGAGGTCCCGCTGGCGTTCGCTAGTAACAGTATGAACAAGGCGCAGAGAAACTATTGCACTACCAAGCGTGAGTTGCTGGCGGTGGTAGTTTATACAAAGAAGTTCAGACACTTCTTGTATGGTGGTAATTTCACATTGCGGACGGATCATTCAGCGTTGAGGTGGCTCCTTAATTTTAAGGACACGGAGGGGATGATTGGTCGGTGGTTAAATCACCTAAGCAAGTTCGGGTTGGAGAACTCTCCTTTCCAACACTGAGCAGGCACGAAGCATGTAAATGCTGACTGTCTAAGTAGACGTCCGGTTCCCCGCTGTGTGCGTCCGGACTGTGGGGATTGTGGTGCTCACAATTCTGTGGTAGCGACTGTGCGTTTGCCTTATGATGGGTTGTTGCAGAACCTGTTGGATTGGTCCACCGACACTATAAGGATGTACCAGATGGCCGACCCTACCATAGCATGACTGAGAGAGCTAGTTCCCACCGGGATATGTCCAGTGAGGCCCGAAATATCATTGGAAAAGAGAGAGATGCGACGCTTTCTAGCTCAGTTCCATGAACTAGAGATGCGGGATGCGTTATTGTGCAGGTGGAAGTCTTGTCCAGGAAAGCGGAGGGTATTGCAAATGGTAATCCCGGCTGCTATGCGGAAGGATATCCTGTACTACTGTCATGGCCATTCTACGAGAGGACATTTCGGAAAGAAGCGTTCGCTGGAAATGCTGAGTCGGCGTTATTATTGGCCGGGTATGTCTGGTGATCTCCTGCGATAAATCTAGACGTGTCCGGCCTGCTGTTTGGGCAAACCCGGTCCGGGACTGGGCAAACTGCCCTTGCAGCAGGAACTATTCGGAGTGAGGTTCGCTCGGATAGCTGTTGATATAATCAGTGGAGTGAAACCCACTCCTTAAGGGAATACGTCTATGATGGTGGTCTCGGACTACTATACGAAATACACGAGAGTGTACCCACTGGAGGATCATACTGCTGCTACCTGTGCGGAAGCACTGGTTAAGGGGTGGATACTCCATCTGGGGGCTCCCTTGATGTTACATAGCGATCAAGGGAGAGAATTTGAGTCAAAACTGTGGGCTGCTATGTGCCATCAGTTGGCTATCTGTAAGACCCGGACGAATCCGTACCAACCCCAGTCCGATGGTCAGGTGGAACGTTTTAATCGGACTCTGATCCAGGTCCTGAAGCCTTTAGTGAACTCCCATATGGACGTTGTTTGTAGAGGTTCAAATTTGCCTATGAAACAGTGCGAGCTCATTTGCTCAAAGCTGCTACATGGCAAAATATGGGTTATCACACCGACTTGAAGTTGCGACGGTTCGTAGTGGGGGATAAGGTGATCCGCTTACACGAGCCTCTCTGCAACGTCAAACTGGCGAATAACTGGGATGGACCACACACTGTGGTCAAATGTATCAGTCAGACAACTGTATTGATCCAGTCCGAGGCAGGGCGTATCCGGACGAGCCATGTGGCTCGGTTACGTACTTGGGCTGGGAGGGAGCTCACCCCGGAAACGGAGGTGGAAGATGTGAATTCGGAGGCAAAATTTGTACCCTTGGAGGGGGTGTCGGAGGATATCCCTACGAGGCGGGTACGAAGAAAGCCCCGAAAGCCCATGAAAAAGAAAGTCTCGGCAAGCGAAGGAAGGAGGGCACGGAAAACCAAAATCAAGGCTGGATTATTGGTTAAGAACGAGTGTCCTCCGGCCAGGTTACTTGATGTGGACGGTAATCCCGTTCGGCGGAGCCCTAGGCTGGTGGCTAGGGGGGTTGTAACCTAGCTTGTTTTACACAACGAGTGTGGTGTCCTGTGTTGTCTTTATATGTTATATGTGTGCTACCGACAGGGGCGCTCAGAGTCAAGGGAAAGAAGGAAGAGTGATCCCAGAGAGTGGTAGACGGATAATCGGGTGGGATAATCTTTGATTTCCCATATTTATCCACGAATACTCCAGATGAGCTCTTTATTCGAAGTACAATTTCACTTTTGGGGAGCCGCCCATGTGGCGTGTTGATCCCTACAGCCCGAGCGGCGGGGCGGGAAAGGTCGTGACCTGATTAATTAAGAATTGGGTCACGCCGGATAACGGGATTGCGTCCAATCACGCGAGACGCCGCGCATGCGCTTTGTTTTGGAAACAAAAGTGAGGGAACTGCCATATTGATTTTGGCGTTAGCCGGATCAGTAGCGGCGGCAGGTTGGCAGCGGCGGATCGCGTTTTTGGGTGAAATTGAAGAGGAGCAAGTGATTTAAAAGAGGTGGTAAGCGAGTACACTCTTTTCTAAGGTCGTTGTTACAAAAGAGGGCGGCGGGGAACTTTGTGTTTCCCGTCAACTCCTCTGTCGTAAGACACCCTGTGCTGGTAAGGATGGCCAAGCAGCAGCTCCACCACTCCGAACCACTTGTTGACCCCGAGACGGCTTCAGCTGTCGAGGGACTTGTGGGAGCCAACTCCAACTCGGGGGACGAGCTCAGTGAGAGAATAGCGGAGATGCAAGTCGACCCCGCTGTCTCACCGATCCAGAAGTCACCTTCGCCGGACGTCGATGCTGACTTCAAACTGCCCCCAGGATTGGAGCTTTCCGAGAAAGAGTCCGAACCCACCGGAGCCGCTTGCCGACCATCCCGGTTGGTAAGTCTCAGCATCTCGCCGGCCTTGAAAAATGTCGGTGAACGGTCGACTGTCCATGAAGGACAACGTCACCCACAGTGACGACAGTAATGCCTCGGGTTTGAAGACTCGTGGCAAGAAGACTAACCGGAGTAGATCCAAGTCGACTGACCGACCTGGCTCAAAGGTTATTAAGCAGTCCGGGCCCAGCAAGAAGGCTCAACCTAAGGTTGAGAAGTCTGAGCCGAAGAAGCCCGAACCCAAGAAACTGAAGACCAAGAAGGATCGGGTGGCCACCAGTAGTACTGTGGTAGCGGATCCGAAGAAGTCCAAGGCCAAAATAGACGTGAAAGCCGACATTAAACCCAAGGGCAAGGTGGAGGTGAAAACCGAACCCAAAACAAAGGGTAAGGTGGACATTAAAACCATGAGTTCCGCCGGACCGAAGAAATCCGGAGCAGCTACAGCGCAGAAACCGGTTCGGGAGACTACGACCAAGAAATTGGATACACTCCCGATAACGGATTTGTTCTCCCTGTCAAGAGGACTAGACGCGAGTCCTGCAGTGGTGGCTACTGCAGCCCTTGCCACAGCGGCAGCCACTGCAGTACTCGCCGAGCACAGCGGTAACGGAGCTCATCCGAAGACGAGCAGTACGGTGGGCATTATGGAGGAGCCTCAACCTCACCTGGAAGAGGCTATGGACGAGGACTCCACTACGGTTGGAGCCCAGGTGGTCGCCACGCTAGGAGAAGTCCTGGCTGACGCAGTGACTGCTAGTTTTAAGGTACCGGCGCCCCCGGCACCGACGAAACCAGTAATGACACCACCGGAAACCCCCCCCCCCTGAAGGAGCCTGTGCTGGATTCGGAGCATCCCACGATGGATACTTCGGACGAGGCCGGGAAACTGGACGAGGCTGATGGTGGTGGAGCTTCAGGTGGAGGATTAGGAGGTATCTTTGCTCCCCACCAACATGAGGAGTGGATGAAGGACGACGACCCTGTCCTGAGAACACTCCGAAGCTAAATTAGCCAATTAAGCAAGGATGAGGTTAAGTTGGTTGATTTCATCTTGACTGGTACGTTCAGGGGTCTGGCACTGCTGGGAGACAAATACCCCACTTGCTTTCAGGACCGCCTAAATGCGAGTCTGGAAGGTGTAGGAGAGGAGACCCGCAAGGAACGCCTCCTAGCAGTTGCCGAGCAGCGTCCTGATGCATTTGCAACTTTAGATTCGGACATGGAGACATTTGCCGAATTTCGCACGGTCCTCGGACGGCGCGGGAAGAAGCGACTGCTGACTCTAGCCATGTGGCTGGCCCAGGAAGTCGCCCAGAGAAACAAGGAGGATATCTCTGATGTCGCCAAAGAGGATGAGATCATCCAGCAGGAGACAGCGGCGGTTCGTACGACCAACACGGCTCGTCAGGAGAGAGCTAACCAGCGGGAACGTATACTGCTGGAAGCTATTCGTCAAGCGTCTCTGGAGGCGGGTAAAACCCCTGCGGAGGTAGACGCTGTTCTAGGGGGCATAGATCAGATGCCCCCGGATGAACTTGCTGCGCTAGTGGAGACTGCTCTCAAAGCTAACGCAGTGGGAAAGTTCAAATTCTTTACGCCTATGTGTGTGGGGGATTGTGTCTAGATGCATGGACTGCAGATTGGTTTTGTGGGAATGTGAAGGACTACACCATGTTCCTGCTTATCGACCTAACCAGCCATCATAGGTATATGAGTCAAAACTATCATTGTTACATTGGTCATTCCACAAAGGAGACATATCCCGTTTATTTTATCCTGGTGTACAGAAAGAACTCTCCATTCCTCGACCTCCCTTTTCCATTCCCTGACCTCCCTTCTCCATTCCTGACCTCCCTTCTCCATTCCCCACCTCCCTTCTCCATTCCCCGACCTCCCTTCTCCATTCCCCACCCTGGAGTCGGGAAAAAACATGGATGTGTTATGATATAGCAGTAAAACTAATAATAATAGATGCTAGGAGAATGCACCTTTTTGGAATAAAGTTGATAGAAGTTGAACTATTTATGTGTTTGTTTGAGTGCTTACGATAAATGTATAATGGGTCAAGGTTTATGCCGTAAATTCCCGCGTATAACCAGCACCTCACGTATAACCTGCACCCTGACTTTGAGAGAGTCATATAACCTGCATCTGGGGTCTAAAAATCGCAGATTTAGTAATATAATATACTTATAAAAACCCTCATATTACCGGCACCTAGACTTTGAGAATATGATATAACCCGCGGGTTATATGCAGGAATTTACGGTGATTAACATTGGATCAACGTCAGAACACATTATTTCTAACCTCTAAATATGATTGGCTAGAAGTTGGTACGTGAGAATGTGATGTTGGTACAACGTTGGCCCACCATTCATTTGCAAACACACACTGTGTGGCAATGTCCCCAGTTTGCATACACACGCCATTCCTAAGACCAAGCCCTCTATTTGCAGACACACACTGTGTGGCAATGTCCCCAGTTTGCAAACACACACCATACCTAAGACCAAGTCCTCTATTTGCAGACACACACTGTGTGGCAATGTCCCCAGTTTGCATACACACGCCATACCTAAGACCAACTCCTCTTTTTGCAGACACACACTGTGTGGCAATGTCCCCAGTTTGCATACACACGCCATACCTAAGACCAAGTCCTCTCTTTGCAGACACACACTGTGTGGCAATGTCCCCAGTTTGCATACACACGCCATACCTAAGACCAAGTCCTCTATTTGCAGACACACACTGTGTGGCAATGTCCCCAGTTTGCATACACACACCATACCTAAGACCAAGTCCTCTATTTGCAGACACACACTGTGTGGCAATGTCCCCAGTTTGCATACACACGCCATACCTAAGACCAAGTCCTCTATTTGCAGACACACACTGTGTGGCAATGTCCCCAGTTTGCATACACACGCCATACCTAAGACCAAGTCCTCTCTTTGCAGACACACACTGTGTGGCAATGTCCCCAGTTTGCATACACACGCCATACCTAAGACCAAGTCCTCTCTTTGCAGACACACACTGTGTGGCAATGTCCCCAGTTTGCATACACACGCCATACCTAAGACCAAGTCCTCTATTTGCAGACACACACTGTGTGGCAATGTCCCCAGTTTGCATACACACGCCATACCTAAGACCAAGTCCTCTATTTGCAGACACACACTGTGTGGCAATGTCCCCAGTTTGCATACACACGCCATACGTAAGACCAAGTCCTCTATTTGCAGACACACACTGTGTGGCAATGTCCCCAGTTTGCATACACACGCCATACCTAAGACCAAGTCCTCTCTTTGCAGACACACACTGTGTGGCAATGTCCCCAGTTTGCATACACACGCCATACCTAAGACCAAGTCCTCTATTTGCAGACACACACTGTGTGGCAATGTCCCCAGTTTGCATACACACACTGTGCAATTTCAGACCAAGTCCTCATTTTGCATACACACAGTTTGAGTTCTGATTTATTCGAGCACACACCCTGATTATAATGTATTGCCCCTATTAAACTCATTATTATTCATAAATTGACTGATCACTTTTATGATTAGGAGCAGAAAGTAGATATTAGATCTATAAATATTTGAATTGTACAAACATGTCCTCACTTTGGTTGTGAAACACTTGCCATGTCCTCAGTTTGGATGCATTGTACTGCTCTACTTTGGAGCACCACAGGCCAGCTCAATATTTTTCAATATGATAATTTACTGTTTAATGGGGGTTAGAATTATGCCGTGCCCTAAATTGAACCCAAATTAAGTGAAAGCTGGGTTAATTTGTGAAGGTCCCCACTTTGTAGGAATGTGCAACAGTGTCCCCGATTCGCTGGTAACACCTGTATGTGTGTGTGTGTGTGTGTGTGTGGGCGTGGATTAAACCCTTATGAGGTACTTTACGGGGAGGGGGAGACCTTGTGAGGTAAAATTCCTTGTGAGGTAACCTCACAAGGAAATGCCCTTATTTGGGTATATTACGTAATGAAACACATTTTCCGCCACTTTTTGAGCGAGACCTCACAAGGCATGAGGTGTGTTTAAAATTGTGTTTAACAGTGTTTGGAAACACACTCAAACACAGTTTTTCTAATGATTCCTAGCACAGTCTACAGAGGGCTCCACCGGGCCATGTTAGGAACTCATCAGACTACTGCCACTGTACCCCATAAGTAGCCCAGGGAATCAACACCTAGAATATCAGGTTGCTTGTATGTAAACACAGTATACAATTTCCTCTGGGAAAAGGAAGCCCCCAAATGCAGACTAAGGATTGGTGACTTATATGTATCCAAACTAGAACTGACAGAATGATGATCTCCCTCCTCTTTTAGATGAAGAAACATGGACAATAACAAATTATATGTGGCATGTACTTGAGAGTCACAAGGACCACATCACTACTGTGTCTTGCTCAAATAAGACCTCTTGAGGACCACAAAAACCTGTGTGTCAGTCCTAAATTGAGGAAACCTCAGATGAACTATGCTAATATTGGCTGAATGTCCTTCAAATATAAAACCTCACAGGTACCACATGGAAACTGTCTCTGTGTGTCACACTCATGGGACATCATGAGGGATATAGCATAACTATCTAACACTTTTCAACTCCTAGTGGGCACATCCCAGTGCAAGAGGCATTATTAACCCTTTAAGGGCCACTGCTGCCTACTAAAACAGTACATGTCTGTGTTGCAGATATAAAAACCTCATAAGGACAATACCAATACTGTGTGTTCTTTTAAACTAATAATACCTTACGGGGAACTCACTAAAACTGTGTGTGTGCTGTGCTGCTAAACCTCACAAGGACCTCTTTGAAACTCTGTGGGGGTTTAAACAAATAAAATCTCACACACATTCAGACTGCGGTCCTTGTGAGGTTCTGTCGATGTATGACTCACACACAGTCAGACTGTGGTCCTTGTGAGGTTCAGTCAATGTAAGACTCACACACAGTCAGACTGGGGTCCCTGTGAGGTTCTGTCAATGTAAGATTGACACACATTCAGACTGGGATCCCTGTGAGGTTCTGTCAATGTAAGACTGATCGACATTCAGACTGTGGTCCTTGTGAGGTTTTGTCAATGTAAGACTCACACACAGTCAGACTGGGGTCCCTGTGAGGGTCTGTCAATGTAAGACTGACACACATTCAGACTGGGGTCCTTGTGAGGTTTTGTCAATGTAAGACTGAAACACAGCCAGACTCCTGTCAGGTTTTATCTGTAAACAGGCACAGTATCAAGTTACCCAGCTTTCCTCCCTAGAACCTAAACAAGTCAACATGTGGTTCCTGTTAAGTCCTGTCCTGCTTCTGACATCCCAGGGACTAGATAAACAAAGTGTCAAATTACCTTTACATAAACAGAGTATCACATCACCTCTGAAACCCTCATATACAGATGCAGAGTTGCTTTTGGAATACAGCAATGCCATCATCCTTATGAGGTTTTGCCTCTGGGTGACACTAACACAGTTATAGAGGTTTAAATATGAATTTCATCCAGCTTTACAGTCCCTGTAAACTAACCCAACAACCAGTTATACCAGTGATCCTTTTTAGCATCAATTCTGGATAACTCAAACACAATTAAACAGATAGTCCTTCATAGCTTTTATTTCAGTGTAACTCACAAACAATAGTAGTCCTTGTGAGGTTCTGTCAATGTGAGACTCACACACAGTCCAGTGATCCTTGTGAGGTTTCATTTCTGTGCCTCTCACATATATATTAATACAGACAGTGTTTTTGAGCTCTAATTTCTGTGTCACTCATTCCCAATTAAACAGACAGTCCTTGTGAGGTTTCATTTCTGTACAACTCACACTTAGTAAAACAGGCAACCCTTGTGAGATTGCACCTCTTTTGAAAGTAGGGAACTGTTGTGTTGACCTGACCCAGATTCCTTGGAGGGGTATGGTTGGGAGAGGATACTGAGGGGGAGGGTGTAATAAAACCAAGGTCCCTGGCACTCACTGACCACAGGTGGTGTCCATATCACAGACTGGCTGACAGGTCCCTGTTCTGTTCAATGTCAGTTTACTTGACTAGTGTAGTATATTCTGGTCTAAAGGTCACACACACAGAAGTGATAGAGTCATAGTGACTCCCACTTGGGAGTCATAGGGCTATCACTCAGATGACTCTATAATGACTCGCTTAATGACTCTCTAAAATTATGGAGTCTAATCCCTCTGCAAAGACAGTCAAACTCCATTCAGAATCAGAGTCAGACAGATCTGACTCTCTTGTGACCAGAGTCAAACTAATGACTGTCTATGAAAGAGAGTGAAATAGATTTTTCTCCATACATTGTGACAGAGTCAAAGCTATTTGACTCAACATCAAGGAGATTTAACCAGCAAAACATGTCAGTCTGGAGTTGACAATAATTGTCAAAAACAATGAGAATCATATTTGGGTGCAGCTCTTCTGACTCCATTTCCATTGATTTGATAATATTTCTTTTCTCTGTGCACCTAGTTACATAAATGATGCACACTAGGCATGTATGTGGAGTAGGCTGGCACTGACTCTCAAATGACCCATATGCCTCTCCCTATGAAGTCCACCAGCCTGTAACTCCTTTCCCACAGGAGTCAATGGAAATGACTCCTCAGAACTTATGGCTACAGTCAGTTGTTGATATCAGTGACCATATGGCTGTAGGAGGGGCAGGGAGAGCCAGTTGTTAATATCCTAGGCGAATTTGAGGGAGAGTCAGTTTTTGATACAAGTGACTTCATGCCTGTAGAAGGGGGTAGAGGGAGTCAGTTTTGAAACCAGCGACCACAGGGATGTAGGAGGGGGCAGAGGGAATCGGTTACTGATATTAGCAACTACAGGGCTGTAGGAGGGGGCAGGGGGAGTCAGTTTTTGAAATCAGTGACCACATGGCTGTTGGAGGGGGCAGCGGGAGTCAGTTGCTAATATCATAAGCGGATTTTGGGGGGGAG
This sequence comes from Harmothoe impar, assembly GCA_947462335.1. Taxonomy (NCBI): domain Eukaryota; kingdom Metazoa; phylum Annelida; class Polychaeta; order Phyllodocida; family Polynoidae; genus Harmothoe; species Harmothoe impar. The sequence continues at coordinate 49,320,286 of OX381712.1, read as the reverse complement.
TCAGTTTTTTACACACGTGACTTTATGCCTGTAGAAGGGGGTAGGGGGAGTCAGTTTAAAAACCAGCGACCACAGGGATGTAGGAGGGGGCAGTTGGAGTCAGTTAATGATATCAGTGACTACAGGGCAGTAGCAGGGGGCAGGGGGAGTCACTTGTTGAAACCAGTGATTTCATGGCTGTATGAGGAGGGAGGGGTAGTCAGTTGTTAATAACAGCGACTACAGAGATGTTGGAGGGGGCAGAGGGAGTCAGTTACTAATACCAATGGCTATATTGCTGTGGGAGGGTTTGGGGGGAGTCAGTTCTTGATACAAGTGACTTCATGCCTGTATGAGGGGGTAGGGGGAGTCAGTTTTGAAACCAGGGACCACAGGGATGTAGGAGGGGGACTCAGTTCTAGATACCAGGGACTACAAGGCTGTAGTGATGAAAGTAAATAATTGAGACCAGCAACTAGAGTGTTTTAGAAGGGGGATAAGGGGTATGGGGAGTCAGTTGTTAATAAAAGCGACTACAGGGATGTGGGAGGGGACAGAGGGAGTCAGTTACTGATACCAGGGACTACATGGCTGTAGGAGGGGCAGGCGGAGTCAGTTGTTAATATCAGAGACTACAGGGCTGTAGTCGCTGGTATTAGTAACTGACTACCCTGCTCCCTCCTACATCTCTGTAGTAACTGGTACAAAGAACTGACTCCCCCTATCCCCTCCTACAACCCTGTAGTCAATGGTATCAAGCACTGACTCCCCTGCCCCCTCGTACAGCCCTGTAGTCGCTGGTATCAGTAACTGACTCCCTCTGTCCCCCTTCTACATCCTTGTAGTCGCTGGTTTCAAAACTGACCCCCCCTACCCCCTTCTACAGGCATTAAGTCAATGGTATCAAGAACTGACTTCAACCCAAACCCTCCTACAGCAGTACAGTCATTGGTATCAGTAACTGACTCCCTCTGCTCCTTCCAAAATCTCTGTTTTCGCTGATATCAACAACTGACTCCACCTACCTCCTCCTACAGCCATGAAATCGCTGGTTCCAACAAGTAACTCCCCCCCCCCCTCCTACAGCAATGTGGTCACTGATATCAGTAACTGACTCCCTCTGCTCCCTCCTACATCCCTGTAGTCGCAGGTGTCAAAACTGACTCCCCCAACCCCCTTCTACAGGCATAAAATGACTTGTATCAAAAACTGACTCCCGCCCCAAATCCGTCTACGATATTAACAACTGACTCTCCCTGTCCCTCCTACAGCCATATGGTCACTGATGTCAAAACTGACTCCCCCTGTCCCTTTCTACAGCGATGTGGTCACTGATATCAACAACTGACTCCCCTGCTGAAGGAGTGTTTAGGGGGAGTCAGTTCTTGAAACAAGTGACTTCATGCCTGTATAAGGGGAGTAAATAATTGAGACCAGCAACTAGAGTGTTTTATAAGGGGGATAAGGGGTATTAGGAGTCAGTTGTTAATAATAGCGACTCAAGGGATGTTGGAGGGGACAGAGGGAGTCAGTTAATGATTCAATAGACTATATTGCTGTAGGAGGGTTTTGGGGGAGTCAGTTCTTGATACAAGTGTGGACCTTGTGAGGTTTCCCCATGTGAGACTCAGACACAGCGTCAGTGTAGGCCTTGTGAGGTTTCCCAGTGTGAGACTTACACACAGTGTCAGTGTCAGCCTTGTGAGGTTTCCTCATTTGAGACTCACACACAGTGGCAGTGTGGACCTTGTGAAGTTTCCCCATGTGAGACTCACACACAGTGTCTGTATCGGCCTTGTGAGGTTGTATTGGCCTTGTGAGGTTGTGACTCACACACAGTGCCAGTGTGGACCTTGTGAGGTTTCCCATGTGAGACTCTCACAGTGTCAGTGTCAGCCTTGTGAGGTTTCCCCATGTGAGACACACAGTTTCAGTGTGGACCTTGTGAGGTTTCCCATGTGAGACTCAAACACAGCGTCAGTGTGAACCTTGTGAGGTTCCCCCATATGAGACTCAGACACAGGACCTTGTGAGGTTTCCCATGTGAGACTCACACATCGTCAGTGTGGACCTTGTGAGGTTCCCCCATATGAGACTCCCATCTCATGAGTTTCCCACAGTGACGTATGTGTACTTATACAAACAATAGACATATCTGGTGTCTCCATGAATTTCTAGGAAATATGTGCCCTGAAGTTTGCACTCCCCAGTTTGCAAGGACCTAGTCCTCTTTAACATTGGAAATGTGAGATTTACACACAGTGTGAGTGTCAGCCTTGTGAGGTTTGACAGTTGTGAGACTCACACACAGTGTCAGTGTCAGCTTTGTGAGGTCTCTCCATGTGAGACTCACACATGGTGTCAGTGTGGACATTGTGCGGTTTCCCCATACTGTATAGGCCTTGTGAGGTTTCCCATATGAGACTGAAACACAGTGTCAGTGTGGACCTTGTGAGGTTTCCCCATGTGAGACTCGCACATAGTGTCAGTGTAGACATTGTGAGGTTTCCCCATGTGAGAATCAGACACAGTGTCAGTGTCTGCCTTGTGAGGTTTCCTCATGTGAGACTCGCACATAGTATCAGTGTTGACATTGTGAGGTTTCCCCATGTGAGAATCAGACACAGTGTCAGCCTTGTGAGGTCTCTCCATGTGAGACTCACACACAGTGTCAGATTCATCATTGTGAGGTTTCTCCACATGAGGCCTGAACACAGTGTCAGTGTGGACCTTGTGAGGTTTGACAGTTGTAGGACTGACACACAGTTTAAGTGTTGGCCTTGTGAGGCTTCCCCATGTGAGACTCACACACAGTGTCAGTGTGGACCTTGTGAGGTTTCCCCATGTGAGACTCACACACAGCGTTATTGTAGACCTTTTGAGGTTTCCCCTTATGAGACTTACACACAGTGTCAGTTCCCATGTGAGACTCACAGACAGTGTCAATGTATGCCTTGTGAGGTTTCCCCAGGTGAAACTCACACACAGTGTCTGTATCGGCCTTGTGAGGTTTAACAGAACTTTGTGAGACTCACACACAGTGTCAGTGTGGACCTTGTGAGGTTTCCCATGTGAGACTCAGACACAGCGTCAGTGTAGGCCTTGTGAGGTTTCCCCATGTGAGACACACAGTGTCAATGTGGACCTTGTGAGGTTTACCATGTGAGACTCTCACACAGTGTCAGTGTCAGCCTTGTGGGGTTTCCCCATGTGAGACACACAGTGTCAATGTGGACCTTGTGAGGTTTCCCCATGTGAGACACACAGTGTCAATGTGGACCTTGTGAGGTTTCCCCATATGAGACTCAGACACAGGACCTTGTTAGGTTTCCCATGTGAGACTCACACACAGTGTCAGTGTGGACCTTGTGAGGTTTCCCCATGTGAGACTCACACACAGTGTCAGTGTCAGCCTTGAGAGGTTTGTCAAATGTGAGACTCATACACTGACACCGCAGTGTCGGCCTTGTCAGGTTTTGCCCATCTGAAACACACACAGCGGCAGTGTGGACCTTGTGCGGTTTCCCAATGTGAAACTCACACACAGTGTCTGTATCGGCCTTGTGAGGTTTAACAGAACTTTGTGAGACTCACACACAGTGTCAGTGTGGACCTTGTGAGGTTTCCCCATGTCAGACTCAGACACAGCGTCAGTGTAGGCCTTGTGAGGTTTCCCCATGTGAGACTTACACACAGTGTCAGTGTCAGCCTTGTGAGGTTTAACAGAACTTTGTGAGACTCACACACAGTGCCAGTGTGGACCTTGTGAGGTTTGCCCATGTGAAACTCACACACAGTGTCTGTATCGGCCTTGTGAGGTTGTATCGGCCTTGTGAGGTTGTGACTCACACACAGTGCCAGTGTGGATCTTGTGAGGTTTCCCATGTGAGACTCTCACACAGTGTCAGTGTCAGCCTTGTGAGGTTTACCCATGTGAGACACACAGTGTCAGTGTGGACCTTGTGAGGTTTCCCATGTGAGACTCAAACACAGCGTTAGTGTGGACCTTGTGAGGTTCCCCCATATGAGACTCAGACACAGGACCTTGTGAGGTTTCCCATGTGAAACTCACACACAGTGTCAGTGTAGGCCTTGTGAAGTTTCCCCATGTGAAACTCACACACAGTGTCTGTATCGGCCTTGTGAGGTTGTATCGGCCTTGTGAGGTTGTGACTCACACACAGTGCCAGTGTGGACCTTGTGAGGTTTCCCATGTGAGACTCTCACACAGTGTCAGTGTCAGCCTTGTGAGGTTTCCCAATGTGAGACACACAGTGTCAGTGTGGACCTTGTGAGGTTTCCCATGTGAGACTCAAACACAGCGTCAGTGTGGACCTTGTGAGGTTCCCCCATATGAGACTCAGACACAGGACCTTGTGAGGTTTCCCATGTGAGACTCACACACAGCGTCAGTGTGGACTTTGTGAGGTTCCCCCATATGAGACTCCCATCTCATGAGTTTCCCACAGTGACATATGTATAGTTATACAAACAATAGACATATCTGGTGTCTCCATGAATTTCTAGGAAATATGTGGACTGAAGTTTGCACTCCCCAGTTTGCAAGGACCTAGTCCTATTTAACATTGGAAATGTGAGATTTACACACAGTGTGAGTGTCAGCCTTGTGAGGTTTGACAGTTGTGAGACTCACACACAGTGTCAGTGTCAGCTTTGTGAGGTCTCTCCATGTGAGACTCACACATAGTGTCAGTGTGGACATTGTGCGGTTTCCCCATACTGTATAGGCCTTGTGAGGTTTCCCATATGAGACTGAAACACAGCGTCAGTGTGGACCTTGTGAGGTTCCCCCATATGAGACTCACACACAGTGTCAGTGTGGACCTTGTGAGGTTTCCCCATGTTAGACTCGCACATAGTGTCAGTGTGGACATTGTGAGGTTTCCCCATGTGAGAATCAGACACAGTGTCAGTGTCTGCCTTGTGAGGTTTCCTCATGTGAGACTCACACACAGTGTCAGTGTTGACATTGTGAGGTTTCCCCATGTGAGAATCAGACACAGTGTCAGTGTCAGCCTTGTGAGGTCTCTCCATGTGAGACTCACACATAGTGTCAGATTCATCATTGTGAGGTTTCTCCACATGAGGCCTGAACACAGTGTCAGTGTGGACCTTGTGAGGTTTGACAGTTGTAGGACTGACACACAGTTTTAGTGTTGGCCTTGTGAGGCTTCCCCATGTGAGACTCACACACAGTGTCAGTGTGGACCTTGTGAGGTTTCCCCATGTGAGACTTACACACAGCGTTATTGTAGACCTTTTGAGGTTTCCCCTTATGAGACGTACACACAGTGTCAGTTCCCATGTGAGACTTACATACAGTGTCAGTGTCAGCCTTGTGAGGTTTCCTAATGTGAGACTGACAGTCAGTGTCAGTGTAGGCCTTGTGAGGTTCCCTTATGTGAAACTCACAAACAGTGTCAGTGTCAGCCTTGTGAGGTTTGACAGTTGTGAGACTCACACACAGTATCAGTGTTAGCCTTGTGAGGTTTCCTCATGTGAGACACACACAGTGTCAGTGTGGACCTTGTGAGGTTTCTCCATGTGAGACTCACACACAGTGTCAGTGTAGACCTTGTGAGGTTTCCCCATGTGACACTCACACACAGTTTTAGTGTGGACCTTGTGAGGTTCCTCCATGTGAGACTCACACACAGTGGCAGTGTGGACTTTGTGAGGTTCCCCATATGAGATTCACAGGCAGTGTCAGTGTGGACCTTGTGAGGTTTCCACATGTGAAACTCACACACAGTTTTAGTGTTGACCTTGTGAGGTTTCCCCATGCGACTCACACAGTGTCAGTGTGGACCTTGTGAGGTTTCCCCATGTGAAACTCACACACAGTATCAGTGTGGACCTTGTGAGGTTTCCCATGTGAAACTCACACACAGTGTTAGTGTGGACCTTGTGAGGTGTCCCAGTATGAGACTCAGACACAGTGTCAGTGTCAGCATTGTGAGGTTTCACGATGTTCAACTGACACACAGTTTGTTTCTTTGAGGTTGGGCCATTTAATGTTTTACTCTGCATGTTTATAAGTGTTTCAATAACACTTAAGTGATGTCAAATGAATGTCTTCAAATTAAATAATGTCAAATGAATAACTTCAAATTAAAGATAAAAAAGTTTTAAAAAAGTAAAACAAATTTGTTTTAGCACTATTAGGGTCACTGGCAGTATGATCACATATTCTTCTCTTATATTCTTGTCAGGAATGGCAATATACCAAACTTTATCTACATTTACTATTACTAACCATAAAAGCTCTCCAAATTGCCTTGTCAAAATAATTATATTACAGGTATTATATTCCCATTGATAGTCAACATGAAATCCATTTAATCAATCTATCAGTTATTACACAGTGGTCTCTATGAGGTACTCAGAATGTACCTTATGAGGTACCCAAAAGGTACCTTATGAGGTACTTAAAAGGTATCTTGTGAGGTACCCAAAAAGTACCTCATAAGGCCAACCTCATAAGGTGCCTCTCACCCCATACCTCACAAGGGTATTTTTGGATACCTCATAAGGAGTTTACCTCACAAGGTCGAAATGTGGGGATGTGTGTGTGTGTGTGTGTGTGTTTGAAATCAAATACTACATGGACAGGCACTAAATTGGTGCTTTGTGAATGGGAGTTCCAAATCCCAGGATACGATCTGAATTAGCATAGAGATAACGGCTTAAACTTAATAGTAGGGCATATCATTAGGACAGAATGAAGTGTTTTTCATTATCATATGGAGCCGTTAAGAAGAATTAGGACAATAAGAGATATTGGTAAAAAAAAAAAGCATGCAAGGAGGGCTTGTTAACCCCTTATCCTACTAAATTGCCCTTAACCTACAAAAACATATAGGTTTGCAGTATAAGGACTGTCAGTCGGGCCCTTATCCTACAAAATTTGCCCTTATCCTTCTAAACACCTGTCGGGCCCTTATCCTACAATATTGCCCTTATCCTACAAAATATATAGTTTTGTAGGATAAGGCTGACTGACAGCCCTCATACTACAAAACTATACATATTTGTAGGATAAGGGCAAATGTGTAGGATAAGGGCCTAACAGGGCTTCTTTTCTGCAAGCTTTTGCGATCAAGTTTGAATTCATGTAAACCTCACCTCAAAGCTAATAACCACATCGATACAAATGGAAGACACTTTAGTACATTGGTAATACTCATTTACATAGCCCTGTGGCAACCTTACCTCCCTGAGACAGATGGTATTATAAAACCTATCTGACAACACCCTTGCTTTATGACACCCCCTCCCAGCACATACACAGACAACCCCCATTACCAGTACAACACGTGGTTTTGGTTGACCCCAGGCAGCCATCAGATGCGTGCCCATACCTTTATTTGGGGAGGATTGGGTTTGGGGTGACGCTAAGGGGGCGAGGTGCTCATCAGATCTGCTTGGACCAGGATTGTCAATTTGCCGGACCTGTGGGAATGATATCAGTCACAAATGTGTATTCTCTGTTCTCACTGACACCTGGGGAGGTAGGCGGGAGTGTGCTTTATTATCATTAGGTATCTCCAGTGTGGATGATTGATGCACAATATTCACATTTATAGGGCTATGAGGCTGCTTTACGCCAATGATGCGGCCCCAGACGAGGGGTTGTTGTGTCACTTGTCGGTTTTAAGAAATGCCAATGTCGCTTTTCAATTTTAAGAAATAGGTCTTGTTCCTTGTCGATTTTAGGAAAAGCCGATGTTCCTTGTCGATTGTAAGAAATAGTTCTTGTCCCTTAATGCCGGCCCACAGCATTCCCTTGTCAGAACAGTCATAACCGACTATTATTTGCCAGTCGATATTACCCGTCAGGGGTCTGATTCAGAATGACTGCCGTATCTGCTGGGCCGTCAAATATGTTGCCGATAATGAAATATCAACTTGACGAGAGGTCTCGGCAGCGGCAAATTCATGGATATCCAATGATCGTCATACTCAATTTTCGGGGTATTGCATAAGGTGTTATAGGCCTTTATATGTTTATAGTATCGTCTTAGCTGTAAAGTTTTTACTTCTGACAATTGTATATTGTGAAATACTTTTCACGATTAATCTACCTGATTGTCATCGTCAAACCCGAAATTTGTCGGCAGTATACCCCCCAGCAGATACGGCATTCATTCTGAATCAAACCCCTGGGGCCCTGATGGTGCTAGATTCTTTTTGACAATACCCTACTTAGAGTACCGTGGGGTATTACTGGCAGGGGGGCTATTACTGGCACCCTGGCAGTGTTGTGGGGATTTTCTGCTAGGCAAATCGGGTCAGGGTAGCCAATGATAATTCAAGATAATTTGGGGACCTATCCCCTTACCCTAAAGTACAAAAAAATTGGAAATGAAACTTTGTGATTAGGATAATTCCCTTCAAATTTATGATCCCTGAGTCATTAAGCTCAAGATCGGTGCAGGTTTTGCCAAGATTTAAGAGGAATTGGGCCCAGATTCACAGCTTCACCTTTATGAGTTTTCATAAACCTTAAGCAGAATTCCATGACCAACTTTTGTCCTCTGTCTGCTAGAACAGTCATTTTTGAACTGGGTCTCAATGCCCCCAAGCTGGCAGGGGTGCCAGTAATACCAACAGATTTGTATAGTTGTGGGCATTACTGGCACCCGTCTTACTGTCATCCTTTCTAGTTAAGATGAACATGATAATAATCAGTAAATGATTCGTTCTTTGACACTGCATGTAGATTTATATGTTTGGTTTAAGAGCAAAGCTGTTTCCTTAGTAATTTGGATTCTTTGGGTATCCAAACTAACATTCACAGATAATTCCACTGCAATTGTGTGAGGTCCAAGTCTGTGTTTTGGTGTACATCAATGATATATGAGTGTGGCATGCCAGGATGTCTCTGACTTTAATTCCTTCATGGATGACAAATTATTGTGTGTCCCCAACATGGTCCGTTTATATTTTTGTAAAACTATGCTTTTTTCTAAGGAAAGCATAAGGGTGCCAGTAATACCCCCAGCCATGCCAGCAATACCAACAAAATCCTGAATTATTCCAACATAAATATTCATATGACAACATACATTATTTTTAACCATAACTGATGGAACATGTGACAATTAAAGTCCATGCTTCGTGGATGGGAAAAGAGAAATTCTCAAAAAAATCTCACAGAAATTGCACCAGGGGTAAAAACTTCTTAGGGTGCCGGTAATACCCCACGGTACTCTAATAGGCAACTCCAAATACCCTTCATAGAGAGACAGATCGCTCCTGCAATGTATGATTCTTGTGCATTCATGAGCTGAGAATCCTTATTTAGCTAACATGCCACATGAGTGTTTGGCTAAGAAGTCCTATATAAAGTGTTTTTTGGCTAGCAAATCCTTTGTATAAATAGTCATCTTTAGCTGATAAACCCTATATATCTTAGAGCAGTATTGTATAGGAGGACTGTCAGCTAAAGATATGTTGACTTGTTATCATAGTTTGGTATCTAAAATAATTATTATACATGTATGGTTTGTGTGCATCATCAAACAGATTGATCATCATCAAACAGATTGATCTAGTATTCTAGCTTGGTACAGAAGGCCGCTATAAAGAGCATGTCAGCCTAATGCAAATTGGTCTGTACTCTTACTTGGCCCCTAAGACCACTATTATAAGGGTGGTTAGCTAAAGACCACTTTATAGGGTTTGTTTGCATTCAAATCAATTCCTCTTGTAGCATTATGTTACTGGTATTTCAGATAATAGTATTTTTAAAGTGCTTCAACAGAAGGGTCTTTAGGTGCTTGGCCGTAGGCACTGATAGATACCTGAAGCAGAATACTGCTGTTCCGTCCTTCTTCTGACTGCATATTTATTGACATGTCTACGTCATGGATGCATCACATTAGAATTTACGGATCATATATATGGCAAGCCGTGTATATAATTCAGTCTATGTAAGGGTGAGGCTTGATTTCTCCGAAACTAGGCGCTTTCTGTATGTCAGGTTATCTATTCCTGTAGAATTGGTGGGGGGGGTCTCAACAAAAGAATTTTCAGACATTTCAGCACGCGCAATTAACGAGGTATGGCATGGCTGTTGGATGTAGTTCTAACAGACTTGTAGTTATCTGTAAATGCCCCTCTTCAACCTCTTTTTCCGCCATTCTTAGCTGCTCTTACTGTGAGCTGCTGACATCTCTCTGACCACCACAGCAGCTCAGTGCCGACCTCATTTCCTGCGTCCATCTGCAGTCGGATAGACCTCTCACCCCTTTGGCCACTTCAGGCGTTTTGCCTCACTCTCCTAGCCTATAACCTACTAGGGTAGACTGACCTAAAGGTAACCACGTACCATGAGATGTCCACCTTAATTATGTAGTTATTCGTGTATGGTATAGCACTTATTTGTTCTTTTCTAGAAAGAGTATCACTTCAAGGGTACTGTGATACACAAAAACAGAGCTCATCATGAATAAATGACTACAGAATTGAGGGGGTTATCTCATGGTACGTGGTTATCTTTAGGTCAGTCTACCCTATACAGCCTCCCCACACTCATCCTATATATTGGCAATCCTGCAAATATAATCTCATCGACATTACCAACTTAATTCAGAATTATGGTTACATCACTATGTATCGCTATTATGGTCAAACAAAAATATAAAACTACAAACTACAACTATACTGTGGAGCACCCACCTGTGAATATGTAGTAGTGCCTTGCTTGGTTGTATTTCAACCGTAAAGCAATCACCCACAGAATAGGCAGCATAATATCATATATAGGGACATTGATTATTAAAGCAGGCTACATCATTCAGACCCATGTTACTGTTTCTTTTTCTAACCATAACCCTCTACTTAAATCACTTACAGAGGCAGTCACAACAATGGAAGTAATTGCCCCTCTTGTTACATATCTAGATGATAGTTATGATAGTTATGAATGATTCAGTTCCAAAGTCTATCATTTCTGACCAAATAACCTACAACATCTTCACACTCATAATGGCTATGGGCAACAGCATTGTAATAGAATGAATATATGTTTAGAAATAAAAAAAGGAATACACAAAGAGGGAAGTCCATTATTAACAACTTAATCATAATTGAGGTTGTGGCTATTCCACTTAGAAGAAGAACACAAACTTGGTTCAGCTTGGGTTTCTATGCAGAGTCGGATAAGAAGAAACATTTATCCAAATAGAATGAGGTTGGTGGAGATAAGTAGGCCTACAATGATTCACACATTGCCAGTCATCATTGAATAGAACAGGTTTTGGTTCGGCATAAGATGATATTGAGTAAGAAACTAATATTGAAAGCTCCTTTGCATGTAAGATGGTAGTGGAGCACGGTGTGGGTACACGCAAGTGGTCAGCAAATCACTGACAGGCAGCTCACTAGAACATTATATTTGGGAGGAACACACGGAGCACAACTCACAGTCCAAGATACACGTGGGGACGAACCTGCGTAGTTACTAGACGCCACCCATTCTGTGCGTAATCTTAAAATCGCCACTTCTGGCGTAATCTTAATCAGTTTTCGCCACTTCTGGCGTAATCTTTATCAGTTTCCAGGTGGTACCTATCCTCTAGATGGCACCACTGTAAGTTTGCAACATTGCTGTATATATATGAGGGCTCTGCCCCCACACCCCCTTCTTCTTTCTCTCTCTTTTTTTTCTTTTTCTGGAATAAGATTAAGCCAGAAGTGTCGATTTAAGATTACCCATAGAATGGGCGGCGTCTAGTGACTACGCAAGTTTGTCCCTTGATGCGTTCAAGACAGAGAGCAGATAAGTATCGCCCTGCCCTTTATAGGGGTCTGATCACCCATCCCTGCGCACAAACCTGCCATGCAGAGGAATGACTCCCCCCCCCCCCCCAACCAGTAGCTCCCTGAAGTATTTCTTGTTTTTTTCCCATGCAGACATAGCAAGCCATCCAGGATTTAAATGGAATAATAATATAATAAATATATTGGTAACTAGGGCCAAACCGAAAACGAAAAATGTGTTCACTGCAGCCTGATCCTAGTTGTCATTGCCATAATTCAGTGAATAAAAAATGTTCACGCTTAAGAAATCCTGAACAAAGTAAGGTCCGGTACACTGGTGCCGTGACCAGGATTTATTTTCAAAAGGAATCTGGTCTATTGCATTTCTGAATAAGTACAAGTTTAAATATGTTTTTGATGTGACTGATATAATAGCTGTATCTGATTGGAGACATTGTGAAGGCCTGAAAAATCAGCCTGTTTATAAAGGGTCCCTGTCTACTATACCATCCTGGTATTGGGACAGTGTATACCCAGTGGGCACAGAACATTGAATCAACATTGATGAACGGTTGTCAATGTTGATTCAAAGTTATTTCAATGTTGATTCAACTTTAGACTGAATTTTGTGCCCACTGGGTAGGGGCGGCCTGAAGACACAAGCAGCCTTCATGCAGGCCAACCTGTTCTACTGAACTAGTCCTCCACTTGACATATCCATCATCTAGACGTCTTCCATCTTATGAGCCGATAGAGGTGCCATTCATCGTATGATAAATAACACTGGTTTGATAAACATATTAGACTCTCTTTTTGTATAAGTTATCCTTATATCAAATCATACTGACAGCACTATACTTTCATCAGCCAGTTGGCTGAGTTGAGAAGTTTAATTTGAAGCCATCATCCAGTTTTTGACTAGTCTCTTTCATCGTGCCCTCATTTTGTTCACTTCCACTTTAGCATACTTCTTTCCTATATGTTTTTTACCATAGTGTCAGCCCCAGCCAAAGATGTCGTCTTTATTTTCCCATCTCACGGAGACATTAGCATAAGAAAAAGAGCAGTGGTAGAAGGTGGACCTCCCTTCAAGCAATGGGCACCCCGGTCATAGATATGTCTTCTCTTTTCCCGTACCATTCTAACCCAGTGTCGTTACTAAATGTAAGGCCTGTGAGAGAAGTGAGTAGGTGAGGTTATTGTCCAAGAGAGGTCAATAACAAGACATGTTGTCATGTTCACCACTCCTCCTTGTGTGAGAGAGCTAAGTTATATCTGCCTCACACATTCTGCAGACCATTAGCCACATACATCAAATTATATGTCAATACCATAGGTCTATATTTAGTAGTAAGCAGTTCCATACATTATTTCCCTTATCCACAAACATGGTGACTAAGCTCTATATTGTTGATATCCCTGGACTGTATTGTGTTGTTTATCATCACATTTAATTCAAGTCTTAACCCTTTGAGGACGGCCAAAAATTCTTTCGGTTAGCTCTGAGGATGAGCATTTTTGCAGGAATTATAGTCGATGCTCTCCCTGCCATGGCATCATTTAAAGTTGATGCTCGTCCTGCCATGGCATCAACTAAAGTTGATGCTCATCCTGCCATGGCATCAACTATAGTTGATGCTTGCGTACAAAGGGATACACAAATGGAAAAGCTGTTCCATTGACATTGCTTAACCACACTATTTAGACAGAGTGGACCTTTCTATAAAGAATCAAAACAGTGTGGCATGTAACACAAGTATATTGATAATGGATCTGGCTTGTGGTTGCCACTGGTACCAGACTAGTGTTGGTTGCCCCATCAGGTGGTTTCATATGCAACTATTTTCAGAATCAACACTTTTTTTTATTTGACTCTTCATGAACAGTCATACTACCAAATTTGAAATAATGAAGAATATCTACACAGAGGAAAATATGAGAGTCAGCTGGACTCACATGCCATAGTCAGGCCCATGTCGCCAAAATGAGTCAGGCTGTGCTGGACCTTTGTTAATGAAAGTTCAGCACTGCCTGACTTTCACACTGAGGATAGTCTACCAATGTTGGACTTTCCCTAGAGCGAGAGTACAGCGATGCGAGACTCTGGTTATCGAGAGTCAAGCCAAGCTGAACTCACATATGGATGTGAGTCTAGCAATGCTGAACCTTTGCCTCAATGAAAGTCAGGCATAGTTGAGCTCTAGTAAGGCTAGTTGCTTATTTGCATTGGGAGATAATGTTTTAAAGGATGTATATGGCCTCCCTGACACTTATAAAGAAATCCCATACAAAATAATATTGTTGTCCAGAACAGACAAGGGTCTGCTATCACAGACCACAAGTCATTTAGGTATGTACCAACATAGAGATACATGTACATATACCATCATATGTCAGATGTGATCCCAGAATCTTAATGTATATCATTTCCAAATCCACAAGAATGGTGTCATCCTATCATTAAGCTCAATACTGTATTGTGTCCCTACCTGGTAGCAAACAAAGGAGGCTCAGGCTAACTACCCCTCATCCCTGAGTCAGACATTGCCTGACTGTGGAAAGAAAGTCAGGCTGACTCTGGTATCAAGATTTGTCTTGCCTGACTGTCATTCAAGGATCAGGCTGACTCTCAAACGGGAGTAACTTTATGGGACTATCAATGGATGCTCAGCCTGACTGTCATTTAATGGAAGTGAAAGTCCAGCAGACTCTCCTACCTGAGTCTGGCAGTGCTTGACCCTGGGGAGAGTCCAGCTGACGTTCACATTTCTCTCTGTGTAGTAGTTCCCATTTCATTGATACCAGAATATCAGATCTTCCACATCAATACAGATCCGCTTTCTATGTTTAGTATAATTATGCTGGAGTTATCATGATTACCCATGGCTTCGGTTAATCATGCATGGGAGGTAGAACTTTTAATATCTGTGAGTAACCAATTAGAAAGGATAGTCCCTGCACCCCCGCATGGGACATCCCGTGTGCGTAGCTACTCAGAATCATTTTCACATTTAGTAGCTTAATAGACCGAATGGAGGTACCCTGAGCTTGTAAGGTAAACAAAAGTACTGTGAAAACGGCATGTGACAAACAGACAACTAAGCCATTCAAGAAATACCGCTTGTTCCAATATTAGAATCTCTGTATTTTTCACTTCAATAGGGATCCTGGTTGTACATGCCTAGTAATTAGATCATCATATCCAATTCACTATCGGCAAATAGTTCCTTCCTCAGGCCTAAAACTATGATAATCGCCAGTTCTATGCATAATGACCTGGTGACATTTCTGGAAGATGTCAACTACCTTTTGTACAGTGTGTGGTCTTTGTCTCATGTTTAGGTTTTCACGATGGTCTTTAAACGAGCTATGAGAATTTGGGTTATAACCTAAAGCTTCATGACAAATGAACTTGTCTCATTTCCTTTTCTACTATGACTAAATCGTTACCAATAATCAATACTCAGAGTATATAATGTGATAAGAAATGGTGCAATTCTCAATATCAAATAACAGATTGTGATACTGCAGACCTATTTCCTTATGAATAAGCATCCACACCTGGGTTCCATGTACCCTAAGGCACCCCTAATACAAATAGCATTATAGTCCCTACCTGACAACCCTATTCCCCATCTAATATAACCCATTTGTCATTTCCATCAGCAATCACTTTATATAGACCCTCCCCCCCGACCCACTCCCCACTACAACAGTTGTATAGGTTTCGGGTATAGCTACACTGTAAAAAAAATGTTGTCAAAATGACGTTGAATCACCAGCAACTTTTGGGACATAACTTTCACCGTTTTTTTAACGGTGACGGTCACGGTTAATTTTACACAGAATCACTGTTCATTTCACGTTGAATCACGGTTAATTTTACATTAAATCAGCATTAATAGATTCACAGTATTCAAATATACAGAGAATATTCGATAAGCCTCACGGGGAGTCTGATTATGGTGACTTTAGTTACTGTAGCATGCATCTAAAAACTTACGGATAAGCCATACTTTGACTTTGTCCTTATCCTATACGCACCACTGACGATCTGACTTGCATACTGGCCCTGGCCTATACAAGAGGTTTCACTCTATAGGATTGATACAAGGCAGAGTTTCCAGATTCCAGGTGAGGATATATGCATAGTATATTACCACAAAATAGGTGTATAGATCCAGACAGCTACTTTCTTCTGGATATTATCAAGTGATCATGGTATTTTGTCAAACCTATCACAAGATTGAATTGTTAAATTGTCAAACATATAGATTAATTGAAAATCACCATTATTTCAACATGTATACTCCACTTCAAGGGCTCACACTCTCCAGAGAAATCTTCTTACAAACCAGGCCACCTATCTATGGCAAGATCCACTATATGTGGCTCCCTCTGGGATTTGACATTAGAAAATGAATTTACGTTGAATCATTGTAATCCAAACCAGGTTAGTATTTAAGGTGGGTCAATATGATGCCTTTTTCGTCCACTGCACCGTTTTCTGCGCAGGTACACTCTCTAGTTTGACCATAGAACACCAGGGCACCCTTGTTTCAAATTGGCCTAAGTAATATCAAATGGTCATAAAATAGTATATGGATTTTCCCTGACCGGGGCGAGAACCACCAACCTTTGAATATAAAGGCATCCATTCTACCACTGCGCTATGCAGTCTGTAGTGGTTGTCCTCATTGGAAGTCATACATAGGTAGCCCTCAGTATATTTCTATTTTTTTTCAACTTTTTTATTTTGATTGGCCTAAACCTTAGAAATATGTGCGGGACCATGTGTTGAAAATATATTCTCTAGATAGAAAACATCAAAGCCTATACTCTGGGAGAGTTATATAGAAATTTAGCTACTTTTCAATACAATTTCATGTAGATATGTGGCAAAACACTGTATAATCCATCACATAAGACATTAACTTAAGGCTTAAATATCTCAGAAAATAGCCCGGGACCCCCCTATTTTCTCAGTTTCTTTGGAAAGTGTATGCTATTATAGTCTTATGGTGAAAACCTGACGAAAATCTAGCTACTTTTACATCAAGGCATTGACCCACCTTAACAAGGATCCACTGTGAAATTGCTGATATTTACAGTGCTTCATTGTATTCCAAATAACAGTGAATCAGCGTTAAATTTTACAGAGTGAATCTGTAAAAAGTACATCTACTTTTTACAGTGTACCCCAGTCAGTGGATAGGTGGGCGATGGGTATACTGAGGTGCGTGGTGCCCATCACATCCACTTGAGGCAAGATTATCAATTTTCTGGTTGAAAAGACCCATGGGAATGACATTGGCCCCATTGTGTATTTTTGTGCTCACCTATACATGGGCTATGGGGATGTAGCGCAGTCCCTTGTTATCATTAGATATTGTCGATGAGTGATATAAGTTCATTGTGTGCAATGTCAACAGAGGTTTTACGTTTCAACATGATTGTTCACAAGCATGGCTTTGGCAATGAGATCAAACAATGAGTGTAAGGAATGACAGTGAACCAATATGTTGGCAAATACAACGTGGCCTTAGTGAAATTCCCGGTTCATTTCAAAGAAAATGGGCATTTTGACTCCTAAATTGTACCTCCATTCACAGACTCTCTGAGTCTGTATGAATTTATTTATACCCTTTGAGTTTCTTTTACTGATCCAGGAACGCGAACGTCTATCAGGAGCTATTTCATCCACCCTTCGGACAATAACTAGAATACCCAGAACA
Source organism: Harmothoe impar (assembly GCA_947462335.1). Taxonomy (NCBI): domain Eukaryota; kingdom Metazoa; phylum Annelida; class Polychaeta; order Phyllodocida; family Polynoidae; genus Harmothoe; species Harmothoe impar. The sequence goes on along the minus strand of OX381712.1, from coordinate 49,302,785 downwards.
TACCACAGCCACCAATCCCTTGACGTCCACTGCCAGTCGTAGTAATTATTTTTGAGCTTTGTAAACGTCTTTGGGGACTATAAAGTACCTTTGTGGTTTGTTTTAAAATATGTTCCTGATTGATGAGGTTCTTGGTATGTAGCACTTACAGTACTGTGAAAGATGTATTTTCAAAACTTCCCTATAGCAGCAAGCCCACTCAGGGCCAATTTGGTTTTAGCTCGGGTTACCTGTTTGAAGCTTGGCAAAACTGAGCCGTGTTTCATGTTAGGCCAATGACTGGACTGAAGCGTAACCCCAATTGGGCAGAGGAAAGAAACCCTCCGGCTGTTGAGATGTGAAATTTATGAGAACCTACATCGTTTGAGTATCTTTTCATTTGGCTTTGTTGGAAAAACTATCATATTCATATTTGTATGTGTTTCTTTGCCAATAAAAATATCAAATTACAAACTGCAACTACATGATTTAGATGTTTCCTAAAAATGAATTGAAGCAGTATATTGGAAACCAAAAACTTAGTCTTCCTGAACCTTTGATTTCAGAGCGTCGCCAAAGGTCAATTATTCTACATGGTTTTTGAAGCAAATGAAATAAACGATTCGGGGTTTCCAATCCAAGGAATGGAAAATTGTATTTGGTAGAGAGCCGTTTCAGGCTGAATGTGTATTGGTTCAAATCCTGTGTGGCAGTCATAATTATATACCGGTAGTCCTTCATCCAGATGTACACATGTGACACATGGACAACAGGATTATTATAAAAGTGAACATTATTACATCTGGAAAAATGTAGACAAGGATATGGAAGGGTGGGTAGTGTGTTCCTATTCAGGATCTGAAATTACTGATTGATCCACCGCCACCCTGTTTACATATGCATTCTGCTTCAAAACAATGGAAAGAGCAGGGAAATCAATACCACAAGAAACTGTTGATGAATCTATATTTGATTCAGAGATGTAGTCTCATACATCATGAATATGTCAGTTGCTGCCTCCAGTGCTTGTGGAGACTCGAGTTGGGTGTCCATAATCAATTGCCTCTAGCTATGGTTGTTTAATGACATGTATGGAATCTTAGAATTGCATGCATACAAAGAATACATGTTTTTTTTCCTTTTTCTCTTTGTAATGCTAATCAATTGTATTCTGAATGAGACCCTTAAGGTGTTTGGTAGAATCTGTGAGTTGAATTATGAGGTTGGGATGTAATTGATGGGAAGGCACTGAATGAGACAGACATATGTCTCGTTTTCTAACAAGCTTAAGATGACTTCAGTTATCAACGTCATATTACATACATAATGCAATGTTTGATATCTACCTAGTAGGTGTGTAGATCCTTGCCATATTAAACTAAATAAGATTATAATATTCATTTCATTATGGCCACCGGCCACTGGGGAATTTCGGCCGACTAAGCCCATACATTTCCTATATAACTTCGGCCGATTAGAGCCCAGTGGACGGCGGCCATTATGTAAGGGGATTTTTCTCTAAGATTGAAACTTGGAAATAAGCTGTACATTACTTAAATGTTATTTAAGCCACGTACCAAGAAAAGTAACATAGTGACATATATAGCGACTCTCCAACATACCTTGCTGCACCGCTTTTGGACTAACTATATCCTATTCCTCATTAGCAAGATGTCCGGTGTACAGCGCCATGTTGATTGGTACCAGTCTAACCAGTCTAACCTCATCATTTCAAGATTGTTACTCACTTCTACCTATCAAAGCAAAATATATTTGATATATAAAAATGTAAATTCATGGTATGGTCACCAAGATATGACTTGACAGGGATTTGAGCTTAGGACCTCTGCATCATGAATCCACCATGCTAACCATTACTCTATGAGGGACAGGTGACAAAAGGAATGCCCAGGTACAACCCACTCACAATACTCACACCCTGTTTGTACCCTAATCTCGGACCTGAGATTTGGCTGAGCTGGTTGTTGGTGACAAGGGAGATACAATTGGTACCAGAGCAACACCTGATGGCAGCACCAGTATCTCGCTAGTGCCTAATATCATATGATGTACACATGTACACTCATACAGCGGTACTTACAAAGTGGAAACGCACCTATAGTCACCATATTCTGCATTCGTCGCAGATTTGAGCAATTTTATAACTAAATTCATTATAGGATGCTACCATTCCCTCATAACGCAAGAACATGTCCAGCAAACACACGGCTAGGCGATTTGGTTGGGTTGCTCCATGTTGTATACTCTCATTCCAATATTTTTGTAATACTGCTTTGCAAATTACCCTCCCATAATGGAGAATCGTTCTTATATTGCGGCATGGGTGAGGTTCCAGCGTCAAATTGCCATTTATTTATACTACCATCTTCCCACAGTCAGTAAGTTGCAATTCTAGGGCTGTCTGTCTCCTGAGGACATCTGCCTCATTGGATGATGAGGCTATAAGCGGCTGCTATATTTAGACGTGCACGGCTGAGGGCACTGTATGTCCCTATTGGACAAGATAAGATTGTTATTCGCTTATTCCAATTGTAGTCAGTTCTACCCTTTTTCTCAACCAGAAAAGAAAGTGAAGAAAACCTCTTCAAAATAATGATACTAAAATGATATATTCAGAGATATCAGTTATAGATTGTATCATCTTTGATAGTCCATTACGAATAGGGAATTAGGCCAATTGATGCAGGTACATATGCTCTGTCGACATTACTAGGTATATAAAATCTAGCCTATCCTAATGATAGTGGTGAAATACTTTCAGGAACTGCACGAAGCGCAGTGCATATTCTCTATGTGCATATTCTCTATGTACATGTAGACGTGTCACTGTTCACTCTGCTGATGCGCCAATTATGATGTCGGTCATATGGACGACTGGCTCTCAGCAGGCTGTATATTTAATCTTCATTTTTCCCTAGAAGACTAAAGTAAAAATAATAGTGTAAATTATTGCGCCGATGATGAACAACAACACGAGGGCACACACCTCGTGACTGCCAGGCCGATGGCATTATACAGTTCTGAAATGAACAAAAAGCTTTCATTGTAAATGCTGGAAGTACTTTTCTTACCCTGTTTAAGAAGTGCAGACTTTATTCACTTTAACAGTGATGTATACTAACATTTCACACTAGGCCGATTCAATTATTTTTGGCCCTGCCTTGAATTTGTCTCCTGAGAATACAATCAGACAATGCGACAGGGGGCATCATGATTTGTACCACCTTTTTGCACCATTGTGGCAGTTAGGATGGTGGTTGTATACTACTACTAGTGGAAAACGGTCAGAATACTGAAAACTCGTCTGTGCGCTACCTCCAAGTATGTCATGTGACAAATTGCATCCGAATGCAAATGATATAGACTGCCTTCAATAAACTTGGTTAGATCCATTTAAAAAGGGATGTTAGGTCAATCAGAAGGTATATTGACCAGGGGGGTATCTGTGTAAAGTGTTAGAGAAATGTTATGTTGTGGCCACGAAATGATAGTGTTTGGTGTCATGTCTAGGAGTATTATGTTAATCAGGAGAATACTCAGTATAAAAAAAACATGGTTTATGGGAGATAGGCGAGACATAAGGTGGCAGTTGTGTAGTTGGTGATAGGACAATGTCCGTATATCATAAGTGTTATATAATCCCATGTGCATTTAGGCGGGCCAAGCAGGAAAGAATTATTTTCTAAACACAGTTTTTGTTGCTTCGTTGGTCTATATGCTGGGTTAGTCTGGGTAATTATGAGTCCCTTTGGAGTTATGGAGCAAAGTTGATGTATCCATCTTTACTCCTCTTGGTTCCATTCTGCAATTCCCTACAGTGATTTGGGGAATGTTTGATGAAGCTTAGTATCCTTATGATGGGGCCATCTTCCCAACATAGTATAGGGTTTCTCACTTCTGGACAAGCCTTGAAGTGACAGGAGACAGTAGTCTCTTGTTTGTCTGACTTAATGTCTTGCATGTGCCCTTTGAATCTCTCCAGAAATGCGCTCTCAGTTTGTCTGACGTATTGGATGCTATAATGTTTACATGTTATAACATTGATTAGGTTTGATGTCTGGCAGTTCATAATGTGCTGTATCGTTTGCCAGTTGTGTGAGAGGTGATGTAACCACAGGGGCCCATTTCTCAAGTTTGAAAATTATAGCAAATTTCTCATCTACCTAATTGTACAGAATACCTGTATAACGTGGTTTTAAGGGCAAAAATGCCCATTGCACAATAGATGGCTGAGACAGCCTCTGAAGTCATCTCAGCCATCCAAAAAATCTATAATAATGGTTTATTTTGTACCAACCCAAGATGTAATAAATGATAATGACATGTATACTAACCTGTAAGAATGAGTGGCTCAGAAATTCGAAATATCATACATTTTTTGAAAACCATAATTCAACTATTTCCTCCTAAATCGTAGTGTGGGTGATATTCTAATGTACTCTGTAATACAAAGTTAAAATTTTAGCATATTACTTTTACAACAACTTTGTAATGCTAGTGATACGACTGAATAAAGGAAATGTGTCCTATGATTATGATTGTGAAATGCACCACATTTCTCTGTACAACTGCCTTGTATGACTCCTTTAATACTACCTGTAAAAACATACGATTTGCCCTCTTTTCCCTACAGACATGTTATTTTGTGGTCGTAGCCTTTCTGAGCTGTCGTACATTGTTATGAATCGAGCCCCAGTGAACGATTCATGCAACCCTTACATAGAGCTGAATCGTCCAGCTAGATTGCACATGCAGACGAAACCCTCTTTAGTACATAGGTTTCATATGAGCCACGTGAGTGCGGCCGCAACCGCCCAGCCTGACTAGGGGGGATATAGACCGGGGTACACATAACAATTATATGGTCATACACACATGACGAACATTTAACCTTTAGAACGTGTAGACATGGTGGTGTACGTGAGGACAGTGTAGTGGACGTGTAGACAGGGTGGTGGACGTGAGGACAGGGTGGTGGACGTGAGGACAGGGTGGTGGACGTGAGGACAGGGTAGTGGATGTAAGAGGACAGGGTGATGGACGTGAGGACAGGGTGGTCGAGGAAGGCACTGGGAATAGCAGTGAAGAGACAGGGGGGTCGGGAAAGGCACTGGGAATGGCAGTGAAGAGACAGGGGAGGTGGGAAAGACACTGGGAATGGTAGTGAAGAGACAGGAGAGGTCGGGGAAGACACTGGGAATGGCAGTGAAGAGACAGGGGAGGTCGGGGAGGGGATTGGGAATGTCAGGGAGATGAGGGGAAGTCAGGGAAGTATGTCGACATGGCGGCCAGTATGTTGGCAACCAGCGACCCTCTTTTAGTATTGACTATAGAATTTTTCTAGCTGCTCCCTGTGGACTCCGGCTTTAATGGCTCTACCCATGTATACCATACTCCTTGTAGGACAGGTCTGGACGAACGCTCTGGACGAAAACTCTGGACGAAAGCTCTGGACGAAAGCTCTGGACGAAAGCTCTGGACGAAAGCTCTGGACGAAAGCAAACCTCTGGACGAAAGCAAACCTCTGGACGATTTGCACTGTACGATTTTACCAGATTTTAGTAGTTTGTCTAGGGTGCGATCGTTTCCCATTGAGAAATGGGCCCCTGTGGTCTATCTTGGGGGCAATAGTTTGACCCTTTCACGCTGTGGTTTCCCCATGGTTTCGCATTGTCATCTATGGATTCATGCTGTGGATATCAGGCATGAACTTTGCTAGGATAGAATCTAGTATACAAAAATGAACTAGAAGTGCTTTACGCGTGTAAAGTATAAATCATGTACATATATGCACACCCCACGAACATACATTGTGTTGTCGTACGATTGTAGCATTTCCTTATGGCCACCGTCCACTGGATTCTAATAGGCCGAAGCTACATAGGAAATGTATGGGCTTAATCGGCAGAGGTTCCCCAGTAGACAGTGACCATTACATATATGTACGGTGGATGTGTAAATATCTATATTCATTTGTATTGATAAAGAGAGTACAAGTGCCGGGTAATTTAAAACCCAACCAATTAAACGATAGTCGCAAGGACACAAGGAACTCCGTTTGAAGGTTGATTTCAAAGAAACAACATGAAGTAAGAAGATAGCAAGAGATCGGAGTAGGTAGAGCGCAATACACGACGGTGTTTGAAATATAACCAGGGTGCAGAGTGGACTAATTCTAACTTCCACAGGAAACTAAAGAAGGGCAAGCGGATTCACTTTGATTAACTATGTAGTACTCAGTCAGAATCGCAACATTATGTGTAGCCAAGAAGAATACAAGAGAAAGATGATCTGCAGCACACTATAACAGATTTAACTATTTAAGGGCTGATTAATGTTATGCGAAGCGCTTTGTCACCATAACGCATGAATGCAGCCCTGGCAAGTCGATATAATTATGTACTCGTCAGAGCTACATTCATGCATCATGCCGAGCCTTTGAGAATGCATCAACACCATGCACCCTCAGAAAAGTGAGAGTCATTGGACTACCCTCACCTGAGGGTCAAGCACTGCCTGACCCTCAGGTGAGGGTAGTCTTAGCGACAAATGACTCTCACTTTTCTGTATGTGTGGTGTCGTTACATTGCATACTCGTCCAGGCTTCATTTGTGCGTCATGGCGGCAAAAGGCGTAACATACTAGAACAATATGCCAGCCTTAAAGGGTTAATCATGTGGTCAGCAGCTGTGGCTGGCCCCTACCTGCAGGCCTAGCCGCCACCTGGTCAGGGTACCACCAGCGGGCAGACCTGATTAAACCTCAAGGCACCTGGTTATAGAGAGCCGCTTAATACTGACTACTGCCCCACATCACAGGCTGCTGAGCGGCTCAGGGCCGACGTAGGAGCAGCTAACTTTGGTGAGAAATACGACTCGGGAAGGAGGCAAGGCAAAGCGCTGCTTCCAGAACCAAAGTGGAACAGGGGTCATGTTGAGCGGAGAAGGTGAGGGAGCTAGAAAACGGTGTACATAAAGACCGGATGGGAGAAGAAGTCAGACTAGCTGACTAATACTTCTAATATTTCTTGCTTTAGAATCAGCCCGTGAATGTTTACTGCAATGCAGTTCCTGTCCCCCAAGGGCACAGACACGCCTTACCTCCCCCAATGTCGGACTACATCTCTGACAAAGTCTCCGTTTTTATTCTGTCCTTTTAGACTTGTGCAAGGCAATCAACGGAATGGGACCTTTGGCCATTTGTGCAGCGTGTTTTCAGATCCCAAGGCACTTGTACAGCCCCTTGTCTAGACACTTACATATATTTATTTTATGATATTGTCTAATGCTTGCTGGGCGGAGGTAGACTTTACCTTTTCTCAAACGTATAGTTACTACTATAATAAGCTGGATTATTATTCTGATAGACTAAATTGAATTAATATGTTTCAGAAGGCCCTGGTCTGAGACACCAGTAACTCAGGAGACATGGTCAGTGGACGCGGGAGGCCACCTTACCCCTTCAGTATTAGGGACAGCACAGGTAGGCATGCCTTATAGCTTATTCTAGCTAGACTGCACCACCTTATAGTCGGTGGTCAATTTATATAAACTATAAAGTATACTAGTTGTTAGTTAGGTGGAGCCTTCCACAGTCAGTTCTCAGAAGGGCAGAAATAATGACCCGCCAGGCAGTCGATCTCAGGCTGACGTTTACACACTTTCTGAAACTCATCCTGTGGAATTCCTCCTCGGTGGGTCGCCTTATCTTGTTCTAAGTGTCCAAATGACCTTTTAAGGTAGTCCAAGTAACTTTTGACATGTTCTATTGTTGGGTAACTTCTGAGTGGAGAATTCAGCACCATCTACTACTACACAGAGAAAATGAACAGAGTCAAAAGAGAGTCCAGGCTGCCTTCAGAATGACTCCCCTTATCTAGGGGAGCCCTGTCTTTATGCCACCCCCTTAGGTGGGCAAGGGTTCACGTAAAGAGTGGAGTCATTCTGGAGGCAGCCTAGATTCACTTTTGACTCTGTGTAAATGCAGACACCATATGCACCTATTATTTCTGAGCACAAGGTATTCCTCAAGCTATCATTTGAGTTAACTAATTATACCACCTGTGTCTTCTATGTGATTTTCACTATCTGTGGGACAGACTAAACTGCTTCGGTGGAATGGCATTGCCCTGGCAGAACCTCAGTCACCACAAGCGTCATCGAGAAAAGCCTTCTGATAAAGGTGGTGCTTGTAAAAAGCCCCTGAGAGGAGGCTTCATATACATCAGCCATAGTGCCTCATCCATCATTGGGAAGTCCATGTTAACCCCACTGTCACCTCTGGTATCTCAGTCACCAATAGTCTTAGTTAGGGTAAGTTGTGCCTGAGTCAACCATCCTCCAGTCAACCTTGTTGCCATATTTCCAATGCCAATTTGCAACCATAAACGCCCTTTGAAATTGGGTTTACAATTTGTGCACTGCCACAAAGGAGGAGCCTCAGCTAAGGTGTTTGACTCATGGTACCAAAGTGGTTGACTCATGATTGTGATGAAGCCAAATTATATACCTCAGGTTGGAAAGTTGTGACCTCATTTCCTGGGCCTAGGACATCCATACCCATGATTGGGGCCCCTACTACCTAGCGAACTATACAGCAGGGTTCTGAGAACAGCCCATAGGTGGCAAACAGTCCAAGTTGTCGGCCCATGGGCACTCTACCCTACACTTTACATAACCCTCTACTCATAGCAAACACATGCTATCAATAATAACCATATCGATCCCCAGTAGTGGTTCTATACCCATATCGAATACATCCATGGTTCATAGTGATATCACAGTTCCTGTGGTATTCTATATAGCTTAATATAGGATTCTTACAGGTAAGACATCACAATTCCCTCCTTTAACCCCCCCCCCCTACACACACACACCCATACTTTTATTTTTCCTTTGTATATCCCCCGTTATACATCAATTCCCATCATAAAAAGCTGTGGATTAGGCCACTCCAATACACTAAACTTGTATTTCAACACCACGCGTCACGAAAATCGTGTTTTGGAGATTTATTCTTTTGAAGATTTAAGGAGCAAAACTTGATAATGAACAGCTATGGGCATATTTAGTATCAGATTGAGATTGAAGCTCACAGTGCCGCAATTACAAACCGGACCCAGACAGATGTAAAAATAAAAGCAAATATAAGCAAACCTTAACATCTGATCTTCCATGTTACCATGACCTGAACTATTTATTTTTGTGAGAATGAACCAGAAAATCGGTTAGTGGAGCCCCAGATATACACTAAAGCGGGTCGTCTACTAACAGACGAAATTGATCTTCTTGGCCGATATTCCTTTTTAAAATGTATAATTCTGGATAAATGATAATTACATTTATTGATAGGAATGCAAGGCAGATATATGCTAGGTTTAATGCATTCTTATGGTGTATAATTTATCGAAACAAAACAATTCAAGACAAAAAATCGGTCAACGAACCCCTTTCCATTGGCTTGTGGACACCCGGCGATAGTAACTCTTAAAAGATAGAGACTGAAGACATGGAGCATTTGTGAACGGATATGTATGTTATCTTGAGAATGCATCTACACCTGACTGCACCCCATTGAAGCCGCCCCTAGCTCTCGGGTATCGCTACTCGTTCCACCCGACTCTTACTGTCGGGGCAGCAATATCTGGGCTAAAGATCTACTGAGAGACCCTACGTCATAGTAAAGTCCGCTGCTGCACGCAACTGCCTTCAAAGCTTGGTGCGCAAAGGCGAAGAACATGTCAATTCGGACGTCTTTTATCCCTCCCTTCTGCTGAGGCCAGTGAAATCTTACACCTTACAGTTCCCCCAATGCTTTAAATACCCAAAGAGAAGAGAGGGGTGGTGAAGTGGACAGTCAATAGAGACTAAATGCTTTTATCCTGTGTATGGATGACGTCAAATGGGACTTATGTGGGCGGGCGGAGAATGCTAATATTGAGATCCTAAGGCATTGTCTTGTTTCACTACTCATTCACTGCAACTCTTGAGGAATACTTTGAAACCCTAGAATGCATATAGCCTTTAGTAATGGTATTTATTTACTATAGATAAAAGTGTATACTTGCACATACCTGGCAAAATGGAGGAGGCGGAGGAGAGGATTTACCCTGGTTATGAATGTCTTGAATTTCTAGACTATATAGATACTTTCATTGAGGTGGAACTTTAGTCTGAAATATGTGGATCATTTTCTCTTGATGATAGGTGAATGAGGATATTGCATGTAGAATCCTTCCCGCATCTTAATGACTATTCTCGGGAGCCTCATTTATCTTTTCGTTGTTGATACTATGTCCAATGGAAAACCTCTACTACTACCAATGGGTCCAAGGATCACAGAAGTTTTTAGTTCCCTTCTTCAGTAAGGCAGGCAAAAAAACATATTCAGTTAGTTAAGAATAGTCTCCCACGGCACCCGATTCCTTATGACACTGTACATATGAAGGTTCCTGGAGAGGACGTAGAACTGCAGTGCCTAAATGCACGGGCAACCCCATAAACCCATACCAAGACACATCGCTCTGTGTGGCTGAGCGCAATCACCAAACACTCAGTGTTTATTGGTAGGTTCTGAGAAGGGACCTGGAAGGTGTTTCACAACGGCTGTAATAGATCAATTTGACCTTTTTTCTCGCCATTTCTGCCAATTTCGCGAAAATCACATTTTTGGCAATTCTGACCATTTTTCTCGCCCGATTAGAAAATTTTCCCGGGAAAATTAGACTTTTTTCATTTCTGACCTTTCTTCTCGCCATTTCTGCCAATTTCCCGAAAATCACATTTTTGGAAATTCTGACCATTTTTCTCGCCCAATTGGACATTTTCCCGGTAAAAATTGACTTTTTTCGTTTCTGACCTTTTATCTCGCCATTTCTGCCAATTTCCCAAAAATCACATTTTTGGGAATTCTGACCCAATGCTAAAAGATACCTGTCACAACCTGTTGACAGATTGACAGCGTGACACTGAAAGTGGAAACCTCAAACCTCAAACCTCAAACCACTTTTTACTTTTTGGTTTTCACTTTTTGATTTGCACTTTTCACTTTTTGATTTGCACTTTTCACTTTTAGGTTTGCACTTTTCACTTTTTGGTTTGCACTTTTCACTTTTTGATTTGCACTTTTCACTTTTCACTTTCTATCTATTTGGCCCTTCTGGGCCACTGTAGTTTCTTTCATTGTGTATGAGTTTTATTTTTTGTAAACCACATATATGACGCCATCGGCTGGAAGTCACATCATCACATAGGACAGATCTGGAATCCAAACAACTCATTCCAACCCTATGGGACTGTTATATGACAGGTTTGATAGGACAATTTGGAGCAACTCTCCTCCGGGAGCAGCCGGTGTGGTCTGTTAGGGTTTTTTGTTTTCTACCTTGATGGGAGGCACAGTAGAAAATGCCATATATGAAGGCAATGTCATATAAAGGTGACAGGGGCTCTGTCCGTATCTTTGTAGGTTCCCCACAGGGTGTATGATGACAATTACACGCTGTCAATGGCCTTTATTTGGGAAACCGCCCCACCTCATGACTCATACCACCACATACCTTTCCACATTAATAACCAAATATATACGATATAAAAGCATAACATATGTGTAGCTTTAATGTGATATTTGTGACTGTAAAATTTGGTTTTAACGACGGTAGGCCATGCCCAAGTAACGACTAACTCATAACCTCCTTGAAAGCACTTGTAGGTCAGTCAATCGTCTTGTTTGACAGCTATAGGGGTCATTTCACCTCGCAAATGAATTTCCGGAGCATGGTGCCCAGTAATTCAACATGATCCTGGTGGATTGCTGAGACACTGCACATTGACCTGAAACCTTTCATTATAACCCATTCTTCTAACATAACACACACACACACACACACACACCACTTGGTATTGAAATTAATTCAGATTTTTTCTGTTTCGGTAGTATGTCTGTGGACGTTATTTGAATTCATAAGTTAGAATGCTGTCTAATGTTAGATCAATCACATACCGAGGATCCAGAAAACGGTATCTTACTGAACACCCTGGTTCTGCCCCTGTAGTTTGCCCCTGTAGTTTGCCATTCAGTCATCAACCTAGTTATAGTCCACAGTCACTGCTCCAGATCTTGCTAGCACAAATTCCTGCAGCCGCAAACACAAGAATCAATGAACCACAGCCCTGAAGCCATGGCCTCCTGTATCCCACCATTGCCCTACCCCTGTCCCCTATCTTTGCTGAGTGGTGTAATCCCCACCCACATTACCTACAATATTCACTCTTCATGTAGGGAGGGATGCTGTGCATAGCTGGTCATCGACACAGCAATTGTTGTTGGCCCTGAACTCACCATGGCTATAATTGCTGTTGGCATGAAACCCGATGGACTGCAAGTACAAAGGGATCTAGCCAAGATATGAAAACGATATCAAAAGAACAATACAAACAAAAGAACTGAGAGGTGTTTCACAAGGAATTATAATTCTTGAATATTCTATCTGAGTTACGAGTGCTGAATATGGGTCAGAATAGAATGTAAAATGGTGCTTTTATAAGGTGTTTCACAAAGAATATTCTAATAGTGAGCTTACAAGTGCTGAATACCACTCCCAATAGAATAGACCTTGTGAAACACTATAAAATATCCATCTATTCCTATCCTATCTGTTCTATTCCGACCTTTATTCAGTACTCGTACCGAGTATAGAATATTCAAGAATCACCATTCTTTGTGACTAAAATGTTATTTCACAACTAAATACACTAGCCACATATACAAAAGAAACTCAAATAAATTTCTAAATATGTACACTTCAACCGGAATATATTTTTGGGAGGGAATTTCAATAAATGCAGAAATATTTCCAAAAAGGAGATGGTATATAGTTCCCCATGTTTAAGGCTTATGAAACACCTAAATTGCACTCGTAACTTTCTTAATAGTGGTCCTACCACTTTTAAGAATCACTAGTATATGCTTGTGAAACACTTTCCCTTGTGCCCACTTACTAGTGCTAAATAGACTTACGACCAGTGTGGCCACTGAACATTCTTGAGTTACATAAATCTACGACCAGTCCCCTTTTATAACAGTTTGTAATTGAATATTTTATTGAGGCCGTTGTGAAACACCTTCCTGGTATTATTTTCTTCAACAGCTGTTCAAGTGACAAAACATACATAGCTGCTATGGCGGTGCATGGACAACCCTTTCTGCGGTTGATGTCTACAGCTGCAATATACCAAGTTGTGTGCTGAGTGCTGTAGCCGCAGGTCGTATGAAGGTTGTGGGCTATACTGGTAGGTTGGATCGTGATGTGGTGGGACATTAGATCCCTGTAGAATTATACACAAAAGGAGGAGGCGTAGGGGTTAAGGAAGTGCAGGCGTGGGTGGTCCGGCTGTCATCTACAACTGGTTGTTATAGGTGGCCTTTTATGAAAGTGGAAAATTGAGGGAAAAAATGCAAAGTCAGAGAACGCGGCAGGAAAAAGCCTGTTTTGGATATTAAGATTGATGAAAACTAAAGTACCTTCTGAATGTTTGGCTACATACATACAGCGAAAGTGAATAACGCAATGGAACAGTCTAGCCTAGTCGTTGAGGAGGTGAATGAGAGAAGCACAATAATTACGACGAGATGAAAAATGTAGTATAACTGGGATATTAATGGAGGTGATGAGAGTAATGACAGATATCTAAGTGACATGGTCCGATAATTAGAGTACAAAAATCAATTTCGCCAAAAATGAACTAGAATTTCCAATATGGCCATACTTCATGTCAGACCTACTTTTCATCAAACATTATTCCCCAGAATCCAGCTTAGAATTCAGCTAATTACCACTCTTATGCACAATTTAAGACTGAAGATGCAAATTTCATTATAATGACCCTGAACTAAATGTATTATTGTGAGATATTATAGACTGAAGTAGTATATCATGGCCCTATTGAGTCAGCCCTGTGCCATGGGCTGCCTAACCATGCTAAAGCTAAACGCTCAACTTTACAGTCACTTTGTGATAGGAATGGTAATGATGAAAATATAAAATATGGTCCTATTATATGCGCTCATTTATTGGCTTTATTGGAATGTGACCCTAATTTTTATCATCTATGGTCCCCCAACCATTCCCAAATTTCTCCCATCCATTTGTCAGTGTCCCTCACCCATTCTATAACATTAACTCCAGGGTCTAGTATCCCTCCTCCAGGCACCCCTTTTCTAGCACCCAGGGAGGCCCAATGTAACACCCTACAACAATGTTAAGGCATGGTCACCTCTGCCGTCATTGTGTGTTGTAAACCATCTGGCATGCATTAAGATCTCATCCTGATTATGATGATTACGACCCCTTCTTTATGGTGATACTTGGCCTTCGTTAAGGACGGGTAGGTAGGATCAGGTGGGCTGTGTTTACTGTGCGTGACTGTGGGTGTGGGGCTGACTTGTTGAAGAACCTCATGATATCACATAAAGTACAATATATCGTCTTCAGTAATGGGGGGACATTTCATATTTGGTGCAATCATTACTACTACTGTCTACATGTATGTTGACCACACTGTATGGCTCATTACTACCTATGTCATCCCAAATACAATTATGATATCTATCGTAAAGTCTTCTGACACATAATCATAATAATATGCAGCTGACATTTCCACATAATAACGGTACTTGATATAACCTTTTGATATATGATAATATCTTGTGCCAAGAATTTATTTGTATACATACCGGTATATACATACATATGGGTATACACAATCTAGCACAGCAGGCAATGAGGCCTACCCGGTATACCGTGGTTGCCTGGTAGATATCTGTGTTAAAACTGCTGTCACATGTATGAATTCAAAGACTGCATATTGCCAACTGGTTGGCATCAGTGAAGACACATTCCTATGTTCTATCTGTCATTGATATAGGTTCTTCACAACAAGTATTAGGTATTATTATGGAACAGTTGCACATCCTATTACGGTAACATCTACAGAAAAGTAGGAAAGATACTCATACCTAGATGTAACGTTATTAGATTTCCTGTAACAATACATCATAATTATTCTATTAGCCGTTGTTAAATCGCCAAATATCGAGGCAAAAATTCCATGTAAATGCTCTTTAGGTTGGACAGAATTCCCTCCTGTCATATTCTCAATGGCCATATCTACTTCACAGTTGAAATATCGCCAAGTGGCAGTCAACCAGGCTTTCCTGCTCCATCACATCCTATTAATCACTCAGCCTAAACCCTGTGAAATTACCATATCTAAAAGCCCAGTTCCCACATCCATTATTTAAAATGGGTTGTTTTTGGTGAGGCATAAATGTAATGTGCCAGGACGTTACTGGTAGCTACTGTGGCATAATGGTTTGTCTGCGAGATATCCACAATCAGTTCTTTAATAGTTAAACTCTTACTACTTATTTACAAAGGAAAGGAGGCTGCCACTATTCGTTGTATCATACTACACATTGTTCATATATGGATGGCCTCAAACGTAATAGGGTAGGCCTACCTATTCATATTTTTACAGCTGAAGATGAAAGGAATAATGAGATATCTGTCACATTATGACTCCTTTGAGATATAATATAGTTTGTATCCATATCAAGGTCTCGGTGGTTGTTAGTTTTTCCTGAAATCATACCCTGCATATAATATATGGCTTGTGAAGATTGTTATTTTTGTCGTTACATATCATACATTTTTCCTTGTGAACATCCTTGCCCATGTATGCATATAGATTAATTTCAGTCAGATATCCTTGGACATTTGAACGAAAGATATGTCTGTAGTAACCCAGGTAAAAAAATACCATGGTTTTCACCATGGTAAACAGTGGTTAATTTACCCTGGTTATTTGGCCAAACCAGGGTATATTTATCAATTATGATGAAATGTAATGTTTACCGTGATTTATCACTGTATAATCATGAAATACCATGGTTTATATCAGAATATACCATGGTTGATATGAGAATATACCATGGTATTGATACCATGGTTTGGCCAAATAACCAGGATAAATTTACTTTGGTTAACTATGGTAAATACTATGATTAACTATGATATCTGGTATGATATAGTTTACAATGGTGAACATTGCAATATACCAGAGTAATTATACCGTCAGCTCACCTGTCTATGATGACCCTCCAGCAAGCCCCCCCCCCATGGCCACCATTGGAAAGTTTGCAGTATCAATATTTTAAATGTGCATGTTAATATCTCAATACAAGATTCTAAGATATCATCCTAATTAAAGAGAAAATATATATCTACGTCTCTATAGATTATCATAGAATCCAAGAAAATTAGCCCACTATTTCCTGCACATGTTGACACTATAGTATAGAGCTACTGCTACTATAGCTTGTTCTAGTACCGTAGTGGGACGCTGTACTATTTCTATAGAACCGGATTGAGTTATTCTGGTTACGTCTGTTGTGGCGTATCTGGGCCGCACTCCTGTCTGGTGTCGGTCCGGATGAACCGGTTTCAGGTTACCCGGAGTTCCTCAGGAACTCAAGTGTTTACGAGTAATGGAGTGGAGTTACATAAGGCTCAGTATATAAACCCATGGGTTCTGCTACTCGAGGACCCAGTCTTGCTGTGCACTTCGGCCAGCTTGACTGTTCCTCAACAGAGATTCCTAGAACTCTGTTGTACTTTTCGGCCTAGTCCTGCTGCTGCTCCTAACTTGGTGACCCTGCGTCTCTCTCCGTTCCACCCTTTGGGGGAACAAGAGGAGATAGACGCATTGGTGGATAACTCCGGGCCCGCCTCCCTCTGAGGAGTCCGGTCCATATGGAGTTGACCAAGATCGGAGAGAGCATTGGACATTGGGGAATGATAGATTAGACCGTGAGCGTATCACTCCTGTATGTTCATATGACACCTGTTGTTCGGAAGCATATTTGAATATCACTATCTGTCTGTATGATTACGTGCCGTATGTCAGAATGAATAAAGAGTAATTTCTGAACAACCTATTTTCGAATCTGGAGTTTTTCATAGCCGATGCCTATCTTAGAATAGCCAACAGCTACAATACCTTGCCACTACAGCGTACTATAGTACTTGCTAAAAGGTTAGCATTAGCGCTTCTAATCCTCATAATAAACCCAGCCTGTAGAGGGTAGAGACAGGGAGAGAGTGATACCATGGTCACTACCACAGTATACCATGGTTAACCACAATGTACATGTAGTGCAATATGGTGAACTATTCTAGATCATGGCTACAACGAGCATACATACAACTAGACTGGTGACAAAATGAGAAATTCTCCCACCAAGGGGCATTTTAAAGTACAAGCAGGCAAGGTCACTTTTTAGGGTAATTTGGGTGTGCTGAATCTGAATATCACACTTGCCAAGCTCAAAAATGGCTCCTTCTATGTGAAAACTACAAAAACAAAATGGCTGCCATTGGTTTTTGAGAAAACCTATGAAACCTATGTTATTCATCATTCCTAGTCATGTAATACATCAAAATGAAGGGATTTTAGACACCAGACTGTCTGAAACACCTGCGAAGCTGGAACATCTTTTCCTGAGACTCTCAAAGCCAAAAATTCAAAATGGCTGCCATTGTTTTTACAGAAAACTCCCAAAAATGCATCATTCATCACTCCTTGTCATGTTGTACCTCAAATGAAAGGCATTTGCAAGCCTAGTCCACTCTAGGCCATTGCCAAGATAAACAGGGTTTTTGCAACATGAAAGCCCTCCCAAAAATATGGCCATTACCGTAAAACCTTGCGAATAAGCCACAGCTAGTATGCGAGTCAGATCTGGGGTGCAGCTTATAGCATCGGCCCAGGTTCAGGGTGTGGCTTATACGCAGGTTTTTGCTACTATGGCACAGTACTAAAAGGCACCATAATCAGATCCCTGGTGCGGCTTATAGGATCATGCGGCTTATACACGAGTTAGGCTTATACGCGAGGTTTTACGGTAGTATTTTTTGGGCACAGCTCATTTCAGTCCATTTCCAAGGAGGAAGGTTTTTTTTTTTTTAAGGGGCATGTCCCATCATGATGCCACTAAATACTATGTAGAAGGGTAGACATTAGTTTCTTTCTGCTCTGGGCCAACTGTGCATATAGCCCAAAAGGCCTATGGGACCACACAAGTGTGACTATTTAGGGATAAGTAGTGACTATCCTCACTCAAAAATGTCCTTGCTGATTGGGAGCCCTCCTCGGAATCAAGTCCCTAGAACATCTGGACCCAGTGGCAGGTCCTTAGGATTCAATTCCAAGTCCTAGGAGCCAGATAGATATCTATGAATGTTATCTTGAGGACGTTTAGTGGATCTGAACTCTAGTCCAGGGGATCTGATATTGTGTATTAGGGATCTCCATTTCAAAGAGACCTTTTCTCTTCCAGCGACACTAACTTTTCTTTGAGGGTTTCCCATCCTCTATACTGTGGCGGTGAGGGGCGTGGTTAGCTCCGCCCTGCAAGTTTGGAAGTTCCACGCAGGGCCGCTTGGGGATGGGGGGGTGGGGGTGCTGCCTATATAAGGCAGTGCTCTGCCCCGCAGTGGCCAGTGTTCCCCACTCCTTAGTCTAGAGCAGACGTGCCTCTGGACTGGAACACTCCTGGCCAGTTGTCCTCATAACTGCTAGTTACTATTAGTCTTGGTATACTGTTATCACTGTAACAGTATCAGTTCAGCAAGTTATCACCAGTTATCTTTATAATTGTGAATTATATGAGTAAAGCCTCATGCTATGATGCCTCATGCACCGTCTCACTGTATGGGTCACCTTGAATAGAACATCATATCTTATAAACATAAATCTCCTGTGTTGTCCTGCCTCCTAGACTCTTAGGAATCTCCCTTCCCTTAATTCCATATCACCGTTACAGTACAGATCATCCATCCTTTCCTTACCCCACTCCTCTTCTTATTCCAGGGTTTTAACTCATCTCACTGTGCATCCACTCCTCTTCCAAAGGCTCCCAGCCCTCCTCCCTGGACTCTTAGGTTTTCAATCTCTCCTGCCTTGGCTCTAAACCTTTTTGGGCTTCCAGAGGGACAGCCCTCCCTTTGGCATGGTTTCCCACTACATTTCCTCTTCCCTTCCCCTAGCCACTGCCTTGTATCTCAATGCTTCCCTGGACAATATTCTCATGCTGCTCTTTCCCTCCCACTGCTCTATGCCTCTCCTTTCATATTCTCCTGCCTCCTCCCAACACTTTCCCTCCCTTCTCTTTACCTCAACCTTCATATTCTCCTGCCTCCTCCCAACACTTTCCCTCCCTTCTCTTTACCTCAACCTTCCCCACCTAACTCCCATTGACTTCCCCTCTTTATGTCCAAGCCCTGGGAGGAGGAATGGGGGAGGAGCATTGGAATCCCTGAGAAGGGCTTGGGTCCACTGGAGGAGGAGTAGGACCCCTAGGAGGAGGGTCGGAGTCACAGGGTGGGGGTACCGGAAGAGGGGTGGGATAGGGAAAGTTTTGGTGACACAAGAGTAGAGATAGATGCTCTAGATGATGAATAAGGAAGGCTCAATGAGAGGTCAGGGTTGCTGGAGGAGGTCCCTTGTGAAATAAATATGAAATCCTTAGTACTTGGTATCACTTCCCAATGACTAGAGCTCCCATTCCCTAGACTTTCTCACAATTACATGAAAATCTTTTCCTGAAGGTAGATGGTAATGTAGGGTCCTATAGCATGTAGAAGTCACAAGTCCCCTCAAGTTCCAACAAGATACCATGTCTTAGTTACAGCTCCTGAGGCATAGATATCTTTGACCAAGAACTTCCAAGCCAACATTGCTTAGTTGGACCCATGTGTTTTTACTTGGGCAAGCTGGTTTGCCCACGCTGGGTTTTGGTCCTTTTTGTCTACAATGTTTTTTATGATTTTTTTCCCTGGGCTGGCCCAACTGGGCTCCCACTTTTAGCCCTGGACAAAAAAGACCATAACCCAGAAATGCAGGGATATTGCTAGGATTTTTTACAATGGGCCAATGGCGCACTTAGGGGGAAGAATAATGCGCCATTTTCAACCATAATGGGCCATTAATATACATAGTAGTATAATATTGATGGTGGAATTGATATCTTTAACGTGTTTTGGAGTGACCCTTTGTGATTATACTCCAAGTCAAAAAATATATTTGAAGAACTAAATATGCCGACAATCTAAATGTAATCTAAATGACTGTTTTCCCCATTATCGTAGCTTTCCAATGACACCCAACATTCCATATCTGGCATTTCAAACATGTAGCCTAGTTGAGAGATTTCTTTCAATTCTGATGGTCCATGATGACTTCATGCACCCATGGGCGCAGATTTAGGGCGTTTTAATGCGCCATTTACAATTCAAATGCATCTATGGCGCAGGGCCCGGCCCTAGCAATATCCCTGGATATGGGCTAACCCATCTGTCCCAAGTAAAACACAAATGGGTCCCAGGGACCAATGCTGACTGGGTTGGCTCCTGAGGATTTGCCATCAGGTTCTAAAGATGTCAATGTGAGGTGGACCCCCAATCAGAATGGAAATATGTGGTGGGAACAATAATTTTCCATAAATAGTCACACTAGTGCTTGTTCATAGGCTTTTTGGGCTACTTGCATGGCTGGCCCACAGCTGGTAAAGTGTCTACCCCTGTATATAATATGTATGGGAATACTCTTGATGGGATGTGTCCTTAACTGGCCAAGATGAGTAACAAGACCCTGTTTTCAGCAAAAAGGCCAGCATATTTTTGTGCATAAAAGGGTGCATATAAACAATTTTTGAGCCATCTAGAGAAGGGGGCAGGGTAATAGCTTTTCACCTCCTGCAAGGGTGTTTAAGATTTCCAATAACTTATTACAATACTGACAAAATATCCCCTCTTTGGGCCTTTCCCATTTCACAAAAATAGCTCTTCCCCCTTGGAAAATTGCTAGTGGCCATTTTGTTTTTGGCGGGATGGGTTACATGTTACAAAAGTCCCTGTTTATCTTGATAATGGCCTAGAGTGGACTAGGCTTGCAAATGCCTTTCATTTGAGGTACAACATGACAAGGAGTGATGAATGATGCATTTTTGGGGGTTTTCTGTAAAAACGATGGCAGCCATTTTGAATTTTTGGCTTTGAGAGTCTCAGGAAAAGATGTTCCAGCTTCGCAGGTGTTTCAGACAGTCTGGTGTCTAAAATCCCTTCATTTTGATGTATTACATGACTAGGAATGATGAATAACATAGGTTTCATAGGTTTTCTAAAAAATCAATGACAGCCATTTAGTTTTTGTAGTTTTCACATAGAAGGAGCCATTTTTGAGCTTGGCAAGTGTGATATTCGGATTCAGCACACCCAAATTACCCTAAAAAGTGACCTTGCCTGTTTGTACTTTAAAATGCCCCTTGGAGGGATTAGAATGATATTTATGAAGATTTTGTCCAGTCTAAACGAGCACTTGCCTATAACAAGCATTTTTATCATGTCCTAATTTTCTACTCTGCAAAAGTGTGCATGGAGCAGAGCTGTCAACCTCAAAACTGCAGAAATCTTATTTTGTAGGCCACTTTTTGCCTGAAAGCGTAATTTATCGTACTCCCTTCATCCAAATCGTATTTTTAATACATAACACTGACATGAAAATTGGTGAAATATTTTTGGTATTTCAAAGATTTTCCCTGACAAAATATGATATCTGTGACTTTTTCAGACAATCTATTTTTCACTGATAAAGATTTGGAGTATGAAAGATTCGGACAATTCTATAGCCTATTCGCCCTCTTATGTTCGCCATTGCACGCCCTGCTTCAAGGTTTAATAAGAAAACGAAAGTATCTATCAATAGAACACAGGCATTTACATAGAAAATAGACTTCACAAAAAGAGAAAACTTGGGATCCTTGTACAAGGAGGTTTTGAGATTGCGAGAGTTGGTGTATGAATTACAAACAAAAGAGGGCCTATAGGTGTTTCAAGTGTGAAAACCCTGTATGGACTGAAAATCGTACTCAAAATATGTAAAATAACAGCAAAATTAATCAGAAATCGTACTTCATTGCCCAAAATCGTATTAAATCATATTCATAAGGCAAAATCGTATTCAGGCCCAAAATGGGGTCAAAAAGCATATTAATATGCCAAAAACTCACTTCTTGGCAGCCCTGATGGAGTATAACCAACAGCTCACTACCTGCATCCCTATGTACCCCTCAGGCTGCACACAACTCTGTATATGTGAGTACATGGAGCCTGACGCCTATATCCATGCCTATAGCCCGCCACCTGCATCCCCAGGTACCCCTCAGGCCGCACACAACTCTGTAGGTGTGAGTGCTCGATGTATCACACCTATAGCTCACTCCCTGCATCCCCAGGACACAATTATATATTGGTAGAATAGCATGTTGGTTATGATCATCAAACTATACCATAGTAAGGTAGTACCACAGTATACTACAATGTATACTTGAATAACAATAGGTGTGAAGATATACCAAATTGAACAATGGCAAACCACTATCAGAGCAGATCAGAGTTTACCATGATTTGACAACACTGTGGTAAACTATAGTGGAATATAACAATAGTATACCATAGTTCCATATATTAGATGTAACTACTCTAGTATGCCCAACTAAACTATGGGAAACTCTAGTTTTGATACCATAGTTTACCATCATTCAAACGCATTGTGGTATACAACGGTAAAAATAATTCTATAGTAGATCATAGTTGCACATATTAAGCATAATCACCCTAGTATACCTGAGTTAACCATGATATACTATGATATATAAACCACTGTTTATCATAATATATTGATATACAATGGTAAATCATAGTATCGACGACCATTGTATACCATGGTAAAATGCATTATCATGATATATTATAATAAACCATGGTTAACAATTATGCAATAAGCCTGATATATTACGAGTTTCATGCTTGCAGAAATATTTGTGATAAACTACAGTATTCAAAGGTGATATTTCAAACATCTAACTATCATTTTCAATAGTGGTAAATCCAACCATAGTTTACCATAGTGTACACGGGTAAATAAGAGCTATGAGTACGCTGGTTTACAATAGTAAACTATAGTACACTGTGGTAAACCATGAGATACCATGGTGTGGACTTGTAAACCATGGTAATGACCATGGTATTTTTTTTACCTGGGAAGGTTGCCAAACTCTCCATTCCCATAAATTCCAGTGCATTCGATCAGAGGCATTTTTGCCAATGATCGTCACAGTGCTCTTTTTTGAGTTTATAATGTATTTAATTACACAAAATACAAACAGTAGTCAAAGAGATATTATGATCTCACAGTGTATCCCAGTGGGCACAAAATTCAGTCCTACGTTGAATCAACATTGCAACAACATGGAATCAACATTGACAAGCATTTAACAATGTTGATTCAATGTTCTGTGCCCACTGGGATGTATGCAGTACAATATAATTATCCATGTTCATCTCACACTAGAGGCAATACATGAAGATACTACTACACGATTATAATGTACTTATAAGTTGATATAACTCTAAGATGCTAATTTAGACTTAGAGTAGGCCCTCTCTCTTAGTTTATCTAAGAAAAGTTGGGTAATCTTCGGCTTGGCTTTGGCCTTGAAGACATTTCTGGATTCAGATACTCTACATGAAAAGTCCAATTGGTTCCACAAGTCAATGCCCCAGTATAGTGGGCTTTTCCCATTACCCATCTGGTTTGATTGTGGGTAAACTCTATGGAAACACAGTCCGAGATTTTTTGAGTTCTCAATGTGTATTTATTTCATAAATGATCTTCGAAATACAACATCAACTTCAAAATAGGTATGGCATAAGATATAGTACAGCACGTATTGATCTATATATACTACTGCATATAGGTATGCTTCTGGTAGTCAGCATTCATAACTGATCTATCAGTACTGTTAACCAGCTCGATAAGGCAAGGTTCAGTAAAATGTCCTTAGTTGTATGGCTTCTATGAGACAACAGTACGGTAGTGTCCAACTCAAGTTTTTACACCTTCTGAACATGGTGTTTCATGTGATATGTTAACATGTAAGTTGTATAATAATTTCTTACAAAGTTATACAATGTTAATACATATGTCTATCATTGGTACCAGATGCAGCCTACTGCTAGCAGGCCTCACCAGGCGGCAGCAGGTGGCGCTTGCAGACGTTTGCAGTGGTCCAAGATTTACAATGAGAACAGTATGAGCATATGCGCATCAAACACAAATATAATATAAGATATTACAAGGTGCCACAAGATCATAGTTGAATGCAATTCAGGGATGGGGCGGGGTTATGGGTGATAGACTGGCGGTTAGATTATGGCTGCTCATGTTATATTATTACATCATGTCAGTAAGTAAATCTTATAAAGGAGCATGTCCTTATTTTGGTGGCTTATAAGTGATACACAAAGTGATGAGGTCAGCTGATATAGCTATGTTACGAGTGAGTGAATGAGTGAAAGAGTGAAAAGATGGTCTCCGGAAAGATATTTATGTAATAGCAGTAATAGCTGCATATCGTATCTAATGCTCAGATTGTCAATTCAATTCATTCCTGTGTCCTTGTGTAGGCTGAGAAAAGGATGTTTGATTTTAACATTTAGACATAATATGCGTGAACAGCGCTTCTGTGCTAATCGTAATGCTTGTGTTGGGTCTCCATTACACCATGGGGTAGATTCACCACTTTCGGACGCTCGTTGGCAGTGGCAACGTGACTACTTTTCTCTGGGCTACAGTTATGTTGATATTTCACCTAGAGCTACCATCAAGATACCTATGGAGAAAAGAGTATTGGGGCATTATAACCAACAACCAATTATAGCATCATATGTTTATTAGAATGAGCTATTTGTCATCAAAGTTATGGAATTTTAAGTCATAGTGAATGATCTGTCTTACTAGTATAGCAGACATACACTTATTCATCAAGCCTTTATGTAATATTAAAGGTATTTAACGCATTTACCTTTGAAATATGTTTTTAGTACTGTTGAACATACCAAATGTAGAAATTCTATATGCACTTCTCTTATTCTGATATAAGTTGGTATTAATCGGCCCCTTCAATCTGAGAATATATTTTGAGTGACATAGATTTGATAATAGGTACTGGGATACAAATAGTTTTGCATCTTCTATATTTTAGAGGAAAAGAAAAACACAAGGTACAGTTGTGTCCGGCTCAGGGTATAATTACATCATATCTTTTGAAGGTCTCTAAATAATTGTTCCTCTTCCTTAGTAAATATGTTTCTGCTATTATTGAAGTCAGAATACATATATCCTTCTGTCCAGCTCATAATATATTGGTTATGTGTAGATTAAAAGGCTAGATTTAGTGTGACAACACTCCTGTCCGACTTAAGGTACCATGTAATTTTACAAATCGGACATTAACTCCTCACACTGCAATAGGCCCACTTGAGAGCCTGATTACACACAGATATGATTAGTTTAAAGATGTTCCATCTCCTTTGTTGGTTAGAAAAACACCTGAATTATATAGCCATGAACATCAAAAGATAATTTAGGATAAATCGTGCTTTTTAATGCTAAAGGTGTCCGACATAAGGTGTGTGTCCGTCTTTGGGTGAATCTACCCTAGTACAAATAACCACAGTATTCCATGACTGGAGGTTTAGCTTGTTTATAAGCAATGGTAGCCGTAGGAGTGTCCTTTTTGCGATGTATCTTGCGTAGATATTCATAATTATTGGCAGCATCTTTGTAGCACAGTTTCACCCATTATGATATCGGTGTATGTGGATGTATATATGTATGGAGTTAACTTATGTCTTCATACCGATCTCTTCGGAAAACGATACTACCATAGTTAGGGTCAGAGTGTCCATCAGATGACATCAGATTAAACCAAATTATAAAGAAAATTGTGTGTACTATTCAAGTTATGTCGATGCACATATTCCTGTACCAGATGCAACAGGGTAATGCAGAATAATGTGGTTGAGAGAGTCAAAACGTTGCACTTATACTAACTAAGTTAATATTAGGGACTAAGTATGATAAACAGTAAAGATCAAAGATTGTGGTACATAATCGTTCCTTTTATCACCACTAAGTCTTCTTCCTTCGCAACATCTGCGCCCGGAATGGGTGCTCTACCTCCTTTATTGCTGGTTCCCATTTACCTGCAGAAACAAGATGACGCTGCAGCCGACTAGACTTTAAGCTTAAGTATTGCCTCAGTTGTCTTTGAATATCAGTTCGTCATTCTGACGAATATCCATATGGCTACCCTCGGATAGCCACTAATGCCTAAGTCTCGGAGCACAAAGATTACCAGTGCACTCACAAATATTAAAACCTTTTGATTTCTAGGAACTACAGTCACATGACGCATACATTCCTGTCTTAAACGTTGTTGCGGGCAGTCGCAACAGCTGATCCACGGATTTCTATCTGTGTCTGAGTGGAAATCGAATGTATATAGAATGGAAATTTCTTTTCTTTATACTGAAAATATAAAGGCCAGTGACCTACACCTATGGTGCATCCAGTCGAATGTCCATATGCATATTGTGATACAATAGCTCACTTTGATTTGAAAAGCGAAAATAAAAGATGAATAAGCAGAAGTGGCTTAAGGCATTGAATTGAATTTTCACCTCGATTTGTATATTAATGATCCAGTAATATATAAAGAAATTAATGAGGGCGAATTTATTGGGATTCGAGGTAGTGGCTCACCAGCTTTACATCATGGCATAAAGGACTAGACATGTTTGCCTTCTTATAGAGAAATGTCTAAGAGGATGAGAATTTTGCATGCACACAACTCCCTGCTTGCTGGTGATTCTTTGCCTGGAACCTCATTTTTATATTTATTTGATCAATACCAAGGATCATAAAACTGTCCAGCTCATAATATATTGGTTATGTGTAGATTAAAAGGCTAGATTTAGTGTGACAACACTCCTGTCCGACTTAAGGTACCATGTAATTTTACAAATCGGACATTAACTCCTCACACTGCAATAGGCCCACTTGAGAGCCTGATTACACACAGATATGATTAGTTTAAAGATGTTCCATCTCCTTTGTTGGTTAGAAAAACACCTGAACTATATTGCCATGAACATCAAAAGATAATTTAGGATAAATCGTGCTTTTTAATGCTAAAGGTGTCCGACATAAGGTGTGTGTCCGTCTTTGGGTGAATCTACCCTAGTACAAATAACCACAGTATTCCATGACTGGAGGTTTAGCTTGTTTATAAGCAATGGTAGCCGTAGGAGTGTCCTTTTTGCGATGTATCTTGCGTAGATATTCATATTATTGGCAGCATCTTTGTAGCACAGTTTCACCCATTATGATATCGGTGTATGTGGATGTATATGTGTATGGAGTTAACTTATGTCTTCATACCGATCTCTTCGGAAAACGATACTACCATAGTTAGGGTCAGAGTGTCCATCAGATGACATCAGATTAAACCAAATTATAAAGAAAATTGTGTGTACTATTCAAGTTATGTCGATGCACATATTCCTGTACCAGATGCAACAGGGTAATGTAGAATAATGTGGTTGAGAGAGTCAAAACGTTGCACTTATACTAACTAAGTTAATATTAGGGACTAAGTATGATAAACAGTAAAGATCAAAGATTGTGGTACATAATCGTTCCTTTTATCACCACTAAGTCTTCTTCCTTCGCAACATCTGCACCCGGAATGGGTGCTCTACCTCCTTTATTGCTGGTTCCCATTTACCTGCAGAAACAAGATGACGCTGCAGCCGACTAGACTTTAAGCTTAAGTATTGCCTCAGTTGTCTTTGAATATCAGTTCGTCATTCTGACGAATATCCATATGGCTACCCTCGGATAGCCACTAATGCCTAAGTCTCGGAGCACAAAGATTACCAGTGCACTCACAAATATTAAAACCTTTTGATTTCTAGGAACTACAGTCACATGACGCATACATTCCTGTCTTAAACGTTGTTGCGGGCAGTCACAACAGCTGATCCACGGATTTCTATCTGTGTCTGAGTGGAAATCGAATGTATATAGAATGGAAATTTCTTTTCTTTATACTGAAAATATAAAGGCCAGTGACCTACACCTATGGTGCATCCAGTCGAATGTCCATATGCATATTGTGATACAATAGCTCACTTTGATTTGAAAAGCGAAAATAAAAGATGAATAAGCAGAAGTGGCTTAAGGCATTGAATTGAATTTTCACCTCGATTTGTATATTAATGATCCAGTAATATATAAAGAAATTAATGAGGGCGAATTTATTGGGATTCGAGGTAGTGGCTCACCAGCTTTACATCATGGCATAAAGGACTAGACATGTTTGCCTTCTTATAGAGAAATGTCTAAGAGGATGAGAATTTTGCATGCACACAACTCCCTGCTTGCTGGTGATTCTTTGCCTGGAACCTCATTTTTATATTTATTTGATCAATACCAAGGATCATAAAACCTGCAGCTACATGTATAACTCCGTGTATATGTAGCCATCTCCTAAGTCATCAGGTCCCTTCTAACACGAATTGCAGGTTCTACAGGACCTAAGTGCTTGGGTGATCCCATAAATACCACACAGATAAGTCAACAATGCTCCTTTACTGTCAAAATGAGTCCCTGTAGCAGTAACGGCACTGCATGGCCCTATTAAAGTTTTCATTTTGGTAACAAAATGGCACTGCTTGAATTCCCAAGGGGAGCCACCTTGGCTATAGAATGGACACGCACGGGATAGCTCTCCCACGTGAGAGGACAGACGTTTAGAGCGTTATCTTAATAAGACTATTAAGACAGTCTTAATAGTCTTAATTAATGTGCACTGCACCGCTCGACCACCCAAGAGTGTAGGAGAGTCTTGTTAAATTGTGTATGCTATGGGGGGCTCTGCCCCCCAACCCCCATTTCTCTTTTTTTTTCTTCTTTTTTTCCTACCTAACTCCTACTGTAAGTGTAACTGATAGTGGATCGTGGTTGGCTAACCCATTTACCTACCCTAACATCACCCTAATGTATTATAACTCAAAAAAAAAATTTGAAATTATTTATTTTTAATGATGAAAGCGGCCCTTGGTAAGACACTGAATTAAGACTTTAAGACTTCAGATTAAGATAACCCTCTAAACGTCTGTCCTCTCACCTGAGAGAACTATCCAGTATTTGCATAGAATGGCGCCCATGAATTCATAGACAAGGTGTCCTTTTTAATTGTATATGAGCCAATTGCTGATGTTTGAGTATAGGTACATTTTGTAAATCACATGTGACACTGGGGGATACATCATTGCATAGACCGTCTAAACATGTAGCACTACTAATGGGACTGTCATATGACAGGTATAATAGAACAATGTGGGCCTAATCTCCTAGAGCAGCCACTTCGGGACCAGCTGGTGCAGTCTGTAAGAACTCTTTGTTCTCTACATATTATTAGGAAGATGCAGCAAACAATGGGCAATGCCATATAAGGCGGAGGGGTTCTGTCCGTGTCTGTGTAAGTCCCCCACCAATTACAGAACATATGATGACAAATACAAGCTGCCAACTGCCCCACCCCACCTCTTATTCCGTGTACCATCATATACCCTCTATGACGGCCCCTCGTTTTGTGTGTGTCTCTACCCCACTCTTGATTTGTCTCAGTGTTATCTACCTTCCTATCCCTTTGTGTCTTAATCTATGTTTCTAAACGTCACAACATATGATAATTCCCATGTGTATGAATTGTTCTATGGTATTGACCTCATGTTGATATCAGGTGCTTATATTAGAACAATATCGATATCTAAATATTTAACAACAAGCCTTAATGTGTAATTCATTGAGGTGAGACTACTATTGGAATAGCACCCAGAAAGTGCAATCTCTCTCTATATGTAAACTACTACTAATTCATAGTAATTACTAATATTTATACATTGAAGTGGATCCATCCGTATTTTGTATTTGTACATCAAGCGATGGATGACCCATTAGAAATATAAACATAGGAATTCACAACAACAAAATCATAGACAGTATATTATTATGGCCTCTTATTACCCTCAATGAAGCCCTCATGATATATTATCTTCAGCTCAGTCCGCAATTTGTGGACCATTCCGCCCCAATGGAAACTGAAAATTCGATTTTCCATACAACCTACCTTATTGGAGAAAAGGTGTTTCAGACTATATGGAACTGCTCATAAGTAGATGTGTGTATCCCTATAGTGAAGGGAACTGAACGCCAGAGCCTCCATAATTAATGCAAAGGTCAATCTCAGCACAGTGGAATTGCCCCAAGCAAGGCTCCCCTGTGCTACCAAGATAATTCACTAGAGAACTCCACATTTACTGCAGTGCTTGTTGTCACTATACATATAACCCATGTTTTAACATCCTCCCTTAGTTTATTAATCATTTTGGTTTTCCAACTGACTGTTTCTGTGGTACTTTACTGGAAATCAGATAGATTAGGAACCGTCCAATGTTAAATGCAGCACATGTACCAATACAGCAGGTATTTAGAAGATACTGGTATCTTGCTGAACATCCTGGCTCTCCATAGTCTCAAGTACAGCCACTGACCTAGTTACAAGCCCCATAGTTACTCCTCCATATCTTCCTAGTGCAGATGCCTGTAGGCACAAACATGGGAATCAATGAACCACAGCCCTCAGCCTTGGCCTCCTGCCCTGGCCCACCAACACTGCCCTAACCCAGGCTCCTATCTTTGCTGAGTGGGGTAACGCTTCATGTTGAGGGGAGTCTTGTATACATATGGCTAGTCATAGTCACAGCAATGTGACCATAGCGCTGCGTAATCGTTGTGCCCCATGGTTAGTGATTGCTATTGGACCACACACCTTAATGGTACCCTAGAAATAATGGCCTACAAGAGGTAAATATAATGAGCCTAGATATGAACAGATCTGCACAAGCAGAACTAGCAGGTAATATTCACTATACTTCAACTTATCAGGCATACCTGCTATGGCAATGCATAAATGCCCTTTTTCCAGTTGGTCTCAGTAATTGCTAGAGACAGGATCCTATGTGAAGTGTGGCCGTGGGTTGGATAGAGTTGAATCCTGTCAGGAAGGGGCGCTAGATCTACCAGGACCCTAAACCACTTACTATCTAAGCTAGCAGTATACAAGTTTTACTCTCTTCTGATAGTCAACCTGATCTAATCATTGGATGAGAGTCAGGCTGAACCGTGTTTGTTTGCCATCAGACAGAGACACAATGCAGCATTGAATATAATAGTAAGGTGTAAGACACCATTCCTGTGGATTTGAAAGTTAAAGACATCGGGATCACCTAGGACATATATTGGTACAGGTGCTTCTTTGTTGCAACATGTCTAAATGACTGGTGGACTCATGTAGCACACCCTTTGCTTTTTAAGACAACAGTACTATTTTGAATGGGATTTTCGGTTCTTCAGTATGAGGCTAATGAAAATAAATTATAGCTAAGTTATAAATCTACTCCCTCAGGTCATAATAATCATACTTAAGCATCTCTCAGAGATAAGAGTCAGACACTGCTGGACTCTGTAAGCAGTGTCTGACCTTCTCTGTGCACCAAGGGCAGCCATAGAGAGTCCAGCATTGCCTGAATTTCATGCTAATGAGTCAGGCATGATTAGACCTTGTTTGGAGACAAAGTCTAGCAATACTAGGGCCCTAGACGGGGGGTAGCTGTGTCACTTGTCGATCCTAAGAAATGCCAATGTCCCTTGTCGATCATAAGAAATGGGTCTTGTCCCTTGTCGAATTAAAGGGGGAGGTTTGTCACTTGTCGCCTATCCCCAGCAGTCCCTTGCCCCTTGTCCATTAGGCCTAAAACAAGGGCTTGTCGCCTTGTCGAATTTACCCGTCAGGAGCCCTAATACTTGACCCTCTTTACAGCCAAGGTCACCCTGACTTTCGCATGATGGTGGTTTTGGCGACACATGCCTGACTGTGGCATGTAAGTCCAGCTGACTCTCATTTTCTTCTTTGTGTAAATCACCAGTTAACAACAGTTTTCTGTATAGATATCAAAATAACAATATCATGTGGGTCATTCATGCCCATACAGAGACGTATGAACTTATTCTGTATATAATCTGCAGATCTCTCACTGACATAATTGGGCCACTTTCTACAATGAATTCACAGTTATCAAAAATAGGAAGAATCATACAACCACAGTTCGTAATTTATCGACGTGATTAAACTGTGTAACTTGTCATAGGCCTCTATCATTCAATATGAGCTCACAGCCCTCTAGGTAATACATGGTTCTAACTACATTAATTGTTAACACATTAACATACCATCAATCACTGATATTATTTAGGTGTCCTTGATTCTATTTTAATAGAGATTCACTTATTTTATTTGCTGACCACTATAGATAAAACATCTTCCCTAGACATTAACAATGAACCAATAGTCAATAGAAGACTGTGGATAATGTCCTTGTGACTATAGACATTCACCTATTTGCCTACATCCCGGATCTCCCGCAACAAGTGTGTTAGCTGCATGTACGTGGAGTATCACCTGACACCAATATTTAACTCTGCAGAACTTTCCAGAGGTTGATCCACTATAGATGTAGTGGGGGGTAAAGACTAAACCTATACTCTTTGTCTTGTGTTGTTCAATGGATCAATACTCTACCTCCTGTGCATCTAGGACATTAAAAAACTATTCTAACACACCATGGCACTGTCTGGTCGGTTTCAAGTGATGTCTGTCTAGTCTGTCCATCTCTGGGACCAGGCCCATAGCACCTTTAGTGCGACTGTACAGTGGGCTGTTGGACAGCAAAATTATAATGATATCATAAAAAAATTAAAGATTATAATGATATCTTTAAAGCAACATTACAGTGTACCCTAATATCGATATGCCATTCAGTGAGAAATATACTTTCAGCGATCACCAAAAGACGATATCATTGTTAGCTGTGCAAATGCCCACAGGTCCCCTTGGCTTTGGACCATGGGTAAATGCGTTGACAATGCAGGCCTACACTTCATAACCTATCACCATTTCTACCAGCTGTAATGTTCTTGTGAGTCTTTTCTTTAACTGTTTAGTGCCAACCAAAAGGATTATTTCCTGGTGATGGTGCTGAGACCTTTTAACAGGAACTTTGGTAAATCCCATAGAGTTATGATGACTATAGTCGATGCTCGGCCCCCATGACATCGACTATAGTCGATGCTCGGCCAGCCATGGCATGAACTATAGGTGATGCTCGGCCCTGCTTGTGAGTCTTTTCTTTAATCCATTAAAGAATCCCCTGCCACCGTTGTGTGCTGTGAACCATCTGGCATGGTGTCTTACCCTGGATGGTTTCATAACCTTATTATGCTAATTATGGCCACAGTAAAAGGAAGACCCCTTCTTTATGGTGATACTCTCTGACTGCGGCCTTCATTAAGGCGGGGTAGGTAGGATCAGGTTGGCTGAGGCTTACTGTGCGTGACTGTGGGTACTAAGGCCTGACTTAGAACCTCATGATATCACATAAAGGACAAAATATGATCTTTAGGAGGGCATGAGAGAACATAATATTTGATATCATCATGATTATATTGCTGTATGCATGTAGAGTCCTTTTAATCTGACACACAGACCTCAGTGAGGGCTGGAGATATATTAGTGATGGTATCTTAGCTGAAGGCTACAGTAAGGGATTCCCAGGCAATTTGATAGTTTATAACAGAAAATGTCAGACCTTATGTAAAGCCAACCAACACTTCTGCTATGTAGTAAATGCATCAGATTACATTAGACTCTGAACTGTAGACATATGGCCGTTGCGAATACCAGTATATATGTGGTAAACAATTATACATGTAATGTATAGTGAGTAGTTTGATGCTGATTACAAACTTGCACAATTCTGATAGTTATCTCAAAAGCTTATAACACACAATTATGGAGATGCATCTGCATCTGATAGAATACCACACAAACTCTGAAGGTGCAGCTTTCACTCTAATTTCTTTAGTACATTTGGGTATAAAAAGGGTAGTGGGGAAGGGAATTGATCCTCCATTGTGGTTAGCTAGTGCACTTTAATGAGTGTTAGACATGAAGATATCACATAGTAAACTGTACTTGGATACCTGTGATAAAACAAGTACCTTCAGACATACACCTTCAAAGACTGCATATTGACCAAATGGTTGGCAATGGTGAAGGAATCTTTAGACACCCTTGTATATGTATGGTTTTATCAAAGGCAGCTGTTGCTATTGAAATAGTATTGAATGTGAGATACGCATTCCTTACATCATTTCAAATTGTTGCTTTGTTTAAGACCACATTTTAGGAGAATGCTAAGCTAATAGTAAAGTATACTCAAAGCACGTTCTACCACCCGGGGCAGAGGGATCACAGAGGGAGGGAGGTTCCAGGTGTATGCGAACTCACAGTGGAATGAGGGAAAATACTCTCTGCAGCCACATGCGATCTCAGAGAAATAGACCTTATTCGTATCATTAGAAATAGACCGTATTCTCATCATTAGGCATGGTGACCCTTGTATGACTAGTGTATTTTCCTATAGGACCTACAATATGTCTTATGGGATGGTTTTCCAGCTTAAACCCCATATCAATATCAGGTGGCAGGTAACTATTAGTCTGCGAGATTGAATTCACATCTTCTGTTGACCATGGAGGATCCAATAGGACTTTCGCTCCTCTCAGAGATATTATAATTATCATACCGAACCGATTCAAGTATGATACAAATTACAATCATCCGAGGTCTTTCATAACAGGCTTTCATTTATAACGAGGAAAGGAGGAATGTTATTCTGACCTTGGTAAGACCTTACCGAATAATCACTTTGAAAAGAAATGGCTGAGGATGATCCTTTCAAAGGCAATAACACATTTTAAGAAGATCGTCCTGAAGAGACCCGGGGAAGAGACAAGTTAACAATTCAGTATGAATGCTCTTTGAACTGGGAGGAAACCTGTTTTGTAATATATTTGATGACAATAATCTACTCACTATCTAGTTCCATGGAATACTAAAAAAAAGTATACTTAATCACGCTAATACACATTGTAATAGCCCTCACTATAAAATGGCTGCGAAACAACGTTTAGAAAATAACCGTGTTTCTGGACGACACTCAGCCCAGCTAGCAAAACTCGTATGAATCACGTTATCTCTACGTCTTTTCTCAACAGATATTTACGGCATTTGGTTACGTCAGAAAGTGGCGCCCATTACATACTATGTGCAAATCTTTAAGACGTGTTTTTGACTATGTAATATCCATGTTAATAAATCATGTGTATCTTACGTAAAAAAGTTACATGATGTAGACATCATCATCAATTATATATATGATATATATACACAATGTAATTTAGATGGCCATGGGTGACATTAATCTGATCTCAGCATGATTATGTTAAAAACATGTAAGACTAAAACATTATTTGCACCTATTTTCTCTGTGTGTGGTACTCTATCAGAAGCAAGTAACATCTAGGCAATCAACATAATGAAGGGATTTTTGCCTGTAGACATCACCAATAGTCCTACAGAGATTAAGCACATTGATCCTAGCAAATTGGCCAAGATGTGATACCAGCTCATGGTCAGTGTTTTGATTTGAATAGTTGTAGCAACCACAGAAAAGGTCTGCTCATACCAATCTCCTGGTTCTCCCTTAAACAATCATTCTACAGGAACAAAAATAACATATCAAACATTCCAGACAAAAGTCGGTCAAATTTCATCTTCTTTGGAAATTTATTGTGTTGAATAAATACTCATTTATGGTCAAAGTATTTCCAATGTAGATTGGATTCTATCGATGTTGGTTAAGAGAGACATCTTGTGTTAAAAGAGTGAACCACTTGAAAGGTAAAGTACAGATGTGTTATAGACGTCATAATCTGACCGGATAAGGATGTACCACATTATAAAGTACACGTAATATTGATGTCAAATCTATCACATCATTTTAGCATGCACCTTAAGACATGAATTTGAGCTCAATGTATTACGTGTATAATTTCTCCAAAAAAAGATGTAACATTCTGATCAAGATTTAACCACTCATTACATCAAATAGTGACCAAATTCAAACTTACAGATTATATTAAATGACTAATGTCTCTTTCCCATTGCCATTTAGATGTAAATGATACATAAGTTTCCGGTCAAACGACTATGTAAATTGACTTACTCCCTCGAGATGTAATCATGGGGTCGTTTTTATGTATCAACGTGAAAATGACCAGTAAAAGACATACTTTTTACATAAGGTGCTAGCTGGGAGGGTATCCAAGGTAGTATTCAGGGCGACACTCCCCCGCAATCTCTTAAGATAGGCCAAAACAAAGGATCCTAAGGAGCACAGTATTTTGCAGCCAGTTGTGTCGCCTACTGTCAGTGTTACCAATGTGCCAGTCAGTGTTGGTATTAATACCGGTATATATGTTGATGCGACATTAACTGTCTACGATAACTCTACGTTATATACTGCCTTAATTTAGGGGGGAGTGGAGGGACTATGTCCCTGGGTTTATATAATATAGAAAACTCCAGGCCGATTCCTAGGCTGTTCCCGAATATCAACCCCTATAATTAATACAGGTGGGAATGAGGTCTGGCCTTCTCGTTTTTACAAAAAGGCACCTATTTATTTACAACTTCAAAGTTCTCATCATCATTGTCATATATGGATTAGCTATGTGATGTATCCCCGTGTTATTCATGTGACTTAATGACGGAAATCTATGGTGATCATATGACAAGATATTGAAGGTATGAAGCTGATGTAAATCCATGTTAAATTTAAAAAGTTAATAAGCCTAAAAAATGTATTTGAGAAGACAAGATGCTGGTACCATAAAGTCATTGCACATCAACTATATACATGGTGCCTATACAGTACACTTGTGTGAGGAGCCTCCTGCAAACCCCAATCTTCTGAGTGATGACCCTACCCCACCATGCACCACCCCAGTAATCCAGGCTCCATCATCAAACCCACACCGGTCAGCACATACTGCACCCTCTACACCTTCATTCACCATGACCTGGCAGCTCAACGAGTTAATGCTATATTCACGTCACCCCTGTCTACTGAGCTATAGTCTGTGTGCGAGATGTCAGCAAGCACTTCATGAATAAGCCTCTCCACGGCCCAGTGGGCACAGAACATCGAATCAACGTTGATAATATTATTGGTCCACTATGTTGAATCAATGTTGAATCAAGGTTGATTCAATGTTGAACATGATTTTGTGCCCAGAAAGATAGCATCTGATGGAGGTCATGGGCTTACAGTGGATCTTCACATGACGTAATTCAGCATTGAGTTTGAATTTATCAACCCTAAAACGGGTGTTCTCCCACGTACAATGGTTGCATGAACTATATACCATGACTAGTTCAATAACTGGGTGATTCCAAGCTCAAGTATAATAATTAAGTAGTACAGAAGGATGGTGAAAAGCATAAAAAACAGTAATAAGAATAAGTAAACTTTGCCATATGAGGGTGTTTGATAAAGCATCACATGTAGATGCAATCATTACTATTTGAACTAGTATATGTGTTACATCTTAATCAATTGTGATTGATGTACAGGGTTTGCCAACATTGTGATAAAGTATATTGGTATAATAATGAGGAGTGAGACTCTTCTGAAAGAAGCTTGTCCTAGCTCGACACATGTGAAATTTCCCCTTGCAATGCATCCCCTCTAGTTCTTATCCGACGTAGCGCTACTTGACGGATGTTTTTTGGAGATTTCTTCATGATGCACAGAAGCCGTTGGTTTCTTCTTGTTTCAAGCATTTTGATACCGTTGTCTCTATGTAGGTCACTGATGTGATGTCCCCGGAGGAGTATTTACAACAAAATTCTTATGCCCCAGTTTTGTAGTCGATGTAACTTTATCAGGTACCCAACATGTCCTCCTCATGTATAGAAGCTGTAGTATTCAAACGTGGGAACTACAGTAGTGGTGTAGACAGGTTTTCTTTTCCACAATCCATCCCTGTTGCCCCAATTTATAGAGCCTGTTTCCAACGTTCTTCTTGACTGGTGTAGGGGCTTGTTATATTCTGTACTTAGTGCTGAAATACATTAGCGTTGTCTTCTCCAGGTTCATGGTCATGAAGCTGTCATTCATTACACCATCTATATCCAGAAGCAAGATCATCCTGCATTTTATTCAGAATGTGTTTGTTCATTTTGTTCGCATGGCATCTAAATGATTAAACCCACGTATGTTACAGAAATCAGGCAGTCCTTATTGCCACTACCGTGGATCAGTGGCTTGAGTGGATAATGAACAAAAGTCTACTTCCACCTAACATGCTGATTAGAGAGGATAATAGTGTGTACACATAATATACGTTTGTACTCTAATATTAGCTGGAACGATGAATTGTGGGTTTGGGCTACAACCGTGGGTTGGACATCTTAGGAAAGAGATTGCGTCAAAATCTGGCCCAAATATTATTCATGTTTTATACCTTATCAGCACCTATATCTATGCAGTCAGCATGACCAAGTTCTCAGGTACAGGGTGTAGGGCTCTCACGTGTCCAGCCAACATCAAAAGTAATCTGATGAAGCTTGAGGCAGTGAGTTGATGTGCCAGCCCATCACACACACCATTTACTTGCCGTTTTATGTAAGGTATTTCCACACCAGGGGTTGACACCCTATTTCATGCTGCTGTGGCCTCTTGGAGGTCGATGTAGGTCTGTTATAGGGGCTGCCTCGCCTATCACCACCTGACACTTTTCAACACCCCATCAATTTGAACTACAAAACGCTCATTCCAATTTCTCAAAGAAATATAAACATAAGGTTCACTCAAAAGCATTTTTCATCACCAAGCACTTAAAAGTGTGACGAGGGCATTCTTTACGAATTGATCAAAAAAAAGTTGAGAAATCCCTAGCTGATGCACTACTCACAGCTTAAGCTTTAATCTGATCGATTTTAAACATATTTCTCATAAACATGTTTTAAAAAAAAAAGTATTCACCATAATTATCACGATTTTTGTGACAAGCGTGGCGATGTGAAAGCAGTATTTGTTTGAGTGGCCCAAGAAATACTGCCATAGTTTGCGCAGTAAAATATGCTTCCTTGTTCCGATTCTCTCAAAAGTGCCTGAGTATGCAGGAATCGTAAGATGTTAATTTCCACACACTCTATCAGTTAGAGTTAATTTTGGGCTTCAAATGTATGCATTTGCTTAC
Organism: Harmothoe impar; assembly: GCA_947462335.1. NCBI lineage: Eukaryota > Metazoa > Annelida > Polychaeta > Phyllodocida > Polynoidae > Harmothoe > Harmothoe impar. The sequence continues at coordinate 49,263,531 of OX381712.1, read as the reverse complement.
CCGTGACCAACATTAAGTATGCAGGTTGGGGCCGGGACCATGTTATTAGAACGTACTAAATACATAGTACACCCTTTCCATTGGGTCTGTACCAAGATTATGGTACTGTGCACCAACTTGGGCTGTACCATAATCTTGGTACACCTGGTGTGTTCACTGGACCATGACCCCTGCTCATGCAGGTAAATGAGTCAATCACAGCCCAGTACTCATGTACCTTACCTGTGGTCACTGGACTATGACCCTTATCTGTGCATGTAATTAGTGGGGTCACTGGGGGACTAGGGAAACCACTCTACTATTTATACATATATTTACATTTTATGGCTTATTTACTACATTATCAAACATCACTAAGTGAAAACAAAAACGTCATTTTGTGGGCCTTAATCAATGATTTCATCTTCTGGGTTTATTTTTATTAGCAGACTTAACAAAAAATTAGCAAACTGATTTTACTAAACATTTACTGAAGGAAAATATGTAGATAAAGCCATTTCTAAGATAACATTCCGATTTTAGTTATGAAAAAGGGTACATACACAAATTATAGACCTCTGCTTCCTATAGTGGCATCAAAATAGTGCATTTTGGCATGGAAATATGAGAAAAGTGACAATAAATGAGTGTACCAAGTTCTTGGTACACCCTGTGTTCTGGGGACTGTCACCCAATCTTAGGGCGTACTAAGAAACTGGTCAGTCTCCAACCTGGTATGTGAGAGATCAAAAAGATCAGTTTACCTCTAAGGGTACGGGGAAGGAATGGACGTGAACGCCAACACGAAGAAACGCCAGCTAAACAATCACTAGCAGGAGCAAGAAGGAAAACAAAGAAACTACGAAGTGGCCATCAACATGGCTAAAAAGCACTTCAAAAAGACCTGAAAGACCTCTAGATAAAACCAGAGGAGGCCTAGGACCTGACACAGGATAGAAAAGAATGGAAGAAGCTGATCAATAAAAAAAAACGATGCACCACGTGCTAATGCACTTCGTGCGTAAATGATAGTGATGAGAGTAGGGCTTTTAAAACCTATTATCTAATGTGTTTCACAGAAACGTGGATTGTTAAAACGTTTTATGGAAAACAAGCATAATATTATCAAAACGGTGTTGAGATTTTAGCCAGTAAATATCCTGTGTTGGAGCCATTATTCGCTGACAGCAATTCTCCAATGATTTCCTTCGCTCCTGAACTAAATTAGGCTAGATGCGCATCTTAGTGTATGTTATCTTCATTATATGACTGCTTTAGTTAGGGAAACTACCTAAAGGAAAACTATTGAAGTTTCCAAACATATTTACCATGATGCTGCGGTATGAGGGGAGCATGGTCTTGACTTCATCATATTAGGATTTACCGTGATACGCAAACTACCACTCTGTTTTGTACAAACTTATGGAGACAGAAAGGGGATGTGCAATTACCTAATTTCCATACTCATATCTCGTTTAATCTCAATATTTTATTCACAGTTAACCACCTAATAATACATACAACTAAATATTAAACCTGTCACTAATTTGAAGAGGATACTTAGAGTTTCTCCTCTGAATGGTGCCCAGGGCATAGATGGTTGCTATCTCAAAACTACGGTATATATAATGTACATATTATGATATCTAGTGACATGATGTTATTATGGCATTATTCTTGGTGGTGTAAAGCCGGTAACGACAGTCAGAAGCACATGTATAGGCATTAATCAGCAATAACATTTAGTAATAAACAGAAAGTCCCAATGATAATAACAGTGTTCCAAGAAATGCAAAAAGATGGGCGTTGGTGTGGTGTAGTACAGGGTTACTGACTGACGGCAGCCATTCGTGTTACATGGACGTGTTGTGGTATGTGTGGTGTAGCTGTGTAGTACAGGCCCAGTCAGCATTGGTTACTGGGGCCCATACGGGTCTAAAGGTCACTTAGTCCATATGGGACCAAGATGGGGTTGCCCAGATTTTAATTGAGCATATCCACATGGGCTTAGGGCAGGGCCCATGTGGGCTTTTTTTTCTTGGGGGTGAGGGGGGTGATATAGGGTTGTAAACTCTACTGTAGGTTTTTTTGCCATTATTTGATATCCCGATGTTATGGCCCATCTTCCAACTAAGTTGATTCCTCCATATAGTTAGGAATCTCTTCCTCTACCATTTAGAGGGTAGAGAAATGCATCCTTTAGCTGACTTTCTTTTGAGCTAGACATTTCTTAACATGTGTGATGCAGCCAGCAGGCAGGCAGCCTGTGTGTGAGAGCTCAGTTAGTGGCAGGATTATATGTTGTTATTACATTCAGGGAACAAGTGTTTGTATCAGGGTGCTGCTTGTTTCCATGTTCATGGTCAGAATGGGGTTATAAAGCATGGCATTCCATGAATCTATTATGAAATCTGTTATATTCCCAACCATTCTGGAATTATTGAGAAACTATAAACTTTTGTAGTCCAATTATAAAAAGCTCTGTTGAACATTAATGTGGTATCACTTTCAACGAGGACATCTAGTGGTTTGTTCAAGAACATGACTTGCCCACTCGACCCAGGTCCAGCCCAGATGAATCCCATCCAAGAGAGGGAATAGGATTTGAAAAGTAGCCAGGAAAGGTAAGTTGATGGCCTGAGCCCAGAAAGTTAGATGGCGGGCTAACCCAATTGGGACCCATGTTACAGTACATTCAAAGCCCATATAACGCCCACTGATCCTTTAGCCCACTTTGCCTAAGTCCATCCCAAGTGAAACCCATCTTGATATAACTTTACTTAGAAATGTTAATTTCAAAGAATTACTTCTAATGGACACAAATTAAAGTATTTCAAATGTAGTTAAATGATTATATTTGAAGTTTGGTCTGTGGGCTGAGCCCAGCTGGGGCCCACCTAGCAGCCCAGGTTTACTCCCATAGAAATCCCAAGGAAATCTAGCCCAAATTAACTAGATCCAGCCCAGGCAAAACCCACTTTGATACAAAGTCATGAAAGTGGTACTTTAACTTATAATTTCTAAGAACAACCAAAAATAAGTATGTTTCAAAGTTTATTTTAGGAAAAAATTGTTGGTGGGCTTGGCCCATCTGGAATCTTACTGGTAGCCCTGGACAAAAATGAGGAAAACCCAGATATGGGCAAATCCAGCAGGCCCAAGTAAAACACAAATTGACCCCAGGGACCAATGTTATCTGGGGGGGTTACTGACTTACGGCAGCCGTTCACGTTACATGGGCATGTTATGGTAGGTGGGGTGTAGTACAGAGTTACTGACTGACGGCAGCCGTTCACGTTACATGGACGTGTTGTGGTATGTGTGGTGTAGTACAGGGTTACTGACTGACGGCAGCCGTTCACGTTACATGGACGTGTTGTGGTATGTGTGGTGTAGTACAGGGTTACTGACTGACGGCAGCCGTTCACGTTACATGGACGTGTTGTGGTAGGTGTGGTGTAGTACAGGGTTACTGACTGACGGCAGCCGTTCACGTTACATGGACGTGTTGTGGTAGGTGTGGTGTAGTACAGGGTTACTGACTGACGGCAGCCGTTCACGTTACATGGACGTGTTGTGGTAGGTGTGGTGTAGTACAGGGTTACTGACTGACGGCAGCCGTTCACGTTACATGGACGTGTTGTGGTAGGTGTGGTGTAGTACAGGGTTACTGACTGACGGCAGCCGTTCACGTTACATGGACGTGTTGTGGTAGGTGTGGTGTAGTACAGAGTTACTTACTGACGGCAGCCGTTCACGTTACATGGACGTGTTGTGGTAGGTGTGGTGTAGTACAGGGTTACTGACTGACGGCAGCCGTTCACGTTACATGGACGTGTTATGGTAGGTGTGGTGTAGTACAGGGTTACTGACTGACGGCAGCCGTTCACGTTACATGGACGTGTTATGGTAGGTGTGGTGTAGTACAGGGTTACTGACTGACGGCAGCCGTTCACGTTACATGGACATGTACCGGCAACTGCTTTGGGCCATGACCTCCTCAGTAAAACGATAGAGAATAAATATCTATATAAAGAGGTAATTGGTGTTAGAGGTACCATTATAGAAACACACTCACTGTAGGGCTTTAATGTTGCTCTGGTTATTAGTGTTAATGTTAGGAGCGTGTAATATATAGAAACCCTTTAAATCCACAGTCAATACAGCGGTCGGATATTATACAAGGTAGAAGCCACATAAGCATTTTGTTTGCTGTACGCATTAGGTGCTGGGTGGGTGTAGGCCTATAGAAGAGCTGCTTGGTATCTTTTGAAGCTTCAGCTTTATGTTAGTTCAGAGTGGTTTGGAGGGAGTTTACGAGGACAGGCGTTAACAATGTCTTAACAATCTTAGTTTGTAGTGCTTTTATCTATTTCACAACCACTCTACTCCAGCGATTAATCAAGACCGGCGCTCATTCAAAGACCCCGCCAATAGATTATGTGACAATCGAATGGAGTAGGTAAATGGCGGTGATATTACCGGATATTAGTGATATTTGTCAAACAATTAAGTGTTGTAATGCATCTTTCATCGTTACTGAGGGTTGTACTGTATTCCACATAATTCCATATGTTGTGGCCATGGGAGGGAACCTGAATTGGGTGTGAATTCCATACCTCTGGAGAAGAGCACCTTGTTTGCCTTAAATATTTGATAAATGATGTTTTACATTTCACTCTGAAAATACATTCTGATAAATACAGAGCAAGCAATGTGACCCTCGTTTCAAAATAAAAACAATGTTGCGATGGAGTAACTTTAAGAGGTTGTAGCACTGTAAAGAAACTCCTACAACTCTTGGTGAGAACCTGACGTATTGTAGGTATTGAAATACAATAGATATGTGGGAACCATGTTGTAGTGCGCATTTATACGATGAGACGGGGGTGTTAGGTGTTCCCTCAGGCCGACTGCTCTTCAGAATCAATATTCTGAAACGAAGCCATGTTTGCTGTGAAGTAAAGAAAGACTGTAAGGTTGATGTATGAGGCATTATACATGCAGACAGCACACTCACACTAGCTGCTGCCAATTAAGATACTGTCACCTGGATTTAACTCTCTTATCTTCCCTTTTCTGTCAGGGCTGCTCTGGTCATCAGATGACAGCCAATGTTAGTATACATCTAGATGTAGAGGCCGTCCGTCAGTAGAGGTGCCTGTATTTTAGCAAAACTAATTTGTGTTTGGACGGGATTTATTTTTCATTTTACCTCACATTTAGCAGTACTGACAGGTTTTTCGGGTGATTTGGAAAATAATTTGTGTTCGGACCCATTCAACACATATTATTGATGAAGGTGCTCAACTATAAGATACTTGGTGAAGGTTGTGCAGGATAATTCACGGTACCCTATAAAATATATAAGTACACGTCATTCAATGCTGGCATGCACCGTAACGTCTAGGTCCAGCTTATTTTTCGCACCATTTCTTATCCGAAATTGACAAGAAAAACCGCAGTGAACGTAAACAAAATATATTAAACAACACAATATTTTATAAGAAGAGGATTCAAATACTCGATTAACTGTGAAGATGGTGGCGATTCATAAGTTTCTACGACATAGAGGGCCATTTTACTGCTACGACCATTGCTGATCGCCCAGGGGTCATTTTATACTATGCCTACGACACCTGTTGAACAGCTGTAAGGGTGGATAAAAATGAGCACACATACGACCAGCTTATCTCATACGACCAGCTTATCTCAAGAAAATCGTAGAATGCTGTTGTACAAAAAAAGGGGTGCATTTTAAAAGAAAATCGTAGCAAATTTTCCATCTACCTTATCGCACAGAATACCCGTATAAGGTGGTTTTAAGGGCAAAAATGTCCAATGCACAATAGATGGCTGAGTCATCTCAGCCATCCAAAAAAGTCTTTAATAATGATTTATTTTGTACCAAACCAAGATATCGATGTAATAAATGATAATGACATGTAGACTACCCTGTACAAATAAGTGTGGGTAATATTCTAATGTACTCTGTAATACAAAGTGTTTTTTTAGCATAATTACTTTTACAACAACTTTCTAATGGTTAGTGATACAATTGAGTGAAGAAAATGTGTCCTATGATTATCATTGTAAAATGCACCACATTTTTCTGTACGACTGCCTTGTATGACTCCTTGACTACAACCAGTAGGAAAATACGATTTGGTCTCTTTTCCCTACAGACAAGTTATTTTGTGATCGTAGCCTTACTGAGCTATCATACATTATTATGAATCGACCCCCAGAGCAAATCATTTCCGTTAATACACAAAAAGTAATACGAATGATCGGTCAAAATCAACACAATCATCATAATTGTGCAAAATGAAGTACTATTGATTCTGTAAATCAAACATGTATGGTCAAACTTCCTTCACCAGATGCATCTTCAAAGTGTCAATACAGATCATCTCAGCAAACCATGTACGTATTATCATAGTATGTGGCAATTGCAAGTATCAGCATATCTCTCCCTCATTCCACCACAGTCCTTGTTGTGTCTAACTATTAAAGTAGCAACTCATGTTCCCAGCCCGTGGCACAATCTCCCATGCCGGAAAACAGCCTGCTTATCTAGCAGAAAGGCTCCCACTGCTGGTCTGAGTGGATGGCTGTACCCTGTGGATCTTTGCCCACATTCCAGTGCGTACGGCGTGTAGTTACTACAGGGCGAACCCTAAACATGTTGTCCAGTGTTTCTCAGAACTGTACATAATTATAATACTAGTATACATGATTGAAACATAAAGGGTAACTTATTGCCATTACCAACGTTAACCATTGATTTGAAGAGTGTCCTCAGACATCCGGTCCCGCAAGAATTAAGCTATAGGTCTGCAAATTAAAAGGACGGCAGGGCCGAATATCCTATTCCTTTGTATCGCCTGGAGATTAAGTGAAGTAATCCACTATCTTATCATTCTTTGTTTTGCGTGTTCTTATTTGGCGTATGAGAATACTATTACCGGTAGTGGTGGATTGGACATGCAATTTCAATATCATGAGACCAAAGTCAATATATAGACTGGTTTTGATGATAACAGATAAATAGTTCACTTATATTCTGGGACTGTCTCCAAGGGCCTCTCTGTAATGAAGCATCATGATTGATATAGTGCATTTAGGGAATGGCTATTCTTAAACAATATGGTGGGGAAGGGGGGCAGGGATTAGGCAATACCAAATAGATGGAACTTAAATATATAATTGCTACCTACCCTTTGACACTGTTGTTAAAAGATTACCACTCCCTTGGTGTGTGATGATTAGATAGGGCGTATTGAATAAAGTATTAGGCTGTGTTGATGCTGAGGTGTATTATGCACAGAGAGTTTAATGTCACATAATGGGACGCTCCATTATTGCCCTAGACCTCACCCTGGTGGTAGACTTCACAAATAAAGTTCATGCACCTGTAGTGATTTTCCTATCAATACCAAACTTCGCAGACATGCTGGAGGCCCATGCTGCATGCGTAAGTTGAGCTGCCATATTGATGCCACCTCAGCAGGACATTCACAGTCATGCCACATCTCACATAGCTTAGGTACATGGATATATACCTACATACCCCCCCTCACACACATACATACCCTACTGAGAGTCAATGTTGTATTAGATAATGTGTTTCCTGTTACTAATAGCAACTGTCAGGTAAAAACTACCAGCCTTGTCCAAGCATCAGGTTACAATAGATTATACCGCCAGGCGAGCAAACATGTATGTTTGATATTTGATTTCTGTGAGATACCTACAGGTATAATCCTAACCAGTAGCTATACGGAGAGAGGGAGCCGAGGCTTGTCTATAGACAAGGCTGGGCTCTCTCCCTCTCTCAGAGGCTGACTATTCCTTGAGACTCCCAATTTCACGGAAGGGGGTCATTATGGTAGCATGCCCAGCTGACTATGGAAAGAGAGAGGAAACCGAAAAAGTCCCTTATATATTATTATGATAATAGCGGGGTATCATTCTCTCCATTAAATCAACCCTTAGTTACCAGCTGGTTTGCTTAATCGTTCAATAAATGGTCTACATGCAGGTTTGCAGTAGACTCTACACTCTCTTGGCTAATTATATTCACAGAGGGCTCTCAAAAACAAGTCACTTTGGCAATATACCTGACTCTATGAGGAAGCATACCTAAATATATGTGTACTTTTGTCTTAACGGTGTGATATACATAGTTATAATCCGAAAAGGATGTGCACAATTAGGAGGAAGTTGGCCTCGTCACTGCCACAATGAAAAGCTGTATGTATCATTTTAGTCTTGTCAATCTCTCAGACCGGATGACTTGCCCAGCCCCATGACTTGTATCTAGGGTACACAGTATTAATGTGATTGCAAAACTCTTAGCAACCATAAATAGGAATCAGGGAGGCATTGCTGGTTTATAAGACACCTGGTAGGCTAATCTAGGGCGTGCCTACTGGAGGTGGTAGCGTCAAGGCGGTCACACTCCGCTAGGAGCAACTCATGTTCTGCTGTAACAGTTATCCCATCAGGTTAGATAGGGAACAATTCTTAGGGGGTTGCAAATTTGGGCATATATCTTTCTGAAATTTTGAAAATTTGGGGCCTTGCTTAGAAATGCTCTTCCAACCTTGCGCTTGAACAGGGTCTGTTAAAAACTACAGATCAGGAACTCTATAAATAACTTGGGACCAAATCAAAGTGCGGGGTATCATTCTTTCCATTAAATCAACCCTTAGTTACCAGCTGGTTTGCTTAATCGATCGTTCAATAAATGGTCTACATGCAGGTTTGCAGTAGACTCTACACTCTCTTGGCTAATTATATTCACAGAGGGCTCTCAAAAACAAGTCACTTTGGCAATATACCTGACTCTATGAGGAAGCATACCTAAATATATGTGTACTTTTGTCTTAACGGTGTGATATACATAGTTATAATCCAAAAAGGATGTGCACAATTAGGAGGAAGTTGGCCTCGTCACTGCCACAATGAAAAGCTGTATGTATCATTTTAGTCTTGTCAATCTCTCAGACCGGATGACTTGCCCAGCCCCATGACTTGTATCTAGGGTACACAGTATTAATGTGATTGCAAAACTCTTAGCAACCATAAATAGGAATCAGGGAGGCATTGCTGGTTTATAAGACACCTGGTAGGCTAATCTAGGGCGTGCCTACTGGAGGTGGTAGCGTCAAGGCGGTCACACTCCGCTAGGAGCAACTCATGTTCTGCTGTAACAGTTATCCCATCAGGTTAGATAGGGAACAATTCTTAGGGGGTTGCAAATTTGGGCATATATCTTTCTGAAATTTTGAAAATTTGGGGCCTTGCTTAGAAATGCTCTTCCAACCTTGCGCTTGAACAGGGTCTGTTAAAAACTACAGATCAGGAACTCTATAAATAACTTGGGACCAAATCAAAGTGCGGGGTATCATTCTCTCCATTAAATCAACCCTTAGTTACCAGCTGGTTTGCTTAATCGATCGTTTAATAAATGGTCTACATGCAGGTTTGCAGTAGACTCTACACTCTCTTGGCTAATTATATTCACAGAGGGCTCTCAAAAACAAGTCACTTTGGCAATATACCTGACTCTATGAGGAAGCATACCTAAATATATGTGTACTTTTGTCTTAACGGTGTGATATACATAGTTATAATCCGAAAAGGATGTGCACAATTAGGAGGAAGTTGGCCTCGTCACTGCCACAATGAAAAGCTGTATGTATCATTTTAGTCTTGTCAATCTCTCAGACCGGATGACTTGCCCAGCCCCATGACTTGTATCTAGGGTACACAGTATTAATGTGATTGCAAAACTCTTAGCAACCATAAATAGGAATCAGGGAGGCATTGCTGGTTTATAAGACACCTGGTAGGCTAATCTAGGGCGTGCCTACTGGAGGTGGTAGCGTCAAGGCGGTCACACTCCGCTAGGAGCAACTCATGTTCTGCTGTAACAGTTATCCCATCAGGTTAGATAGGGAACAATTCTTAGGGGGTTGCAAATTTGGGCATATATCTTTCTGAAATTTTGAAAATTTGGGGCCTTGCTTAGAAATGCTCTTCCAACCTTGCGCTTGAACAGGGTCTGTTAAAAACTACAGATCAGGAACTCTATAAATAACTTGGGACCAAATCAAAGTGCTCTGACAATTGTAAGTGGGGGAAAAAAATATCTCCAATCAGTCATTCAGAGGGCCGTTTGCATTAGTTGCTCACCAGGTAACGCATGGCAGAGATATCAGACTGCAATGATGTAGGGAGTTTCATCCATTGTATCTATGTCATGTACACTGGTGCACATGTATATATATGCACTTGACATTTGATATTACATGTCCACCGGGCATCACTATTTAAAAAAAGCTGGGAGTATGAAAGCAGGAGAATAAATAATTTAGGAAGCATATATTGTCCCAGTGCGTAGTTTCCAAGGTAATATGCTAACAATTATCAATATTGATTTCTCAACATGATCTATCTTTAGCAACCCACACACATTGAGAATTAATCAATTGAAGTCTGCATTAGGTAATCTATGATAACAAAGTCCAACTAGACATCAGGTGAAATCATTCACGCTGTCGCTTCTACTGGGCACCTCCTATTTATCGTATATTTGATCTTCTCTGCAATCAATTCTAGCGTAAATGACAACAATATAGACAGGGTAGGGTGACTCTATGCTATACACTGTCTCTATGCTCTTAATGAGATTGACACAGACTCTGTGCTCTTAGTGAGGCTGACATAGGTTGTATACATGTACCCTGTGCTCTTAGTGAGGCTGACATAGGTTGTATACATGTACGCTGCGCTCTTAGTGAGGCTGACATAGGTTGTATACATGTACGCTGTGCTCTTAGTGAGGCTGACATAGGTTGTATACATGTACGCTGTGCTCTTAGTGAGGCTGACATAGGTTGTATACATGTACGCTGTGCTCTTAGTGAGGCTGACATAGGTTGTATACATGTACCCTGCGCTCTTAGACTGAGGCTGACACAGAGTGAACACTTACGTCAGGGTTGTGCTTTAATTTTTTGTTTCCTACCTTATCAGTCTTTGGACTACAGAGGCATACTAAACCTGAGACATACATTATAGGGGTAGACTGTACTGGTCAGCATAGGATGCTGGCAATGATGCTGGCAATGCCGCTGGCAATGATGACTAAATGAGCACTGAAATCCAACTTCCAGATTAGCCTCAGCTTCCAGTGCGCGCGCACAGCATACCGGCCTGCTGATGACCCGTATTAATCAATAGTCCCATCGTCCATCAAATCTAACTGACGAATTGTAAATGACGGCAGCCGCATTGGCCAGGCGCCCTCTCACGGCTACTTGCCGAATTAACCACCTCACGTAAAAGGTGAATCGATGATGGTACAAAAAGAGAAAGCCGAGAAGGGGTAATTCCGTGCTGCATTTATTGGCAGTTAGGATGTCTTCGGATGTTTTTAGGACTAGCCAATACACAGAGATATGAAGGATACCAGCAGACATTTTGAATGGGGACAAAAATATCGGAGGGTAGACGACGTCCATTTGCTGTGGCTAGAGTCTATTTTTAGACCATGTGAGTTACTCACATTAGCTCCCTTGCGGAAGGAGATATTCTAAATGGGTTCCATTCAATTTGACAGTAGCGACGATCACATAAGAGGACTCTCAGACCAACCCAATGGCAACGGTCGTGTTCAGACGGTTTTGAAATCGGTCTAACCACTTAGCCATGTTAGGTTGCTAAAATGGTGCACATTTCTTTTAAGTATTACGGTTCTTGTTGGATCTATGATGGGTTTAGTCATAATCAAACACCATCAGCGCTTCAGTGCTTTTCTCAGTCCCGAGGTGATCTATAATAGATTTGTTCTGATAAAAGAAGACGATTTTGTTCTGATGTCTCATTAGTACTTTCATAACCATACATCTTACTTGTATTTGTGAAATGGACGGCATAAGCGGACCCTAACTGTGTCTGGATTATAGTTCATCGGATTATGATTAATGTTATGTAGCCTAATACATTATTCTTGTCAGCTTAGCCATGTTTTCTTTTAGGAACTGATGCAAATTTTGAATAAAAATCGATTTGACTAGTTGCATCATATCTCAGGGGCTCGATTCATAACAATGTACGACAGCTCAGAAAGGCTACGACCACAAAAAATCATGTCTGTAGGGAAAACAGGGCAAATCGTGTTTTTTTTCAGGTAGTAGTCAAGGCATCATCCAAGGCTGTAGTACAAATAATTTGATATCATTTCACAATGAGATCGTAGGACACATGCCCATAACATAATCATACCACTACCCGGCAAAGGGTGGTTGTAACAATAAGTAATCTAAAAAATAAATTACTGTATTGTAGAAGGACATAAGAATATTACACATACTACGATTTAGGGGTAAATAGTTAAATAATGATTTTCAAAAAATGGGTAATATTGTGAATCTATGAGGCACACATTCTCACAAGGTGATCTACATGTCAATATCAGACATAACATCTTGGTTTGGTACAAAACAAACCATTATTAACGAATTTTTAGATGGCTGAGATGACTTCAGAGGCTGTCTCAGCCATCTATTGTGCAATGGGCATTTTTGCCCTTAAAACGACCTTATACAGGTATTCTGTACAATTAGGTAGATGAGAAATTTGCTACAATTTTCTTGTGAAATGCACCCCTTTTTTTGTACGACAGCATTCTATGATTTTGTTGAGATAAGCTGGTCGTATGAGATAAGCTGGTCGTATGTGTGCTTATTTTTCTCCACCCTAACAACTGTTCACCAGGTGTCGTAGGCATAGTATAAAATGACCCCTGGACGATCAGCACTGGTCGTAGCAGTAAAATAGCCCTCTATATCGTACAAACTTATGAATCGAACCCCCGAGTCCAGCATGTGTAATTTTAAATGGAGTAAGATATATTGGTGCTCATTTTCCAAGAAATCCCATTGTAGGCCTACTACATTTTTTGCTTTACTGTAGCAGCCATAATACAGGAACTTGTTCCTGACTGTTGTAGTTAAAATAAAAAAGATTGAATTGAATTGAAATTGAATTGAAATAACTGTAGAGCGGCCAATATAAAAGGGTTTTCCACTTCATACTAAGAGAATATAGTGCCTTTGTGGAATATTCTAAATATTGATTATGCACGATGAGGTTGCCATTCAGAACACATTAGTCATTACTAAGTAGACGTGTCCCTCTCCTTCTTGATACACCATATTAAAATTGTATTCTATATGTTACAAGGAAATCCCGCTGAGAAATCTGAACGACTGAATAAAATGGGCACGACCCAGCAAACACGCCTTTAGCGGGCCGGTGCTGGCCCAATGCTGGCAACGGTACTGGGCCGGTGCCGGCAATACGGTTCTGGCCCAGTAAAAAAGTGCAAACAGGTGCGGCATTGGGCCAGTACAGTATGCCGTAACCGGCCCAGTACTGGGCCTCTACTGGGCCAGTAGTGGGCCAATACTGGCATGCCAATACTGGCCCAGTACTGTTTACCAAAAATCTGGCCAATATCAATCATACCATGTATTGTTAGATATATAATTGAGACAAAATACATCATATTGCCACCCAGTGCACATCCTGCACACAAAGATAGTGTATATCAAGTGATCAGTCAAACATCTTTCCTCAACTAGTTTTAACAACCAGGAGTAAAGGAGACCAATCTTATCCACATAGGCCACAGCCTGTTGGTATAAGAGCTATACCTAAAACTCAAACATGAGGTGTTTATAATGAAAACCTCTTTGTTCCCCTGTAATTTACTTGATTCAGTTCATAATTTTGTATCAAATAGATTTCCTATGATATCTGTTTTATTACAAATTCATTTGCACCTATGTGAGGTAATGTGAATCAGAATTATTAAGTTATAATTATACATATGGGCTATATATCTCATAAGACATGCATTGGTGACATCTAGTGGAGTGATTGGGAACTAATCTAGCCAGATTGCCAGTACCGGACCAGTATTGGCATACCGGTAATGGCAAACGGTACATTGCCAGTACTGAACCAATACATGGAGACAATGATGGCAAAGAAGTGGCATGGTATTGGCAGTGCTGGGCCGTTACTGCCAGTACTTGCCAGTACAATGCCAGTACCGGCCCGGTACAGGAGTGTTTGCTGGGGAGTAGTGTGCTTGAAGCAATTTACTGAAAATGTGTATTATTTTCAGTAATGCTGACGTTCCACAGAGAAATAAGTAATATCAGATATTGAAAACATATACATCAGATCTATGCACGAAACTATCAGCCATACGACCAGCTGACCACAGACCAATATCGCCATCTGGAAAGGGAACGTGTATAGAAACAGGTTCTTGCTCTACTTCCGGTGTATTGATACTGGTATCGCCCTCTGTGGTCATTCCTGCCACCGATTGAAATCACGGCATTATTGGTGTCCATGGGCAACCCAATCTCCCAGCGTAGTCCTGCCTACTAATGCCTCTTGGTGTATAAAAGGGGGATCTGTACAATCCATCACTCTCCAAGCACATAAATGCCAAGTTTATGGACATGTGCTGCGAGCCTACGTTGAGAATGTATAAACGTACCTTGAGGATTGCTGAAAACCCAAATCAATCATAAAATAAATCATAACAAATGCATTTCTATAGAAATGTATAGGCATCCAGCACCATTCAAACGTATAACGGGTCTACCTGGAATGGGGACTGGGGTTTCAAAGCAATGTACTATACGTACGTGTCATATCATCATATCAATGTATTTTTAATTGGCAATTGTTAGCATTAGGTTCTATATGATCTTTTTTTCAGAATCACCGTAAATATTGGTACCCAAAATACATTATTCTGTCAGGGAAGGGGATGGGACTGGTTAAGGTAGTATTATCAGTATGTGCTTTTTTTTTAAAGAAAACGAATTGTAATCAAAGTATATCCATTCAGTCATATTGCCGTTAACATTTGGAAATCTGTTTGTGGTAGTTTGTATACATATATTTCCTCTTCCTAGATGTGTAAGCTAACAGCTCAGATATTTATAATGGAGCCATGAATTTAACCTAGTTGACCTCTATAATTATATTCAAGAACCGATTTAACAGGATGCGCTGCAATGTCTGATGGGTAATCATAACACCCAGAGTTCCATGGGTAAGCTGCAATGCATCACGGGTAATGAGGTGGTTAGATGTAGTACGTGTTTCTGCCGCTATGCGGTGCATGTGTAACTCGACAGGGCACCAGCAACATGGCGGCAGCAATGTGACATGGTTGTCGGGGAATGGCCACGTCTAAGTGACAGTTGAACATGGGATAAAACTCCTATTAGGTCACAATTCACTATGATACACACTCTTCACACCTATACAGCGCTTTATACTCGTCTACGGCTGTACGGCTGTAGAGACCTCCGAAATCAGCAACTTTAGTCTAACCCATTTGTCTGGGTACAAGCTTGAAGTAGTGGGTGAGTTCAATTATTTGGGCGTCTTGATTGACAGATTTCTATCATTTGAATCATTCTGTAGGCGAATGAAAAGGAATGCTAGTACTAAATTAGACCACCTCCGTAGAGTAATGAAAGTGGCCGACCCTGCATTGGGCCTGTTGATTTATAAGACAATGATCCTACCTACGTTTGATTATGGTGACTTTGTGGTAGAGGGACCTGCTAAAGGTCCTAAAAAGTATCTGCAAACAGTGCAGAATCACTGTCTCCGGGCGTGTTTTGGTATTCTAGACCCGCTATCTGTATCTAGGGAGGATCTTCATAGAGGGAGTGGTTGTACCCTATTAATCGAGAGACCTAGGAAATGTCTGCTTAGGATTATATATAGGCTATCTAGGCATGAGTCTAACACGCTCAGGCCAGTTAGCTTACTATGTGCTAATGCCAAGGTAAAGCTAAAAGTTAGAAGGGCTAATGGCGCTCTCTATGAGTGAAGAACCTTGTACAGAGGTAATGTGTACTGGAAGACACTGGACCCATGTGTCCTGCGCAGTAGCAGTAAGACCCTATTCATGAATAAAGTATGAATAAAATATGTCTATACATGCTGAATAGTGAATTCCACACAAACTTATAACCTCCTCGTCTGCGCCTCGGAGGTTATGTACCATATTCTACAGGTCCGCGTAGGTTTTCCATCACTTATTCTTAGCAACATAAAGGGTGTCTTGATGAAACCATGCATGTATTCTTTTCATTTCATTCTAAATGTCAACCAAATGCACACACACACTATAATTGGCAATGAAAATTGATAGGGAAAATAGATGTAGAATGTAGATAGAAATGCTAAGGGTTGCGGAGGCACCTAGTGGGAAAGGTGGGAAATGAATGGTTTATTCAAGGATGATATCCCAACATATCAATATTGAAACAAGTGTTGGTTGACAATATTGAAATAGAAACATTGCATCAATATTAAAAACAGGTTGATGTACCCCTTAACAGTATTATCAACCAGTTGTCAACATTGAATCAATGTTTTTTGCCCACTGGGCTGCACCATTAACAGAGGCTTCTTGGTGGTTTATGATTAATTCTTCCAGATGTAAAGTGGTATGGGTTGAGATATAAAGCTGACTAATCAATCCGTTCTTGCCTAAATTGGCTACTTCTGAGAGTTCAAATAATAACATTAGTTCATGTACCAGAAAAAAATCAAACAGCAGCTTGCAGGGCACTGTGCTGCTGCGGTAGTGTATGCCATATTGATGTCAGAATAATGACTAGAAGCATAATTATAATCACATGGGTCAAACACGCATTTATAGACCAAACTAATCTACTAAACGGAGTACACGTAATCCACAAATTGGTTATTGCAAAGTTGGCAATAAATGCAAGAATGAGATAAATTACTTGATTAGATCAAGGCTGCAGATCACAGATTTGATCAAATAGAAATGAATAATATGGCTGCTGATTCAGATTACGCTATATATTTGATAGGAGTCAATGGCCCAAAAAAGAGAATGTTTCATGTTAGCTGAGCCTACCTAGCAACGCATGGCCGGCCCTTGACATTTTGAAAATGATTAGGCTATTTTCATATTGATTCGATGTTCCACGTGGTCCGAGAGTTGATTTGTAGACCTCAGTTTAAAGTCCTACAGCTTTACCCGAGGTCAGACAATGTTAACAATAATAATGTACCCTTTTCGGTCTAATGACATCGTACCTGGTAACACCTACGAGTTTAATAAGGCCAAAGAAATAAAAGATATGTTTCAGGTTACATGGTCTAAAAATCTAGGGTAGGTAGGTCAGATATTTTTGATACTTTAGCCTAAAAAACACCAAAATCCAGTGCCGACTCGCCAACCACCGCCTCCACTCACGGGGCCTCAACATAACTCTATAATAGCACCAAAATGGCCGGAAATAGTGCATTTTTTAAATCAAAATTGGATAAAAAACAAACTGAAACACACCTTTTGGGGGGCTTAATTAAATTCGCTCCGAGTGGGTATGCAGTTTACTCTATGCAATATAACCTGATGTTAAATATCAAAAGCAAATCAAAAGATGTCTCATAGGGATTTATTACCAGCACAATGTTTTATGATATTATGTCCGCCAATGTCCTAGATCAGACCAACAACATCAAACATGCTGAATGATACTGGCCTGTAATAAATGACGGTGTCTATTAGGTGTATACTTGATCCCTTGAAATACTAGCATTCACTGATATCTACCGTAGATAATTCAAGGAAAACTGGCTTATATGCAAACCTATGACTTTGGCAATCCTAAAAGCCCCAGGAGATATAAAAGTACGATGATTATTCAAAAAGTTCATTGGGCATTTTCTCTAAGATTAATCGGCACTGATCGATGGCCGTGTCCATTATCCACCTCCTACATTCACTAATACAGCCTTAACGCCTCCTGCATTATTCATGCAAATGACATTCAAAATATTTTCTGGAAGCACTTCAGCAAATGCCATGGTTGTGAAAATATGTAATTAAAAACAAATAGCTGTGTTTGGAGGGCTGCGTCAGGAGGCTGTTCTGTTAATCCTACCAACACTGACCAAAGTCCTCTCACTGCCAGCTTTTACTCTTTTTGCTGCAGTATTTTCATTCTATTAAATATTGGCAGTAGAATGTAGTTGAGTGTAAGATCCAATATGTAAATTCTAATTCCACAGCATGATTATCACTCCAGCTTAGTGAAACAGATTAGCAGAAATCCTGTGATGAATATTGATTCTGAGGATTTACACAATAGACAAACTGTGAAAGTGGTTTGACTTGCAATATAAATGCCAATAACAAAGTAATAACAAGGGTCAGCCTGATTCTGTCTGTTGTGATACCGACGTACACATGTTGTGACGTCACTACTTTGGGGGCACTTGGGCGACGAGCGGGATGGCGCACATGGTTCATAAATACAAGTCATCTTAAACCAAACTAAACTGCCTCCTTTTGCTTATCAATATCACTTCATGGTGGCTAGCGGTAAAAGGATGTTTGAAGAGACTGTGTGCCACATATTTGATGTTGTGGGACACCAAGAATTGTGAGTAGAGCACCTTTTCTTTTCCCCACATCAGACCATGTGCTATCTTTGTGTGTCCATGTCCTAAGCTATCCTTGTGTGTCTACAGTCACATAAAGCCAAGCCTTCATATCACCCAAGTCTGCCAAGTAAACCCAATCAATTGTGGAGCCAGCCATATACACAAGTTGTGTAGTGTCCAATGCAACTTAGGCCTATACCAGAACTGTGATTGTTAAATGCTAGTTAGTGCCACTGACACAAATAGCTCCAGTGCACCATATCAAAACTAGTGTTATCAAAATGGCTGCCAAATACCCTTCTATGAATTGGGATGCTTCTGATGTAGCAGAGACATTTACACTTTTTAAACAGAGGCTACTCTTGGTATGTGAAGATAACGAAGTCACTGATGCCTCCAAGATAGCCAGAAAAATCAAGATAAGTGTAGGAGAAGAGGGTTTACGCCGTATTAATGCATCTGGCCTTAGTGAAGTAGATCTAAAGAAACCGGAGAAATTATGGGATCTGTTTGAGAAACAGCTGAGAGTTGCGGTAAATTTCCGTATTGAGCGACTGAATTTGATGCAGTACCGACAGAAGAGCGGTGAGTCACTTGATGCTTTTGTCACACGTGCACGAACGCAGGGCTTGCGCTGTGAGTTTACAGACGCAGAGTTGCAGGAGCACATTATCGAGCTTGTCATCGCCAGCACTCCCATTGCAGAGTTCCGACGGGAACTCCTGGATAAAGACAAAACACTGACACTGCAAGAAACTCTCAACACTGGCCGACGACACGAAGCAACCGAGAAAGGCAATGAACAGATCCGAACTCTTCGCGAGAACACGACTGACCAGACTTCTATAGATCACGTCTCCAAAAAGAAGCCCTGTTGGAACTGTGGTCGTCACCACGCAATCCGAAGATGTCCGGCATTCAGGGATGAGTGTTCAGGATGCGGGAAACAAGGACACTGGGTAGAATTTTGCAGGTCGAAGCCCGAAGACACTGGCAACAGAGGCAAGAACACTCAAAGCAAATCCAGTTCCAAGCCACAGAAACACTATCCGAACGCAGGGAAGCAAAGGAAGAATGTGCATGCAGTAACTGCACATGAAAATGAGACACCTGGTAGCTCGGACGCAAGTGACCCTAGTAACTATTCAGAAAGTTTCTACTGCATTAAGATGTCTGATAAGTGTTTCGATGCCATATCCAGATCTACACGCGATGAAGCGTATACTACAATCGGCATTAAGTGTCCAGGATTAGACGGCACAAAGGGTCTCAGGCTGAAGCTTGACATTGGTGCCCAAGGTAACGCATTACCAGTACGCACTTTCAAGCAGATGTTTGGGGACATCGACCCTGATGATGTGTTGTCACCTGTGGGCAAAACTAAGCTAACAGCCTATTCCGGTGAAGACATAAAATGCATCGGCAAGCTCACATGCGACTGCAAGTACGGCAGAGGAGACTGGGTACGCACAACGTTCTATGTTGTTGATGTGCCAGGACCGGTTGTGCTCGGTCTTCCTATGGGTGAGGCACTCAACTTAGTAACTATAAACTGTCATGTTGAGACCATAGTGGCCCAGCCAAGCCGGAGAGTCAACTCCCTGCAGGACCTTAAAAAGTCATTCCCTTGCCAATTTGACCAGATTGGAAGGTTCAAAGACCCAGCGAAGATATTGCTCAAACCTGATGCAGAGCCGTACATTGACCGTCCCAGGAAGTGTAATGTGAACCTTCTTCCCAAAATCAAGGCCGAGTTAGGAAATATGGAGAAGAATGGCATAATCAGAAGAGTCAGGGAACATACCGACTGGTGCTCAAGCATTGTCTATAGCACGAAAGGTGATGGTAGCTTGAGGGTATGCGTTGATCCGAAACATCTCAACAATGCGGTTAAAAGATGTCCTCATAAGACTCCCACATTAGAGGAAATCAACCCATTCTTTACAGGTGCGAAATACTTCAGCAAACTGGACGCAAAGGCTGGGTATTGGAGTGTTCCTCTGGAGGAGAGCAGTCAGTTACTTACGACTTTCCGCACACCTATTGGTAGATATTGTTTTCAGAGGTTGCCATTTGGCCTGAACACTAGCCAAGACATATTCCAGCAACGAATGGATGAGATTTTGGAGGATCTCGATGGATGTGTTGGCATCGCTGACGACATCTGTGTCTTCGGTTCCACAGAAGATGAGCATGATGCTAGACTCCTGAAGCTAATGGAAGCTGCCAAGATGCATGGTCTTGTTTTTAACTCGGCAAAGTGTGCTATAAAGAAGCAGTCAATTTCCTTTTTTGGAAACGTGTACAGCAAAGATGGCATATCACCAGATCCGGCCAAGGTGAAGGATATCCATGAGATGTCAGTCCCACAAGACCGAGAAGACCTACAACGCTTCCTAGGCCTACTAACATATCTGGGATCCTTTATCGCAAATCTCAGTACACAAGCAGCCATACTTCGGGATCTGCTCAAAAAAGATGTCCCAGTCGAGTGGTCAGACGACCATCAGCATGCGTTTGAGAAGCTCAAAGGAGCCATATCTGACCAAGCGAAAGTGGCCTTCTATGACTCCACCAAACCAATAGCGTTGGAGGTGGATGCATCACAAAAGGGCCTTGGTGCAGCATTGATACAGGAGGGCAAGCCTATTCCGCATTAGCAAGATGACCTGTGTAGAGCGCCATGGTTGTTGGTACCAGTGTATATCCTCTAACCTCCAGCAACCAGCTCAGGCAAATCTCGTGGACGAGATCAGGGTACAAACATGGCCTAAGTAATGTGAGTGGCTTGTAGCTAGACATTCCTTATGTCACCTGTCCATGATAGTGTAGTGGTTAGCACTGTGGCTTGCCAATGCAAAGGTGCTGGCTTCGAATCCACACCAAGGTTGCTTGGTTTATCAACCATGACCTTTTTTTCAATATATAAACATTCAGATTACCTCTATATTATTATTACCAATGGTTAGATTATTGTTCTGTTTCCATAACCTATTACATTGGATACACCTTAATATAACTATGAAAAGAAATAAAAAGGGTTATAAAAGATGCATCTGGTTTGGGAGAGATTAGAACCCCTGCACCTTGTGTCACAAAGCCACAGTGCCACAGATCCCTCCTTGTATAAAAGGGGGATCTGTACAATCCATCACTCTCCAAGCACATAAATGCCAAGTTTATGGACATGTGCTGCGAGCCTACGTTGAGAATGTATAAACGTACCTTGAGGATTGCTGAAAACCCAAATCAATCATAAAATAAATCATAACAAATGCATTTCTATAGAAATGTATAGGCATCCAGCACCATTCAAACGTATAACGGGTCTACCTGGAATGGGGACTGGGGTTTCAAAGCAATGTACTATACGTACGTGTCATATCATCATATCAATGTATTTTTAATTGGCAATTGTTAGCATTAGGTTCTATATGATCTTTTTTTCAGAATCACCGTAAATATTGGTACCCAAAATACATTATTCTGTCAGGGAAGGGGATGGGACTGGTTAAGGTAGTATTATCAGTATGTGCTTTTTTTTTAAAGAAAACGAATTGTAATCAAAGTATATCCATTCAGTCATATTGCCGTTAACATTTGGAAATCTGTTTGTGGTAGTTTGTATACATATATTTCCTCTTCCTAGATGTGTAAGCTAACAGCTCAGATATTTATAATGGAGCCATGAATTTAACCTAGTTGACCTCTATAATTATATTCAAGAACCGATTTAACAGGATGCGCTGCAATGTCTGATGGGTAATCATAACACCCAGAGTTCCATGGGTAAGCTGCAATGCATCACGGGTAATGAGGTGGTTAGATGTAGTACGTGTTTCTGCCGCTATGCGGTGCATGTGTAACTCGACAGGGCACCAGCAACATGGCGGCAGCAATGTGACATGGTTGTCGGGGAATGGCCACGTCTAAGTGACAGTTGAACATGGGATAAAACTCCTATTAGGTCACAATTCACTATGATACACACTCTTCACACCTATACAGCGCTTTATACTCGTCTACGGCTGTACGGCTGTAGAGACCTCCGAAATCAGCAACTTTAGTCTAACCCATTTGTCTGGGTACAAGCTTGAAGTAGTGGGTGAGTTCAATTATTTGGGCGTCTTGATTGACAGATTTCTATCATTTGAATCATTCTGTAGGCGAATGAAAAGGAATGCTAGTACTAAATTAGACCACCTCCGTAGAGTAATGAAAGTGGCCGACCCTGCATTGGGCCTGTTGATTTATAAGACAATGATCCTACCTACGTTTGATTATGGTGACTTTGTGGTAGAGGGACCTGCTAAAGGTCCTAAAAAGTATCTGCAAACAGTGCAGAATCACTGTCTCCGGGCGTGTTTTGGTATTCTAGACCCGCTATCTGTATCTAGGGAGGATCTTCATAGAGGGAGTGGTTGTACCCTATTAATCGAGAGACCTAGGAAATGTCTGCTTAGGATTATATATAGGCTATCTAGGCATGAGTCTAACACGCTCAGGCCAGTTAGCTTACTATGTGCTAATGCCAAGGTAAAGCTAAAAGTTAGAAGGGCTAATGGCGCTCTCTATGAGTGAAGAACCTTGTACAGAGGTAATGTGTACTGGAAGACACTGGACCCATGTGTCCTGCGCAGTAGCAGTAAGACCCTATTCATGAATAAAGTATGAATAAAATATGTCTATACATGCTGAATAGTGAATTCCACACAAACTTATAACCTCCTCGTCTGCGCCTCGGAGGTTATGTACCATATTCTACAGGTCCGCGTAGGTTTTCCATCACTTATTCTTAGCAACATAAAGGGTGTCTTGATGAAACCATGCATGTATTCTTTTCATTTCATTCTAAATGTCAACCAAATGCACACACACACTATAATTGGCAATGAAAATTGATAGGGAAAATAGATGTAGAATGTAGATAGAAATGCTAAGGGTTGCGGAGGCACCTAGTGGGAAAGGTGGGAAATGAATGGTTTATTCAAGGATGATATCCCAACATATCAATATTGAAACAAGTGTTGGTTGACAATATTGAAATAGAAACATTGCATCAATATTAAAAACAGGTTGATGTACCCCTTAACAGTATTATCAACCAGTTGTCAACATTGAATCAATGTTTTTTGCCCACTGGGCTGCACCATTAACAGAGGCTTCTTGGTGGTTTATGATTAATTCTTCCAGATGTAAAGTGGTATGGGTTGAGATATAAAGCTGACTAATCAATCCGTTCTTGCCTAAATTGGCTACTTCTGAGAGTTCAAATAATAACATTGGTTCATGTACCAGAAAAAAATCAAACAGCAGCTTGCAGGGCACTGTGCTGCTGCGGTAGTGTATGCCATATTGATGTCAGAATAATGACTAGAAGCATAATTATAATCACATGGGTCAAACACGCATTTATAGACCAAACTAATCTACTAAACGGAGTACACGTAATCCACAAATTGGTTATTGCAAAGTTGGCAATAAATGCAAGAATGAGATAAATTACTTGATTAGATCAAGGCTGCAGATCACAGATTTGATCAAATAGAAATGAATAATATGGCTGCTGATTCAGATTACGCTATATATTTGATAGGAGTCAATGGCCCAAAAAAGAGAATGTTTCATGTTAGCTGAGCCTACCTAGCAACGCATGGCCGGCCCTTGACATTTTGAAAATGATTAGGCTATTTTCATATTGATTCGATGTTCCACGTGGTCCGAGAGTTGATTTGTAGACCTCAGTTTAAAGTCCTACAGCTTTACCCGAGGTCAGACAATGTTAACAATAATAATGTACCCTTTTCGGTCTAATGACATCGTACCTGGTAACACCTACGAGTTTAATAAGGCCAAAGAAATAAAAGATATGTTTCAGGTTACATGGTCTAAAAATCTAGGGTAGGTAGGTCAGATATTTTTGATACTTTAGCCTAAAAAACACCAAAATCCAGTGCCGACTCGCCAACCACCGCCTCCACTCACGGGGCCTCAACATAACTCTATAATAGCACCAAAATGGCCGGAAATAGTGCATTTTTTAAATCAAAATTGGATAAAAAACAAACTGAAACACACCTTTTGGGGGGCTTAATTAAATTCGCTCCGAGTGGGTATGCAGTTTACTCTATGCAATATAACCTGATGTTAAATATCAAAAGCAAATCAAAAGATGTCTCATAGGGATTTATTACCAGCACAATGTTTTATGATATTATGTCCGCCAATGTCCTAGATCAGACCAACAACATCAAACATGCTGAATGATACTGGCCTGTAATAAATGACGGTGTCTATTAGGTGTATACTTGATCCCTTGAAATACTAGCATTCACTGATATCTACCGTAGATAATTCAAGGAAAACTGGCTTATATGCAAACCTATGACTTTGGCAATCCTAAAAGCCCCAGGAGATATAAAAGTACGATGATTATTCAAAAAGTTCATTGGGCATTTTCTCTAAGATTAATCGGCACTGATCGATGGCCGTGTCCATTATCCACCTCCTACATTCACTAATACAGCCTTAACGCCTCCTGCATTATTCATGCAAATGACATTCAAAATATTTTCTGGAAGCACTTCAGCAAATGCCATGGTTGTGAAAATATGTAATTAAAAACAAATAGCTGTGTTTGGAGAGCTGCGTCAGGAGGCTGTTCTGTTAATCCTACCAACACTGACCAAAGTCCTCTCACTGCCAGCTTTTACTCTTTTTGCTGCAGTATTTTCATTCTATTAAATATTGGCAGTAGAATGTAGTTGAGTGTAAGATCCAATATGTAAATTCTAATTCCACAGCATGATTATCACTCCAGCTTAGTGAAACAGATTAGCAGAAATCCTGTGATGAATATTGATTCTGAGGATTTACACAATAGACAAACTGTGAAAGTGGTTTGACTTGCAATATAAATGCCAATAACAAAGTAATAACAAGGGTCAGCCTGATTCTGTCTGTTGTGATACCGACGTACACATGTTGTGACGTCACTACTTTGGGGGCACTTGGGCGACGAGCGGGATGGCGCACATGGTTCATAAATACAAGTCATCTTAAACCAAACTAAACTGCCTCCTTTTGCTTATCAATATCACTTCATGGTGGCTAGCGGTAAAAGGATGTTTGAAGAGACTGTGTGCCACATATTTGATGTTGTGGGACACCAAGAATTGTGAGTAGAGCACCTTTTCTTTTCCCCACATCAGACCATGTGCTATCTTTGTGTGTCCATGTCCTAAGCTATCCTTGTGTGTCTACAGTCACATAAAGCCAAGCCTTCATATCACCCAAGTCTGCCAAGTAAACCCAATCAATTGTGGAGCCAGCCATATACACAAGTTGTGTAGTGTCCAATGCAACTTAGGCCTATACCAGAACTGTGATTGTTAAATGCTAGTTAGTGCCACTGACACAAATAGCTCCAGTGCACCATATCAAAACTAGTGTTATCAAAATGGCTGCCAAATACCCTTCTATGAATTGGGATGCTTCTGATGTAGCAGAGACATTTACACTTTTTAAACAGAGGCTACTCTTGGTATGTGAAGATAACGAAGTCACTGATGCCTCCAAGATAGCCAGAAAAATCAAGATAAGTGTAGGAGAAGAGGGTTTACGCCGTATTAATGCATCTGGCCTTAGTGAAGTAGATCTAAAGAAACCGGAGAAATTATGGGATCTGTTTGAGAAACAGCTGAGAGTTGCGGTAAATTTCCGTATTGAGCGACTGAATTTGATGCAGTACCGACAGAAGAGCGGTGAGTCACTTGATGCTTTTGTCACACGTGCACGAACGCAGGGCTTGCGCTGTGAGTTTACAGACGCAGAGTTGCAGGAGCACATTATCGAGCTTGTCATCGCCAGCACTCCCATTGCAGAGTTCCGACGGGAACTCCTGGATAAAGACAAAACACTGACACTGCAAGAAACTCTCAACACTGGCCGACGACACGAAGCAACCGAGAAAGGCAATGAACAGATCCGAACTCTTCGCGAGAACACGACTGACCAGACTTCTATAGATCACGTCTCCAAAAAGAAGCCCTGTTGGAACTGTGGTCGTCACCACGCAATCCGAAGATGTCCGGCATTCAGGGATGAGTGTTCAGGATGCGGGAAACAAGGACACTGGGTAGAATTTTGCAGGTCGAAGCCCGAAGACACTGGCAACAGAGGCAAGAACACTCAAAGCAAATCCAGTTCCAAGCCACAGAAACACTATCCGAACGCAGGGAAGCAAAGGAAGAATGTGCATGCAGTAACTGCACATGAAAATGAGACACCTGGTAGCTCGGACGCAAGTGACCCTAGTAACTATTCAGAAAGTTTCTACTGCATTAAGATGTCTGATAAGTGTTTCGATGCCATATCCAGATCTACACGCGATGAAGCGTATACTACAATCGGCATTAAGTGTCCAGGATTAGACGGCACAAAGGGTCTCAGGCTGAAGCTTGACATTGGTGCCCAAGGTAACGCATTACCAGTACGCACTTTCAAGCAGATGTTTGGGGACATCGACCCTGATGATGTGTTGTCACCTGTGGGCAAAACTAAGCTAACAGCCTATTCCGGTGAAGACATAAAATGCATCGGCAAGCTCACATGCGACTGCAAGTACGGCAGAGGAGACTGGGTACGCACAACGTTCTATGTTGTTGATGTGCCAGGACCGGTTGTGCTCGGTCTTCCTATGGGTGAGGCACTCAACTTAGTAACTATAAACTGTCATGTTGAGACCATAGTGGCCCAGCCAAGCCGGAGAGTCAACTCCCTGCAGGACCTTAAAAAGTCATTCCCTTGCCAATTTGACCAGATTGGAAGGTTCAAAGACCCAGCGAAGATATTGCTCAAACCTGATGCAGAGCCGTACATTGACCGTCCCAGGAAGTGTAATGTGAACCTTCTTCCCAAAATCAAGGCCGAGTTAGGAAATATGGAGAAGAATGGCATAATCAGAAGAGTCAGGGAACATACCGACTGGTGCTCAAGCATTGTCTATAGCACGAAAGGTGATGGTAGCTTGAGGGTATGCGTTGATCCGAAACATCTCAACAATGCGGTTAAAAGATGTCCTCATAAGACTCCCACATTAGAGGAAATCAACCCATTCTTTACAGGTGCGAAATACTTCAGCAAACTGGACGCAAAGGCTGGGTATTGGAGTGTTCCTCTGGAGGAGAGCAGTCAGTTACTTACGACTTTCCGCACACCTATTGGTAGATATTGTTTTCAGAGGTTGCCATTTGGCCTGAACACTAGCCAAGACATATTCCAGCAACGAATGGATGAGATTTTGGAGGATCTCGATGGATGTGTTGGCATCGCTGACGACATCTGTGTCTTCGGTTCCACAGAAGATGAGCATGATGCTAGACTCCTGAAGCTAATGGAAGCTGCCAAGATGCATGGTCTTGTTTTTAACTCGGCAAAGTGTGCTATAAAGAAGCAGTCAATTTCCTTTTTTGGAAACGTGTACAGCAAAGATGGCATATCACCAGATCCGGCCAAGGTGAAGGATATCCATGAGATGTCAGTCCCACAAGACCGAGAAGACCTACAACGCTTCCTAGGCCTACTAACATATCTGGGATCCTTTATCGCAAATCTCAGTACACAAGCAGCCATACTTCGGGATCTGCTCAAAAAAGATGTCCCAGTCGAGTGGTCAGACGACCATCAGCATGCGTTTGAGAAGCTCAAAGGAGCCATATCTGACCAAGCGAAAGTGGCCTTCTATGACTCCACCAAACCAATAGCGTTGGAGGTGGATGCATCACAAAAGGGCCTTGGTGCAGCATTGATACAGGAGGGCAAGCCTATTCCGCATTAGCAAGATGACCTGTGTAGAGCGCCATGGTTGTTGGTACCAGTGTATATCCTCTAACCTCCAGCAACCAGCTCAGGCAAATCTCGTGGACGAGATCAGGGTACAAACATGGCCTAAGTAATGTGAGTGGCTTGTAGCTAGACATTCCTTATGTCACCTGTCCATGATAGTGTAGTGGTTAGCACTGTGGCTTGCCAATGCAAAGGTGCTGGCTTCGAATCCACACCAAGGTTGCTTGGTTTATCAACCATGACCTTTTTTTCAATATATAAACATTCAGATTACCTCTATATTATTATTACCAATGGTTAGATTATTGTTCTGTTTCCATAACCTATTACATTGGATACACCTTAATATAACTATGAAAAGAAATAAAAAGGGTTATAAAAGATGCATCTGGTTTGGGAGAGATTAGAACCCCTGCACCTTGTGTCACAAAGCCACAGTGCTAACCGCTACACTATCATGGACAGATGTCAAGAGGAAGGTCTAGCTACAAGCCACTCACATTACTTAGGCCATGTTTGTACCCTAATCTCGGACATGAGATTTGGCTGGGCTGGTCCCTGGTGACCAGGGGGATACAATTGGTACCAGAGCAACACCTGGTGGCAGCACCAGTATCTCGCTAGTGCCTAATAGCCTTTGCCTCCAAATCACTCACCAAGACACAATCAAACTATAGCAACATCGAGCGCGAGACACTAGCTCTTGTGCATGGGGTAGAAAGGTTCCATACATACCTGTATGGCAGATCTTTCACAATTGTATCTGACCACAAACCCCTTGAAATGATCTGTAGGAAGCCTATTATATCAGCACCCCCTCGACTCCAACGGATGTTGCTGAGGATACTCGGGTATGATTACAGTGTGGTATACCGGCCAGGAGAGGAGATGGTCCTATCAGACACTCTATCACGACTTCCAAACCCGAACAATAAATCGGAAGTCAAACTGGATCTACGTGTTGACGGAATCTCATTTGACCTCATCAGCTTTAGCCCAGGCAAGCAGGCGGAGCTTCGACGAGAGACCCAACGATGCCCAGTGCTTAATGCCCTTGCAGAGGTTGTGTACCGTGGATGGCCAGAAAGGATTGGGGACCTGCCAACTAACCTCCGAGTGTTCTGGTCCTATAGAGATGTCATTGGTCTTGATGATGGAGTCCTATTCAAAGGAAGGCAAATCATTGTCCCGGAGAGCATGCAAGGGGATATCATATCCCAACTGCACCGTGGTCATCTAGGCATAGAGAAGACACGGCTGCTGGCACGTGATACAGTCTACTGGCCAAGGATAAACAATGATATAGAGAGGTTGGTAAAAGGCTGCAATGTATGCCAGGAGGACCAAGATGATAACAGAAGGGAGCCGATGTTAACTAGCAAGGTTCCAGCCCGTGCTTGGCAAATCATAGGGACAGATTTGTTTGAGATAAAGGGGCGCCAATACATAATTATATCCGACTACTACTCAAAATTCCCAATTGTCAAAGAAATACAAGCACCCGTCACAGCTGAGGTAGTTAAGGACATAGTGGAGGAGGCCTGTGGTACCTTTGGCCGACCAGACGAGATTAGGTCCGACAATGGGCCACAATATGCCAGTGAGACATTCAAGAAATTCTGCCGTCACTGGGGAATCAATCATACAACTTCCTCGCCACACTATGCCCAGTCAAATGGCTTCATAGAATGCCAGATACGATGGGTCAAGTCAGTGATAAAAAAATGCATCAAGACAAAAGAGAATGTCCAGATGGCCCTCCTGAACCTGAGGGCTACTCCAGTTGACAACCGATTGCCGTCACCAGCAGAGATGCTACTGGGGAGGCAAGTAGCCTCCATATTGCCTACAAGGCAGACAAACATTGATCAGGAAGTCAAGGATCAGCTGGAAGGTAGAGGCGAAAGGGCAAAAGAGCATTATGATCACACTGCGAGAGACCAACAATTAGCACCACTGTACCCAGGGCAAGGTGTCCGTATCCAAGATCAAGTGACAAAGACTTGGGCACCAGGGACAGTGGTCGAAAAATGCCTGGAGCCAAGATCTTATATCGTAGAGACCCAAAAGGGCAGCAAGCTGCGCCGCAACAGGCATCACCTCCGGGAAACCCTCCAGACGCCTCGAGCCCCGATTCCACAGCTCTTTGACCTCGGCAGCGAAGACAGAAGGGGGGAAAAAGTCATCATGAGGCAAGAAACTCAGCCTGTGACCGACAACACAGAAGTGGCAGCTACCGCTTCACCCCAGAAGGCTCCTGAGATAGCCCCTATGCCTGTAGTTCGCACTACTAGGACGGGCCGTGCCATCAAACCACCAGCACGCTATCAGGAATAAACCCCAACAGTTAGGGACCACCTGCCAGCCAGAGGACAGAATAAAGCCTTCAGGTGGATGAAAACAAGGGCAGTCTACCCTATGTTTTCTAGTTAAGTAGTTGTTATGTAACAGTTAACAAATTAAGTTCATCTATAGTAAAAGACTTGTTCATACTCATATATAACAAACATTAAGGACTTATTCAATTGAGATGTAAGAGTACATTGTAAGAGCGCTGCTCTCGATACCCCATGGACACAAACTCAAACTGTCACCATGTAATATTCTT
This sequence comes from Harmothoe impar, assembly GCA_947462335.1. Classification (NCBI taxonomy): domain Eukaryota; kingdom Metazoa; phylum Annelida; class Polychaeta; order Phyllodocida; family Polynoidae; genus Harmothoe; species Harmothoe impar. Next base: position 49,232,555 of record OX381712.1, on the reverse strand, counting down.
CTTGTAACAAGGGGGATGTTGTGATACCGACGTACACATGTTGTGACGTCACTACTTTGGGGGCACTTGGGCGACGAGCGGGATGGCGCACATGGTTCATAAATACAAGTCATCTTAAACCAAACTAAACTGCCTCCTTTTGCTTATCAATATCACTTCACTGTCCAGAAGCAGGCCCACATGTCGCCAAACTATACTTTTGGAAAGTCAAGCGTTGTCTGAATTCCTTTCCAATAGAGACAGGCCATGCTGGATTTACCTTCTTCCCATCCCAGGCACTATAATGTGGCGACACGTCTTCTTCTCATAGTTGGTGTATGCCTGTTTAGTTTGGGAAATAAAAGAACCCTTTTCTCTGTAAATGTGTATACATATATATATATAGGGGTAGGATCTCTACCTTAACTACATCTCACGCATCATGGATCCGCTCACCACACTTGATGAGACTGTCGTGGTCCTGAGGCCCCAGTATTGGCATGTGTCAGTTGTTCAACATTCCCAGTGCCTTATTAAACAGCCCATCTCCTGCCCCACAACCTCCGGGCCTGAGTGGCCTATAATTAAGGAGCCAAATTGGACCCTGGGCCCCTGTTTTTCATTTGTGAAAAAATATTACTTCATCTCTGTGGACACACACTAACTTTAAATTAATTAATGTTTAAACTTGGTTAATCAATGAAATCAATATTGCTTAACATTATCTTAAGTGCTAAACATGGCCATATCAACATAGAATGAACATTGAAATGCCAGTGTTAATCATGGGAAGGATTGCAAAAAAGTAAATCCGATTTTATTTTATCAATCAGTACTGGTTCAGTATTCATTTGCCCACAGGAAAGAACATTTTATCAAAAGTCTCTCGAGCAGTTTAGCTTCAATAAAAGTTATTACCGGTGCCTTCTTTCATAAGAATTTCATCTTGCACAATCAGGATCGTACATGTTTAGTAGATTCACCGGAAAGCTAATTCACGAAAATCAAACTGCCCAAAAGGAGAACCCAGCCAGCATTGCTTAAAGGGTATCATTTGGGTTCCAGGTGGACTGCCATTTTTCACCCACCCTGTTGAAATGCACAGATCCACCCTACTCTAATAGTGATACAACGCCATACAAATTATACTTTAAATTGTGATTTCTGATAGTTTTTGGAATGTTCCCAATATGCATCTGGGTTTCCAATGACAGCCCCTGTCAATAATGACCAAGACCAACATATAGGGCCCATATACCGGGACTCATTAAGCAATGCCGTTCCCTGTTGACGACCAAACTTAACTTCTATTTACATATTTCTCTGTACTTTCTCCCTGCAGGTCACAATGAGCTGCAACGGGCCATTCGTTAACAACACCACGCTGGAGGTGGAAGAGGTCATCAATACGACTGGTGACCGGGAGCTTTATGAGCGCGTTTACCACATCGCATATGGCTATGGACTACCTACTGTGTGTGTGTGTGGCTTCTTGGGAAATGTCATGAATCTCATCATCCTTGCTGGGAAACAGGCTCAACGACAGCTGAGGAAGTCAGAGCAGGCAGCCAATGTGGGGTTGTTATCCCTCGCAGTGGCTGATCTCATGTTTTGTATAACTGCCTTCCCTTCAACCTTCCTGCCCAAGGACAATACCTTCTCTGGGAAGAGTTTCCTGGCCTACTATGGAGTCTATTGTGCTGCCATCATCAACATCTTCATCATGACCAGCACATGGCTGACTGTCACCATGGCAACAGAACGCTATTTAGCTATATGTCATCCACTCAAGTCGCGAAAGGTTCTGACTCTGCGCCGAACAAAAGTAGCCATCATCATGGTCTACATCTTCAGCGCACTGTTCAACCTGCCTGTTTTCTGGCGTTATCGGATCGAATCTTCGACCTGTGAGAACGTGACCACCTATATGGTGGCTCCTCTGGTGGTGTACAATGCCCAGTTTGACCATGCCTACAGAGCCATGTGGGCAGTGTTTGGCAACTTTATACCATTGTTTTTACTGTTGCTCTTCAATATAGCCCTCATGAGGGAGATACATCGCTCGTACGCCATGCGCAAGAGCATGAACAGCAATTCGGGTGTCCACACACACTCATCTAATGACTCTGAGGCTAGCAATAGGATTACTATAACGCTAGTCTCCATTGTGGTCATGTTTTTCATCCTGGTAGCACCGTCGGAGATCCTGAAGCATGTGGCTTACTTATTTGGTGCAGACTTGTCCAGAAACTACACCTACAATACGATAGAGATCGTCACTAACCTTATGCAGACTATCAACTTCTCAGCTAACTTTGTGTTATACTGTGTCATCAACCCTTCCTTCAGGAGAACTATGAAGGAGATGTTCTGTTTCCAGTACCAGAAGCTCAAAACAGATGGCATGGAAACCTCCATCATGGATCATCAAATGCGAGATCGATATAGTTCCGTTAGACTCAGCCAGCATGGAAACAGTCCAAAAGTGGTTACTATGTCTGTCAGGGCCCTCAGATGATCACATAATGTGTTTCTTTTATCACGTGACCAATGTAGGTGTTTTCTACACACACTCATTAAAAGTTTTAAAAAAACTCCATTGTTAATACATTGTGTATACGGTTAAAGTTCTAATCAACATCATTGGAAATGTCTTTTGTAAGAATACAAGATGCAGGCAATTTCGTCCATGTCCTGCATTTCAAATGGTTATATTCATTTGTATTATCTTGGGAATGATATATGTTCATTCTCATTGAAGGTAATTCTGATGTGAAGGATAGCTGCATGTATGAGTTAGAGGTTCGCTGTACCATAGCTTATCTAGAATTCGCCTCAAACATGTTCTTTTAGGCCGAAATGAGGCTACATGTGCATGTACATACAAAAATATAAAACTGATGACAGCGTTTTTAATTGGCCATATGATTATTATTTACCATGGAGAGCACGTAGATGGCTGTACATGGAGGTCCATGACTAGTACAGGAGTACATGCAGGCTGCTCAGCTGCTGCCCGGCATGTCCATCACCGCTGATTTAGCAACATTTCACTATTATCAATGTGTTCATAGAACGCCACCAAAAGAAGTGTTTCTGTTCCAGCCCCAATCTAGATAAACACCCCCTTACTGGACTGCTTTACATTGCTCGGGATATTTTGTCTGCAGCGGGGAACTCGGTGAAATTAGTGAAACTTATACATGTGCGATAGGTACGTTATAATCAAATGTGTTAGATCAAGGAAAATGGTCTCATTTAGTTTTCGTTTCCATGTGTCATGTTGAATAAACTACTATTGAGTCTCTTAAGACCCAAGAGTCTGTGCAAAACAATGCCTGTGTGTACTGATGGCATTACCCTCCTGTAACTGCACCTGTGTGTATGTTGTGTATATATTAAAGCCAGGTTCCACTCTGCCACATGGAGCATGTCTCCCCAGAGAAAGGGATTAAGATGACGTTTGCTGTGTCTCCTTGTGGCAGTTGTATGTTAACACAGAAAAACCTGAATCTCGATCAACTCTCATAGGCGCCGCTCCCGCTCGACCAATGAGTTCGCTCTATTCATCCAGGAAGGTTTTTCTCTTTTTGCATTGATCTGAAGTGCGTTTCTCAAATTGTATTTGTATATGCTTTGAGGGAACTGCCCGCCCCCCCCCCCAACACCGAGGGCTTGTTTTTCATCATTATCCCAGCTGGCAATAAATGACTCGTCCCTAAAGCCTGATACCCCAAACCCCTCTTTTGTTGGGAAAAAAGGGAAAACTATTCATTGATTTAATTACATGTTTACCCCCTAGGGCCCATTCAAGAAAGGCGCCTTAACTTGTTCATAGTTGACAAGCTCGTCCAGACAAGCCAAAGTTTTATCATTGGAGGCTATTTCGTTAAGTTGAAGACATTCATTTAAGGGTGAAATTGCATTTCATGGGGGTTCTTGGGAAGGTCTAACTAAGTAGAATACAGAGCTCTTGCTCTTTTATTTAAGATTAAAGAATTGTTTGCAGAATAACACGTATAATATGTAGAAAACCTAAATCATTCCTCCAATTTTTTAAATAAATAATTCTGTCGGTTCTTTGTGTCATTGTCCGATAGGAAGATTCACAACGATTTTGCTGGTAATAAAAGATTTGGGGTGATCTCAGCTGTGGACTGAGCCACGAGCAGCGGCTGATCCAAAGGATCCTGGGGGTACACCCCCCCTCCCGCTAAGCCTCCTCTCTAATGACTAATTCTAATGACATTTAAAGCCACTGCTAGTCTTGGCGTGACACTTTTCTGTACATTTGTATTTGGTAGACACCTTCCCCCCATGTCTCACTCAGTCACAATGAACTAAACACATAGAAAATAACTATTCTATTGCAGACTGATGTATTACGTCATACGTTAAACGTCCGTCATACGTTTATATTCCTCCCTCAGTCCACAACGAAAATGTCTGACCTCACCAAAGGAAGTCCCTGGGGTTTTCCCGGAAATTAGACTGTCTTTTGTGAATTTTATTTATTAGGACAGGTGACAAACGAAGTGCCTATACAACCAGGTTCTAATGAATTTACCGACCGAGTTACCTTATAATCCTTAAGATCCGTTTTATTTAAGGATCCAGATATGAAAAACTAAGGAACACATGCTCAGATATGCAAATTACAAATTGTCCATACATGTTCTCTTCCCACTTGGCTTGTGGTTATCATATGCAAGTCTGTGTAAAAAGAAAAAAGAGAAAAATCTTCCAGATGTACCAGGTCACTTCTGCCAAGCCCTAATCGCAGATACCGTGGGAAACGTGAACGCGGTTGTGTTAACATTGTGCAATTATGACATTGTTTGCCACAGCTTAAATACGATGAGAGGAACTGCGGCATTAGATCAACATCACGTAGTAAAGACCCAGCTAATTTGCTGGTGACTTTCCATAAGCCGTCAAATTGTACTCAGCTTGATAACAATGTGTCATAATATGATCAATGTTAATGAACAGCATTTGTAATTGAATGTTATATACAATAGGTGGTGTCGAAACTCCCTAAAGTAGCATATGAATGATGTCGACATGGGTCGATAGTGGAACTTGGTCATTTGAAAGTGTTTTTTATGTTAAGGTACTCATATTTATATATAAGAGACTATTAATGACTGACCATTCTGGTAGCTTATGTGTAGTACAGTACCGTTACTAACAAAAAAGCTTGATAACCTACAGTCCTGAAACTGAAAGGTCGGATCTTCAGGAGCTAAATATATTGTAGCATAATTAATATGAAGGAGCTTCGCGATGGTGGCTTTACCAGTTCAAGTTATTGGAATCAATCCCTAAGAGGGGTCTAAATTACCCCCCCCCCCCCCAACCACCACCGGTACCCCTGTCGTTTAAAGTTGATGTGTCCGATTTTTATTTCATGTTTTAAATCTACTCAAATGAGTTCTAAATATCATTACAGTATCACATTGCTGGAATATGGATCAATCCATAAGAGGGCTACATGAGGCTTAGCCATGGTATTTTATTGTGCCTTTTCAATGGGGCGAATTATAATGTGCAAAAGAAGTTGCACGTTGTACATACATCTGCCATTAGATTAGCTTTATTATAGTGAATGAGATTATATGAAGTAGATAGCGAAGAAAGTATGGCATTAGTGAACATCTCAGTTCAGTTTTAAAAAGCTCGACTTTTGAGCCCAAATCATCGGACATACTCACTTCAAAAATTACAACTCCCATGGGGAACATACTGTAGTATAGTATTCCTTTATTTATATTAAATGTGTCTAACACATCAAACAATGGATAGGGTATGCTTTATTTCATTTGATTATATTTCTGCTCTGATTTTCAACATATGTAATGGTGTTGTTTGGTTGTTTGTGAATCCCTATTACATGTATTAGAGTGTCATCAATTCTGATTATATTTAGGTAAATGCATTTAATATTGGCTGAAACTGTGAGCCACTACGCAATAGACATAGGCTACATTGCTGAAAACTAGCATGATTATATATAGATTATATTATTAATCAATCATATTGTTAAATGTATGAGATATACATGTGTCTATCTATATATACCGGTATGACAGACTACGTACTGCACAGGGTCAATGCACCTTATATTGTGAATAATTAGTTACTGTATATGAATTGATGTGAGAGTGACCTTAACATATAGATGCACAGGATTGACTGTTAACCCCACTTCTCTTGCCATAAAGGAGGGGATCATCGCCTAAAATGATATTTAATCCAGTTATCATTGGTTATTGACTATGGATAGACATATTGGCGAATTGGGTATAGCTCATTTTACAAGATGTGGACAATAGTTCAATTTCTATGGTTACAGTAAACTGAATATGTATTTTATTACATTGTATCATATTTTACTTCATGGTTATCCTGTTTGTATGAAGGAATATGAATACCACATTATTTCATGAATAAATAAAGAGAGAAGAATTAGAGATCCTACACTGCTATACAATGTGCATTGTTCTAGGGTGTATTTGTATGTTTAAACAGCACTGAACTCATATATCAGAAGTTCCTGATTTTTTGAAAATCAAACAATATAAAATAGTTAGGCCACTCAAAAAAATTAAATGGTTTCTCATCACCGCACGCATCATAAAAATCAGGTTTTGAAGAAAACTTCTTTTTTGGCCATTTTTTATGAAAAACCTAATAAAAACGAACAAAAATTGTCATATTTGGGATCAAATTAAAGCTAATAATGCCAGCAATGCGGTGGTAAATAAATAACTTACATTTTCTCCACTTTTAAAGATCACTTAATTCTTAACCAATAAAATGTGAATTTTGGGCACAAAAACGTAAATTATCCTTTACATTTTAGCCTGCAAGTAAAAGAACTATTTTTAAAAAGCCTCCCTTGTCAGATGTCTTAGACCTTGGTGATAAGAAACCACGTGGCCTTATGGTCAAATCTAATATGGGATAACCAGATAACAACACATCGAAAGGAACTTTGATTGGCGCCAGGACACAGTTACTGTCTGAATACTAGGGGACACCAACCGGCCGGAATCTAAAATAATTATTAAAGTTAACATATTTACGACGAATAGAACACATGTGTGGTTATAAACTGATATAAAGAAGTAAACAGATCGGTTGTTAAATCTACAGTGCAATCCTAGACATTTCCCAATCACCGGTTGGAAGTGAAATCTTTGCTGTAAAAGTAACATTCAAGAAATGGGCATACCCTACTAGATCATGACGTATTATTGAATATTCATCATGTTAAACCCACAGGACGTTTGCTAAGCATTAAATCAATTTTGCACTTTTCATGTATGAACTGTGAGTGTGTATCTTTAACCAATGTTGCGTGTTAATTAAATGGGGCTTGAAACTGCAAAAAGTGTACATAGGTAAAAATAGACGTTTACCGTTGGTTGTTTAGATGGTGAGATTTACATAAAGAATGTTATTATGTTCCATTATTATGTACAAACTGGTTACTTTCTCTCCTTCTCAAAAGCAGTTTCTACTGCCCCTCTCTTATAATTACCATGTACATAGAGAAATAAGAACTGTCGATGACCGTTTGTATGTCGATGAGGTGTTGATAATATAGATGGTGTGTACTTACAGAGTATGTAGGTACACAGTGTATTGTGGGAGCCTATCAGAAGATGTATGAATAAAGGTGTATATTAATTCATGTGAATTTAAAGCCTCCTTTATTTCCTATCACACACTTTATACTAGCAGAGTGAGCTTCAAACCGTCAATATGATCAGCTAGATAGTCGGTCATCAATATTGATGGGGCCCTTGATGTCGCATGTCGATTTTAAGAAATGGCCATGCCCCATGTCGCTAATGAAAAACCCATGTCGCTACTGTGACTAAGGGGGGTCTTTGGGGCTGCAGGCCCCCAGAAAATTTAGGAATTTTCCTATGAAATTGGCGCAATAAGAGTGGTTTAAAACGGATTAGAATCTATATCTTCAGAAAACTTTGGGATTTACACTTAAATTGATATGTTCTGAGGAATTTTACACGGAGCTGCTGTGTGAGGGCCCCGTGTACCGCTCAGTGTGACAGTGGGTGCTGCTATGTGAGCTGCTGTGTGAGGGCTCGGTGTGCCGCTCAGTGTGACAGTGGGTGCTGCTTTGTGAGCTGCTGTGTGAGGGCTCCGTGTGCCGCTCAGTGTGACAGTGGGTGCTGCTATGTGAGCTGCTGTGTGAGGGCTACGTGTGCCGCTCAGTGTGACAGTGGGTGCTGCTATGTGAGCTGCTGTGTGAGGGCTCCGTGTGCCGCTCAGTGTGACAGTGGGTGCTGCTATGTGAGCTGCTGTGTGAGGGCTCCGTGTGCCGCTCAGTGTGACGGTGGGTGCTGCTATGTGAGCTGCTGTGTGAGGGCTCCGTGTGCCGCTCAGTGTGACAGTGGGTGCTGCTTCCTGAGTTGCCTTGTCAGAGTTCTGGGTACAATATTGTGAGTTGCTCTGTGTACTGTTTTAGTAACTGTCCTGTGTACTGATTTCTGTGATGACGGGAAGGATGCCCTCTATATTATGTCCTTATACCCAGTGAGCTGTGCGGTGTACTGCCCTGTGGGCATGTACTCCTGTCCTGTTACTTTGTGGACGCTGCTTGCTGTGTGAACTAATCTGTCAGCACGTCGGTATACTTCCTCCTTATGAGCAATTAGGCGCCGTTCTTGAGATGCTCAAGGGCCCTGACCTGAATACGGACCAGCTCATTAGTGTGAGACGCGGTAAGGTTGGGGATTAGCCACCAACACCTCCATGCCGCCCCACCCTGATTGCTCCGTCACCATTAGTAAGCTCATACATGGCATGGCATTTAGGTAAAAAAAGAGAAGAAGAGATAACTAGTGTCAAGTCTAAGTATCAGTGTGCATCAGATATGTCATGTGACTTGGACTTGGTTTCTCCTATAGCTAACTAGTGTCAGGTGACTGACATACTTGAAATGAACGTAAGACTCCATTTGATTATAGTTATGATATCTTTATTACAATTTGTATAACAGTAGTTCATAGGATGAATATGATAATAATACAGTGAGAGTTGAGTAATCTATTGTGGCAGTGGATACATGGTGCACTTCTGTGTCATAATAACACTATTCTATGGGGAAACTATAGATACCTGTTTGTGATCATGAAACTTCATGATTGTACTAGGGTTGCACTAGGACTGGCTGGGAAAGTATGCATGGGACTGACTGCATGCTATTGTATATGGGTATGTGTATCTGGATACATCCAGTCTACCCCAGCCCATTCTGCCCAGAGGCTGTATGAGGCTGGACAGAACTGGACCCGACCAGAAGGTACTGGTGTGCCCTAACGTGGCTGAGACCAGATAGGACTGGACAGGACTGGACAGTGCTGGTAGCTGCCAGTCTGCTCAGGTTGGAGCAGTCCCATCTATGTTGTTATTGTATGGAGTGCACATACCACTGGTATAGGATTACAAGTGTACTTGTAAAGCTTTTAATAATGATGAAAGTGGTTTACACATATTATGATATTATACACACCTGACACTAGATGATATAGTGTTGTGGTGGAAGGAAACTGACGGCAGTATCCTGAAACGTGCAGTAGTGTGCGATCACTTGCAGCATTGAGCAGTAAGCAACTTACGACAGTGTGCGGCAACTTGCAGCATTGTGCAGCAACTTACAACAGTATGTCGCAACTGGCAGCATTATGCAGCAACGTACGACAGTTTTATGCAGTAGGGGAGACCGGGGCACGTTGACCACCCGGGCACGTTGAGCCGCCCGCTCCCTTTGCTATTCCTTTGGGAATTTTCTGGCAGTATGCCTACCACATTACCCCCTTATATAGACAGTTCAGATCAGCAACATAATGATGAGTTTAGGATGCTGATGAGAAAGTTAGACAACATTAAAGGTTTATGGCCTTGAAAGTAGATAATTGCAATTAGTAAACTTTTGTTCTTGTGTCATTAAAAAACATTGCTGGCCTAAGATCTCTATGGAGGTTGAAGTATACATATGAACTCTTGAATAGAACCAAACTTTACTGCTAGGTGTCTTATGTAATTTGAATAACATCAATGTTAACTGTGATGACCAGCATGGGGCACATTGAGCCACAAAAAACGGGGCATGCTCAAGGTGCTCCAAGCTCTGGGGCACCTTGAGCCGGCTCAAGGTGCCCCGATTTTAGGGGCTCTTTGGCAATGGTGTTAAGACAATTAAATGACTGAATAATGATGCAATGTTAGTAGTGTATCAAGGGAAGATAATATGGATAATGACATAAACAAATTCGATACAATTTGGTCATAAAATTATGATAGAATACATAGTTTACGGTTTGTAAAAAAAAATTCTTGTGTAACATATTTACAGTGTCTTTATTCCCTATATTTATTACTTTTCAGAGGCAGAACAGTGCATTACATTATAGAAGAATGTAAACAAAGATTTATTCAGACTTAACAAATAACAGGAATACTCTTAAACTGTTTAATTTGACCCTAAGAAAAATCTGTAAGGTACAAACTCAGTCACTTCTATAGAAACTATAATTGAGTGACTTTCGTGCATTAAATATGTATTTTTTGCATTCAATCCTATGAAAAAGGAACAATAGTAACTACCGGTAATTCCAACCCAAGTTTCAATTATTGATCTATATTGGTGATTGTTTGGATCGTTCAACGCATGTGGTTCAAGGTGCCCCGGTGGGTGGATCAACCTACCCCGGGCATGGGGCACATTGAACCACCCTAAGATTTTATTTTCAAAAATTCAAGAAAAATACAAGAAAAGACCACATTTTCCTTGTGATAGGTTCTCTTATATCGCAATGATACAAGGTAACTGTTGATAAAAAATCAAAGCTCAGATTCCTTTAACAAGGTCAGGAAAAAAATAAAGGTGCTAAAGCGGTTCAACGTGCCCCGGTCTCCCCTATGCGGCAGCTAGCACTCTCTTGCAACAAGGAACAGCAGCGTGGTGCAACTTACGGCAGTGTGCAGAAGTTATTCGCTGCAAAGCCACACTTTTATCATCCTTTTTAAAAATGTATTTTCCTCCATATTTGTATGTGTACGGTGATTTAGTTTGAGGAGGGGGGGGGGTCCAGAACTGTTACTCTCTGGATTCTGCGCTCTGTGCCTGGTTCTGTTCCTATAGCTTGGGGCAAATCGACCATGATTTATTTGAGATCCGATATTCAATTAGGTTGGAAGGCACTACGGGTGTGGGCATTGATTGGCCATGGTCGTATATGGTCCAGTCGGTGGGACAGGGAGTAGGGGGTGCCCATTTGGTATCTGATAAAGGTTTGGTCTGGACGTGCCTCTGGTTATAACAAGCGTGTTTTTCTTTTTGCAGTATTAGTCTACCCTCTTATTACTAGTAACACCCCACTATTTTCCTGCAGCATGGTGGTATTTCAAAGGACTGGATATTTCAACAGAAATTTGAGTAATCTGAATAAGAGGGTTATAAATCTGTTCCTAACGAAACTATGCCGGTGAAATGGATGGGTTCTTACCCGAAACGATGCAGCAAAAGGAAATCCACATTATAATGTTGGGTAGAGTAACAGCTTTCTAAAACCCTACACATTAAGGAAAGCATACAAACCAAAGCATGTCTGTATGTGTACACCTCTCTATGTAGAGGGTGTATGTAGACGGCATTTACACCACCCCGTCCGCCCCTCTGATCAGGTGGGTCTAACTTAGTGTGGCAGCCACAGATACAGCCACGCCCAGGGAGGGCGGGGGTCTGGCTGCTACAGATACCATTAGGCAGCGCGGTCTTTGATCTTTTGGATCCCTAGTTGGATCCTGCCAGAAACCTCCATAGTAAGGCATGGGAAGGGGACGGGTGAACAGTAGTAACCTTCCCAGGTCTGGGGCTGCATGTCGGGTGCGTCATATATAGTGTTGGGGGGTTGTTATCAGGGAGGACCCACCACCATCAGTGCTCAGGGAATATGGCCCTGTCAACGATATTCTGTATCAGGCCCATATAGACCCAACATGTCTGTAAATGCCATGTCATCATCAGTAAGTTGCAGTTTACTTTTCTTTATTCCAAGTGTACTATGATGGAAAGGCTATTCATTGCAACTGTAAACTACCTATTTGTCCCAAGTCAATCTCACGAAATAAAGGCATAAAATTATTTGAGCTACTGTTCCACAGGTTGGTCTGCTTTCAAATCAATCATATGACACCTCTCTCTGTGGTTTAATTGAAGCATCGGAGTCCAATGCATCAGCTTTTATTTCTACTTCATACATAGACCATGATAATTAAATGTAAGTAGCAGAACTTGTTAGTTGTGTCCGACTAATAAGAGTCAAACATAAATGCCTGTATAATTAGAGGATGGTTTCCATCCCTCTGTTATTGCTTTCTGATCTGGAGGAGTTCGGCCAAACTGTCCCCCAACGCATGCAAAGACTTACAGCTAGATCTACAACCATGCACCTCCTACTTTCTGCCCACTCTACATATACCCAAACACTAATCTCCCCAGGACTAGCCATATTCTGGTAATCATATTTATTCAGCCCATAACTATATTGGGGGCGAGTAAGTGCTTCCTTGTCCCCGGCGGAAATTTCCCATCGATAGGTTTTGTGTAGATAGAGCCTGCAGGCCAGAGGGGCCTTACACCAACATGGCCCTCTCAGATAGAGCAAGCACCTTTGGCAAGCTCCATCTAAAGCACATGTATTGCACTGTAACTGGTCCTGCCATAATGCACGCTGCCATCTTGTCTCAAACGTGGCAGCCTTTTCAAAATTGAGAACATTTAAAGGTGCAGAGCGTACGGCCCAATATTGGGTCCGCGATGAAATCTGAAAAGTTAAACCTCTCAAAAAAACTGGTTTCCCATTGGGGGATATTTCTTTCTTATGCAAATTTTTTTTTTTTTTTTTAAGACTAGATATGAAAATACTTGGTACCAACAAAACTGAAATAAAAGCGTATGATGTCATTAATGCATTCATCCAGAAATAACTTGCATTTCACAATTGTAGGTCTTTAAACTACAAACATTGGTCGCGTCCGCCTTAGATACTAATTCTATGGTCCATAGCCCATAAGTATAAAAAAAGATATCTCTTTGTAATATTTGTCAGTGTTTGGTGATGAGAAACCCTTTTTGAGTGGCTTGATGCTGGAGAATGCTTTGCAAGCATGTAACTGGGATTCTGGTGGAACTAACACTCAATTGTTCCCATCCATTGGGTTTAGTCACCGGGTGCCGTTATACGGACTGGCTTCTTCTGCTGTACGGGTGATAGATTGGCATCTACATGAAGGCTTATGATCTGGATCCAGGTGGAGATTGACCCGCCAATATCCCATGGGTGAGGCCGATTCCCTGCCACCAAGCACCCTGCTAGGTCGTAGTACGTGTATAGTGAATGTGTGTGGGGTGTGCCAGATGCCTGACTTATTCTTATTACAAGAGTGCTATATTTGCCTACCTTAGCTAGATGAATCATATTTTCTAGACACCTTGTAACAGTTAGAATCAGACATTTGAAATAGGGTTCTATTTCCTCCAGAGACATCTTCCATCGCACTGAAGCAAGTCTACCTGTTACATCCCTAATATAATATACGAGAAGGACAGAACTTTTCATGTAATGCACTTGGGAAGCATCGTCTCCTACTCCTCAGCTACCACTCATTCTCCTATGATGGGCTGTATGTGGCAAGCAGTGACACCCCCCCCCCCCTCCAGCCCTCTCATACACCTCCTGACCCCCCTATTCGATAGACTGGCTTTTACCTACAAGGCCTTTGACAAAGCTCACAAATTGGTCGGAGAAAGGATATAGTAGGATGGGAGAGTGTAGGTTGTGTATAGTGTCTGATAGGCCAAGGATGGTATTGTATAGTTAGGGTAGATACATGGGGGGGAAAAGAATATCCTTTACTTAGTAGCTAGCTAGCTCCCAACACTAATATACTCCATCCAGGGAGCATTTAGACAGCATAAAAGCGAGGCCTGTGAATCGTCCCTTTACTATAGTTGGCTCCCCACTAATTTGGGAGCCCCAAATCAAAAGTTCATTTCATATGACAGTGTTGTCAATGAATATGTATACATAGCTCTACAGCAGATCAAATACTTATCCCTGACTTCATGGAATTGAAAGTTTCGCTTCCCGTTACAAATAGACCATGTAGACAGAGAAAGGAGGTTGGGAAGGAGCTCGGCATGTAGTGAGAGATCAAGTATTACCGGTAGGCGTATATAGGAACACAGGCACACCCCAGACACAGCCTGCACCTCTAACAATAGAAAGGTATTGATTGGAGGAGTCAATGGCCTGCTGCACAGTCAGTCAATGGGAGACTTTGGGCAGCTTGGAGTTACTCACTCTGTATCAGTTTATATATGAACCTTTAGACTCACTGATATACATTTACAAGGAAGGTGAGCCGACTTTCAGAGATCCCACTAAAGCTACGCTGAAACATATCTCCTTATTGTAAAGTCCCAGCCAGCAAAAGATACGTTATATTGACTTGAAAAAACGTTGTGACAAGGTTAAAAAACGTTTGTTTTTGAGGGTTAGATTGGCATCAAATGTGACCTCAATTTTACGTATTTCAAACGTTTTTTTTTCAAACCTTAATATAACCACAAAATAGCCCTCCAATGAAGCTGTTACTACAGGTTTTATATTGGATCAATATAATGTTTTTAGAACGTCTTCTCTTGCTTTCTACATCGTTATAGTCTATTATATTCCAGAGTGAACATATTTTTGTTCACATTGGTTCACTTCCTCCATATTTATGAGAATGTGCTTGAAAGAGAGAGATAACACATCATGGGTGTTTAGATAAGTCAATTCAACTTCATATATATATAGTCTATCAATTGCAGGGTAATCGTTAATCTGAACTTTATTTAACAAATCTGATTTTATGTAAAATAGTACGGCTTAAGCTATTGAAAGAAGTAGTTATAAAAATCGCTATGGCAGAGTTTAATCAATATACTGGGGTAAAGACCCCGCTATATACTATCATGGGATAGTGCCCCCCACCCCTGGTATTTAATATTGGAACTAACAGAAACGTTTTATCAACATCAAAATAACGTTTTTTAACGTTTTCCCTCAACCAAATTGAAAGGTTTTATAACGTTTGATATAAGAACGTTTTCTATTTGATCGATAAGAGACGTTTTAAAACGTTAAAAAACGTTTGTTGCTGACTGGGATGGCCTCCCTGGCACTGTATTGTTCCTTACAAGAAATGCCTACTGTTGCTAACCAAGAGAGTTAGCAATATAGCATATCTTGGAAATGGCTCATTTGCTGGCAAAAACCGTATCTGTGACGTATTTGGGGGCCTTGGACAATGGTAATTATCCGCAGTTGGTGCCTTTGACAATTACCCTGTCCTTGGCTCATGACACTTATACAGCAAGTCCCTTTTACCATATCTAATAATGCCACGTAACAAATGCTGAATTGGTTGATTTATCTCATTATTTCCGTATTTATCTAAATCGAATTATTCAAGACGCGTGGTTATTTGCAACTTTTCATTTTAAGACTAATGGTATTATCGTAGGTGGCCTTTCTTTGACGGTGATTTTAAGAACATTCTCCTAGACACGGCAATGTTCTTCACAAGACAGCTGTTTCCAATCTGAAGACGCTTCAGCCTAGGAAAAAGGAACTTGTCAGCCGCGTTTCAATTTTTGCCAATGTGCGATGCCAATTCTGCAAAGGAAATTCAAATACTGCAAAGCTTTAAATCCCTTTGTTCTAATTACGTATATATATACGTAATTAGAACAAAGTAATCTATATCACAAACCGTTCTGAGACCATGATATCATTAGGCCATGTTCGATTCCTCCTTGAAAATATCACCTGCACTTGCGTGAGTTGAATTCGCATGTCCCGATAATGTGAGCATTGTCCTTTTGTTAAAAGGAATTTAACAAGATGAGATCCCATTATCTCATTCTTGTGTCTCATAATTAACAGCCGGGGAGGTTTGCTTTGGGATCCTCTCAACTTGTCAGATTATGGTGGTGCTTGGTCATTAATCTCACTATGAATACAGGGACTCAATCTGACCATATTAACCAGGATTCAATCTGATCATGTTCACGGTTTATTTTGTGCTCCCCCTGTCATTCTGTTGCTGTGTTGGGGCCAATCTCATTGGAAAGTCAATATTAATGAGGAAAGTTTTCATATGAGTCATCATAGCCACCTTGAGGTGTATTTCTAGACGGGCTTTAGGTAGCAAGTCATGTCCACACATAATAAAAGGCAGTTGAAGTCATTACCATCCGATAATTGAAGCTACTAAAGAACAGGCAACCAACTGGTGTGGTAGACCTAATTGGGGATTGTTCTAGTACTCCTAGGAAATGCCTATCACTAGCGAGGGATTTTAATAGGTTTGTGTTCATAATAGTATCATTTTCAGTAGAGTATTAATACATCCCTGGTGAGTAACTAGTAAGTGCTACATTCATGCATCATTCTAGGGGGCCGAATCACTCCCAATGTGCGGCTGCCATTGGTACTGTGGAGGTTCATGTGGAGGCAACCAAACATAATCATTGAGGCAGTGTTCACCTTTCTGATAATCATGGCACTCACCTCAAGTTAAGTTCGCATCTCGGTATAATATAATGTAAAGTCGCAAGGCATCACCGCAGCTCTATGATTACTTATAACAGTACAGCCTCTGGGATTTTTAATACTAAACATGAAGGTTGAGATAGGAAACAATACTTTACACCAATCTTCACTTAATGTCTAAAATGACAACGTAGAATATAATACTGTACTTTATTTTTCACATATGATTGATTGATTGATTGATCAATAGTCACGTTAGAGTACATGTTTTTCACATTAACCAAAGAACAGCAGGCATTTATCAGTTTGATTTCACCCACAACATAAAGTCACAACATAACCTATTTACAAATACACATATTGCTCAAAAGGTTTCAATTGTTATCGCAGCTTACGGAACTCACGGAGATAATTTAATATTTCTATTTTATAATAATATCATGTGAGCTTTTTATATTAATCATCCATATACTACCTTGATAATGAACATGCCCTTGTCTAATATGTAAAGATATCCCAAGACGGAAGTTCCATCATTGAGCTTGTTTCGGTCAAGCTAAACCTCATACTGCGTGTAGATCACTTTCAGCATGTATATATATATATACGTATAGACTCATAACATCAATTTTCCAAAAATCATTGAATCTTTCCTCTAAAAATAGTTTTGCTACCACTATGCTGTATTTCAGCTCCTAGTTTCTTCCATTCTAGGTTCCCTCTATACAGTGGACTACGTTCATATAGGGCTCCTGAGGCACGACGTACCTTCAGCTTAATTTTCGCGTTTGCGCGCAGTGCTCTAACCGGCCTCAATGTATTTGCCTCATCTCTCGAGAGTCCATACATTATTGCCAGGAGACACAATCTCCTACGCATAACCAAGGTAGTGCAGCCACACCTGCGATGGAGCTCAGTTCTTGAGATACTCTTAGGATCTCTGATTCCAAGACAGGTTCTGAGGCAATGATTTTGGACTGTTTGGAGATACTGTAAACGTATGTTATTTCGCGCTGTATTTATTTTCGCGATTTTCGCGGATTTTAAAATCGCGAAAATATGTACAGAGCGAAATTTATCCAGTATAGTCATATAACTACTATATTACAAAATTCGCGAATTTAAATCCACGCGAAATTGTACTTTATTGCTAAATCGCGAAAATATTAATGCGCGAAAATACATACGTTTACAGTACTTCCTAGGGTCCTTAGCTGCACCCTCCACTAGGAAGTCTCCGTAGTCGAATGTCGGTAATATCATTGTCTTGTAAATGCATAGACCTAGGTTACAGTCCACAACTTTCATGGTCTTTTTCAGATATTCATGTTTGACTGAACCATTGTTGTTCATCTTCCTACAAAAGGTTTCAAAAGACAGATGTTTGTCAAGGGTGACCCCCAGGTAGTTGAACTCATCAACAATTTCCAGCTCAACATCCCCTAGAGTCACACCCCCAGTACTCAGGTCTGGTACAAGCCTGTCTGAGTAACACCACATAACCTTTGTTTTTTCAGAGTTAATTGTTAACTTGTGTCCAATGCACCATTCAGAGACTCTATTTAGGTCATCCTGTAGGAGACCAGACACAATATCAACATCTTTACCGCTCACCATTACGGCCAAATCATCCGCATACATAAAGAATTTGGCATGTTGTAAGACTCTGACAATATTGTTTATGTATACAATACATAACAAGGGGCCGAGCACCGACCCCTGTGGAACGCCGCATTCAATTTCCAGCTTACTGGAGCGCAGGCCATTGGCCATAGTAGACTGTGTCCTTTTGGACAGGTAGGAATCAACCCAGTCCCTAGCCATGGTTGACACGCCAATGTCGCTGAGCTCATTTAGGAGAATTAAGTGGTTGACGGTATCGAACGCCTTCCTCAGATCGAGGAAGGCAATAACACATATCTGACCCAGATTTCTGGCTTCATATAATGATTGTACAAGACCGTAGACGGCATCAATTGTTGATCGGCCTTGCATAAACCCGTATTGAAAAGGCGAAATCACATTATTTCTTACAAGAAAACCCATTAGTTGGCGATGCACAGCCTTCTCCAGGAGTTTAGATATCAGGTTTAGCTGGCTCACCGGTCTCCAGTTGGTGACCCTTTTCAAACTTCCATTTTTAGGCAGAGGGATAACCGTGGCGCTTTTAAAGGCGTCAGGCACACATCCAGTTGACGGAGAGGTTGATGAGCTCGCACAACCAACCCGGGTTCGCCACTAACAGGTCTCTCACAACTATGCTTCGTATATTAGTTATACCAGATGCCTTATACAGCTTTATACCCTTAATGATAGTTTTTGTCTCCTCAATGTCAATAGATACTAGAGAAAAATACTCCGGCCAGGTGGATACCGGTCTCTCAATCTTATTGGTCCCTGCGAATGCATTAGCCAGAACTGCACCAATGTTTACATAGTAATCATTTATAAAGTCAGAAAGGTCCACAGGTTGTATAATAGTATTATTATCTCGCCATAGATCAATACGTATCTCTTTCCTCGGACCTTTCCAAATAGCATTCACCTTGGCCCAGAACAGACGAGGGTCCTTCACGTGTTTCTCAAGTGAAGAACAGATTTCCTTTTTCCTGGTTTTCAAGAGTTCCATCTTGATTTGTTTGTCAACAGCTCTCACCATCTTAACATAGGTATTTCTCACACCAATGGCTATTCTACGTGATCTCCTGAGAAGTCTATTCTTTACCCGTATTAACTTACTAACCTTAGCACAGAAGCCAATTGGCTGATTTGTACAGACATTGAAGGTTTTGACAGGATGGAATTCATCCAGATATTGTATGGCAACCCCCTTCATGTTATCATAGCATGCCTCGACTGACAGCATATCATCAACTGCCGTGAGACTTCTAATGTAGTCATGGAAATCACCACTACAATAGTCTTTGTACGACCTCCCTACAATCTCCTTGTATACCAATTTGGGTACCGGCGGTTGTTTTTTGATAGCATATATTGGGGCGTGGTCTCCATACATGTCATTAATGACACCATTCTGATTAACCTTCGCGCAGTTTGTGTAAACGTGGTCTAAAGTGGATTTTCATGGAAGTAGGTGGGTTTTGTATTTAAATATCGCAATTTTACTCTTCTCAAAAATGCCAATTTGCCAAATTTGGAACAATTTCTAGTTCTGCTATTTATATTAAGGTCACCCAGGACCCATATTTCGCGCTCCTTTATATCGGGTGATTTAACAATATCCTTCAAGGCCTTTAACCCTCGTATAAGATTACCATGAGGGGGTCTGTTGACCGGGATAGCAAGTGAGTAGGGTTAAACATTCCAGATCAGGGCACATTACCGTATGATTTTGTAAAATTGTTGTATAGGGTACATATGGGTTGCTTACATAGCACGCCACCCCACCACTTTTCCGTCTCATGACTACTCTATCATTTCTGAAGACCGTCATGCCCTGTATGTCAATGCAGAAATCCCTGTCACAGCTATCTAGCCATATTTCAGAGATGCATAAATAATCAATTTTGTTTCCTTATACGCAAAATTTTATCTCCCAAACTCTGAGCATTCAATGCTACAAACTTCAAACCTTTACAAGTATTCAACTGACCGAAAGTTAGGTAGGCCATATCTGTCTTCAGACTCGGTCAGAGTCAGTGTTCAAACTCGTCAAGGATATAACAATCAATTCATACAGTGTGAGCAATGTTACAATGTTACAGTCTCTCTATTTTACAGAAGACAACCAATTCAAAATTAAGTGCAAAACATAAACTATCCCGAGCGCTATAGAATAGGGCAACGGGTAGGGAGCAACCTATTCCAGGTTAGGTTAGTGGCCACTCCAGGTGAACTTGACTCCTGACAGCTTGAATGTGTAATTTGTTTCATGAGTTTGCGACTAATCTTGATTCAATCTGATTTAAAAGAAAAAGTCAAGCTACAACCTTTCAACCAATTGTCATACGTCTCTAATTAGTTATGCATCAGCTTATTATAAATACTAATAAACAACTGTCAAAGAACTATACTGCATGCCATCAAATATTGTAAATATTTCCTCTGACCATAATGGCAGAACGTGTTCTTCCTCTACATGATTTATTGGTCAATAAACCTATTCAAAAAAAGATCATCAACGAGCTGTCGTCACAATTATTTTACAGGCAGTTTAAATGATATAGGATCAGAAAATGCAAAGAAAATTGGGGTCCCGAACTACTTTCGCTTTCGCTTGAAATTATCTTACTTTTTGATACAGTTTAGGGAATGTATATATGTATCTGGCTATGCAAAATTAGCCCAATCTAAGACTTTGAAGAAACCAAAGGGTAGCGATCTATCTTAAAGCGAATTTCTTCATCCAAAAGCCCATGCTAGGTCGTTTTCTCGATCGTCTACCCAGGCGGAAATCAACGATAATTTGACCAGATAACTTAAAAGCAGGTCCTGTCTTCTTCTGGATTGTTTTATTTGTTTTTATTAAATAAGTATCCAGGAAAGTAGCTAGAGAAATTCTAATGACCTCAATTAAGGGGTAGCAACCAAACTTATTAAGGTATTGGGTGTATACGTATACTGCAATGATGTAGAAGTGAAGTCCCCCTCCCACCACCCCTCCCCTGTCCCTCCCTCCACCCTGCTGCCGTTCCATTCCTCCATATTCCAGATATCCCACACCAGTACCGCGGTGATCAGCCCCCCATCACACATCCCGTCCATGTTCACCCTACCCACCCCCCGTGATGGCATGCTTGCGGTAGTAGTGAGGGCCACCTGTGTGAATGAGGGTGGGTATCAGCGGGCATGCAGGGCCGGCATCAGGGGCTGAATGTGCTCTTGTGTGTTGATGAAAGAGAGCAGCTCACACAGACTGACCCCGATATAGAGCTGCTCCCCTCAGGTCGCATGGGAATAGGTGAGTAACTCGCTGCAACCTGTAGTTTATGGTCGCCATACATAGTAGTAGCCAGATTGCATTGACCCCGAAACTCCTTAGAGACTGGTCATTGTTTAACAATAGGGGATGTGACTGGTCAAATTTCCGCGCTTATCCCTCCTCCTCTACCCCCTCCCCCCTATTTTTTTAAACTATAGTAATGTACATGTTTTTTCGCTGGTTTTCTTTTACGCCCGCACGAGGGTAGACTTTTATCAATCACCTCTCCCCCTCTCACCCCCCCCCCCCTCCCAATAATGCTGTTAATAAATTACTGCCCCCCCCCATCGAACCATTCCTGCCCTTCTATTTTCTAAGTACGCTACTGTTTAAAATGGCATTTACAGTTAATTTCTAATTATTATAATATGATCAGTCAATCTGGTCATATATAAAAATAATCAAACAAATTTCAATGGAAACTTTTCACTACATACACTGTAGACATTATTCTATAAGGTGAATACACAGACTACAGTCTACCTGCCCCCTCCCCCATCCTTACCTGAGAGCCTCATCAGCCGGACTCAAACCGGCTCACATGCTGACTAACTCGTCATTACGCCGCCAGGAGGCTGTGGCTGCCCCCATCACGTGGTGTCATTGTTGCTAGGGTAATGCTTGTTACCGGTCGGGGCTGGGTTTGGCTACAGCGCCGGTCGGCGTGTTATATGGCCATCATTGAGGGGTGTGGGGTCTTTATCCCACATACAGTCTTTATCCCTCAAATTAGTACTACTATGAGGGATAAAGACACCCACGGGTCTTTATCCCTCAATTATGGCGTTAAAGCCCAAGTGTCTTTATCCCACAAATGTCTTTATCCCTCAAAGCCAATATAATAGTCTCTATCCCACATTGCCAATGATAAAGGCTTTATCCCCCAAAGCCTATATAGTGGCCCTATTTGCCGAAACAGTAACCAGTCTTTATCCCACAAAGCCTAAAGCACAAAGGGGGATAAAGACTGGTCTCTGAATGGTCATATATAGCCACTATATAGGCTTTGGGGGATAAAGACTGGTCACTATTTGGGCCTATAACCGTTATTTAGGCTTTTTGGGATACAGACTGGTCACTATATGACTATATATAGCCACTATATAGCCTTTCGGGGATAAAGACTGGTCACTGAATGGGCATATAACGGTTATATAGGGTTTGTGGGATGAAGAACGGTCATTGTATGGCCATATATAGCCACTATATAGGCTTTGTGGGATAAGGACTGCTCTTTGTATGGCCATATATAGCCACTATATAGGCTTTGGGGGATAAAGACTGGTCACTAAATGGTCATATATAGCCACTATATAGGCTTTGGGTGATAAAGACTGGTCACTGTATAGGCCTATAACGGTTATATGGGCTTTGTGGGATAAAGACTGGTCATTGTATGGCCATATATAGCCACTAAATAGGCTTTGGGGGATAAAGACTGGTCACTGAATTGTCATATATAGCCACTATATAGGCTTTGGGGGATAAAGACTGGTAACTGTATGACCATATGTAGCCTCTACATAGGCTTTGGGGTATAAAGACTGCTCATTGTATGGCCATCTATAGCCACTATATAGGCTTTGGGGGATAAAGACTGGTCACTGTATGGGCCTATAACGGTTATATGGGCTTTGTGGGATAAAGAGTGGTCATTGTATGGCCATATATAGCCACTATATACGCTTTGGGGGATAAAGACTGGTCACTAAATGGTCATATAAAGCCACTATATAGGCTTTGGGGGATAAAGACTGGTCACTGTATAGGCCTATAACGGTTATATGGGCTTTGTGGGATAAAGACTGGTCATTGTATGGCCATATATATCCACTAAATAGGCTTTGGGGGATAAAGACTGGTCACTGAATTGTCATATATAGCCACTATATAGGCTTTGGGGGATATAGACTGGTCACTGTATGGCCATACATAGCCACTAAATAGGCTTTGGGGGATAAAGACTGGTCTCTGAATGGTCATATATAGCCACTATATAGGCTTTGGGGGATAAAGACTAGTCACTGTATGGGCCTATAACGGTTAGATGGGCTTTGTGGGATAAAGACTGGTCACTACGTGACTATATAGCCATAGCCTTTGGGGGATAAAGACTGGTCACTGTATGGGCATACAACGGTTATAAGGGCTTTGTGGGATAAGGACTGGTCATTGTATGGCCATTTATAGCCACTTTATAGGCTTTGGGGGATAAAGACTGGTCACTGTATGGCAATATATAGCCACTACATAGGCTTTGGGGGATAAAGACTGGTCATTGTATGGCCATCTGTAGCCACTATATAGCCTTTGGGGGATAAAGACTGGTCACTGAATGGTCATATATAGCCACTTTATAGCCTTTTGGGGATAAAGACTGGTCACTGTATGGGCATATAATGGTTATATCGGCTTTGTGGGATAAAGACTTGTCACTGTATGGCCATATATAGCCACTATATAGGCTTTGTGGGATAAAGACTGGTCACTGCTTGGCCATATATAGCCACTACATAGGCTTTGGGGGATAAAGACTGGTCACTAAATGGTCATATATAGCCACTATATAGGCTTTGGGGGATAAAGACTGGTCACTGTATAGGCCTATAACTGTTATTTAGGCTTTTTGGGGATAAAGACTGGTCACTTTATGACTATATATAGCCATTATATAGACTTTGGGGGATAAAGACTGGTCACTGTATGGCCATATATAGCCACTACATAGGCTTTGGGGGGTAAAGACTGGTCATTGTATGGCCATATATTGCCACTATATAGGCTTTGGGGGATAAAGACTGGTCACTGAATGGTCATATATAGCCACTTTATAGCCTTTGGGGGATAAAGACTGGTCACTGTATGGGCATATAATGGTTATATGGGCTTTGTGGGATAAAGACTGGTCATTGTATGGCCATATATAGCCACTTTATAGGCTTTGTTGGATAAAGACTGGTCACTGTATGGCCATATATAGCCAACACATAGGCTTTGGGGGATAAAGACTGGTCATTGTATGGCCATATATAGCCACTATATAGGCTTTGGGGGATAAAGACTGGTCACTGTTTGGGCCTATAACCACTATTTAGGCTTTGGGGGATAAAGACTGGTCACTATATGACTATATATAGCCACTATATAGCCTTTGTGGGATAAAGACTGGTCACTGTATGGGCATACAATAGTTATATGGGCTTTGTGGGATAAAGACTGGTCATTGTATGGCCATATATAGCCACTATATAGGCTTTGTTGGATAAAGACTGGTCACTGCTTGGCCATATATAGCCACTACATAGGCTTTGGGGGATAAAGACCGGTCTCTGAATGGTCATATATAGCCACTATATAGGCTTTGGGTGATAAAGACTGGTCACTGTATGGGCCTATAACCATTATTTAGGCTTTGTGGGATAAAGACTGGTCACTATATGACTATATATAGCCACTATATAGCCTTTGGGGGATAAAGACTGGTCACTGTATGGGCATATAACGGTTATATGGGCTTTGTGGGATAAAGACTGGTCATTGTATGGCCATATATAGCCACTATATAGGCTTTGTGGGATAAAGACTGGTTACTGTTTCGGCAAATAGGGCCACCATATATAGGCTTTGGGGGATAAAGCCTTTATCATTGGCTATGTGGGATAAAGAGTATTATATTGGCTTTGAGGGATAAAGACATTTGTGGGATAAAGACACTTGGGCTTTAACGCCATAATTGAGGGATAAAGACCCGTGGGTGTCTTTATCCCTCATAGTAGTACTAATTTGAGGGATAAAGACTGTTTGTGGGATAAAGACCCCACAAGGGGGTCCCCAGGTTTATTCTTCTCCTATCTACTCAGGCTGATCACATCCTGCCAGCTTCCCTTGTCTTGAGTTGCTCTTGTCAGGGTCAGACGCAATGTGCGGTTATTTGCCGTGTGTTCCGCCTTAATTACTCTCTGGATGAGGCCCGGGCTGGAGATATGTGAGCAGCATGATTGTACTATTCCTCGTGTATGTCATATATTATGGTGTGTCAACATTATAGTTATGTATATAAAGTACAAAACCGACGTTTGCTTCTTATCTAGGTACTCCAGAACGTATTGATTTGAATTATGATAGGAGCGGGGGCAGTTTAGAATAGCATGCAGTTCTTTAAAGTGACATACATAAGGGATGGAAAGGTGCATCTGACAATGAGGATATCCCGTTACGGCCCTTTATCACCTTGTATATATCTTTGCTCCTCATGTCGAATTATGGGCAGATAATAAATAAATAAGGATCCAATTGCTGTGGCAGATGGGAAAGGAACAACGTCTACCACAAATGAGATGTGCAATATACAAGAAGCGATAATATAGTGCTCCCTTTCATCAATAAAGATGCTCTATTGCATGATTTAACCTATCTAACGTACCCTCCCCCAAGTATGTCACGGCCTATACGTTCATCAACTTACATAACCACTGATGTCTAAATGCATAACAGAATAAAACATATTCCGTTCAGCTTCGCTTGATAAGTATAAAGGGTTTCAACGAAATACAGGGACTTTCGAGGTCAATCTGTCGGGCAAATACAGAACTTAAACTGATCCTGTATTTATTTTTAAATGCATTTGTCACATATTAATGGAGAAAAAGGCAATTTATTAACCTGCATCGTTCCCAAACACGTCGGAAAGCCGCCATGACACCTTGCTCGACTTCACTTCCGGTCTCGTGAAAAAGTAATCCCCCCTGACTATATAGTTGTTTTTTTGTGCAAATTAAGCCTATTTTACGATTGAAAATCATTAATTTATTAAAAAATGAAGACGATCAAACGATAATGGGCGAAATACGGAGGTTTGAGATAATACAGAGGTTTGAGGAAATACGGGGGGCTGGTTATTCACCTTTTGCGATATACGAGGCTCAGTGCTGTACTCTACCCGGCTTGATACTTCCTCAAACCATTTAAAAATAAGATATTAAGATATCCATTTGGCTATAATTATATCCAGGATCCAATTGTTCCATGACGATAACAAATTGTAGGAACGATATGATGAACAACAAGACATGTCACAGTTCCTTTAGGTGAGTTTTCATCTAAGGAGGCGATGAACAGATGAGGGGAAAGTTATAATAAGTTTTCTATTCTTTATTCTCACATTTATGAAAAGTGTTTATCATACAAAACCCGACACAAGAAAGTTATTCCCTCACATTTTGCGAATATTTCATAGTTGACTTTCACAAATTAAAGGTCAGATTTGTAGTGAACACGATTATGGTTTTGACCGACCTACAATGTACATGAATAAGTAGGCCATCTACACAAGCCCTACATGGGTGACACCGTTATAGCAGTAACGCAGGCACTACTTTATGTAGCGGAGGGACTACTTAGTGTGATGTATGCAGGCGGAAGTTGTTACAAAGTGCGCGCGCAGCAGCCCCGGCGTCTCCCGCGCATGAAGAAGTGCCATAACACGAAGGATACTTCCTTCCTGCCCATCTGCTATACGGCTACAGTTTTAGCACTGCATCAATTACGTTCAACAACCCTACATATGTCATCTGAGGAGAATAACGTGTGGGTTTAATTTCATTTGTCAATCTTGTTGATGATTTTGTAGATTCAGGTCACTCAAAAACACTTCTTCTCATCACTAATCCATAACAAAATATGATAAGGGCGCATTTTTCTCTTTCTCTTCTTTTACTGGGTAGCAAAAGGGTAGGTAGATCTAATTGTATGTTTTCGGTGAAGTAAATCAAAAACTTTAGTATAATCAAGAAATTCGGTATCGGTGAACATTGTTAATATGTATGTTTTGGCTAGCGTATGCATGCATGATCCTATAAGCTTTAATTTGATACCAAATATCCCCATATTTTCCCATTTTGATCACGTTTTTCATGGAAAATTGCAAAGGAAATGCATACATAATTATTCAAAAGATGATTTTGGAGACGAGCGGTTATGAGAAACCAATTTATTTCTTGAGTGGCCTTAATTGAATCTATGGATTCAATGCTGGATTCTACCAGAGCTGACCTCCTCGCTCTACCCCAATATTAGTTATAAAGGTCGTAATGTGATGTAAAGCTGCATCAAACCTGGCACTTAATTGGACTTCTCCAGTTGTCAAGGGATGGTGTTGTCAACCACCATGGTTCTGTCACCATTTGGTGATTGGAGGGAGACAAGTGAGCTTACTGGTGTTTTGGGAAATGTTCATCATACTATAAATATCATTCTGCCGTTTCGACAAGTTGCATGCAAATATAACAAGGTCAAGCTGGGAAATTACTCTAGAATCTAGTGTGGTCTATTAATGGCAGGACTTGTGTGTATATGGAGTCAGGCTCAGATTTGCGCCTGTGTGCCGTGGAGAGGGGAGGGTTATCGTGCGTATATCATGGACTGTACTAGGTTGCCCTAGTTCTATTCACTTAATACATGAGCTTTGCATGACTGATGGAAGGGTTGGAGTCTAGGTCATGCCATGTGTCTTTTGTATTCATTCTTTTGGCATTTCTTAGAATCATAGAAGCCTGTAAAGGATAGACCGTTAAATGTGTGTCTGTAGAAAGAGATAACTTGTGAAGTGCACGGGTAGGAACAATTTTTGATTTTTCTTAGAACATTCTCGCGGCGCGATGCTTTTCGGTACTTTGGTGTTTGGTGGACCCCATCATTATGCCCCATGTTGCAGACTGTCGTTATCATTTTTAGGATGACATTACGCATCAAATATTCGTGTTCGGTTTTCGAAATCATGCATCAATGTACCCTACCACAGTAGCATGCGGAAGTGTATGCCATACTATAGGGTCGTATGATGAAATTATCCAGCATCGGCAAGTTATTTACTGTGACTGTAAAACTGTTTTAAATGATGCTGCATCAAAGGGTTAGGGCACTCACTGCTGTTACCAAAGTACACCCTGCCATTTATGCCCGGTATTTATGGCAGACATCTGACCTTAATGACACACTGGTCATTATTGTGTCTATTGATGCGTCTGTTATTACGGCGCTGGGTCTATACCATATCTCCCATTGTTCACTAGGTCTCTATATCAAGCCGCTGTCGGCCTCCGCAGCAGTAGCAGCAGCTCGAAGAGTCTTTGTTAAATCAAAAAGCTGAGCTTGGAGACAACAGTTGCACATTCAAATGAAGCGTTCCAGCCGCCTTTCTGAAGCCATACATCAATGGCTACAAGTCATTTAAGCATATATGACACTTTCAAATTGCCTCCTAAAGAAAATCGAATCAGAGGGTGACAAAATCTCTACCCCAGAGAGGTTTGTAAGAACCCATTTTGAACCCATCAGTCGTGGATCTGGGCCCTGAGGTGATAGATCGTGAGGCAGCTGGATACAGGCAGAAACATCACTTCTTCCTGCCCCGGCTCAAGGACTGGCTCCGGGTGGGGTCTGGAGGAAATTATAGCCCACCACGCGGTCAGTCCCCAGGACACTCCTCGCCACCAATCAATCACCTTCCCTCCACTCCCTCCTCCAGGGTGTAGACCCTCTGTGTAGGGTGGGAATCTGCAGATCCTATGGTGCTAGTACTTCCCCATTATAGATGATAACATCGTAACACTATTGTGACAAAATAACCAAGGTCGTCTGGACATTCTAAAGACCTAATGTGCGACAATTATTGACGTGGTTCTATAGATGTCGATTCCTGAAGTCTAATGTAACAACAAATTATTGAGCATTTTGAGGAAAGAAAAGGCATTATCCAAAATGCATAGTATAGTATATGAAGGTTATTCATGTTATAGGATTTGTTAAAACCATAATCCATGCAAAATGATTCAATGATGGCTCCTAGAGAGGTCTCAATGTACACTAGGGGAGAGAGTAGCAGAGCGGGGTGTATAATGGAGCTTGGGAAGGACAGGAGAGGTACAAGTAACAAATCCTTTTAGTGCACTGGGACGGGTATAATCCAATACGCCAACCACCCTCAAGCCTATTTGGATGGACAGTCTCGATAACACTACTGCCATCTAGTGCGGGTGTCAGGAACTGAGCGGAGGGATGCTTAGTCCGCTTTTGGGGTGTGGTTTGGAGAGAAGTGGAGAGGGCTTTGGGCTTTGGGAAGAATCGGTAATGGGGTGTCATATAGTCATAGAATATCAGTATCATGAATAAGATCATTGAAATGTGTATAAATGAAGAATTTATCACTGATACAGAGAGGAAGGTCCTACCTGCAGTACAATAGATAATATACAAATTAATCTAATGTTAGTATCCCGATGTCTTTGTATTCGAGAAATTGTCATATACCCCGAGTTACAGTTCTTGCTTGCTTTCCTCCCTTGTGTTTTCGTTGATTTTAGTCTCTGCCTCTGACTATTCCTGATATGTTCGTGAGTAGTATTTATACAGACATAGCACGATGTGCATATGACTAAACTACTGTTACTGTGAGTAGTGTACTAGTATGGTGATCAGCCTATATGTGATTGTGAGTAGTATACTGGTATGGGTTAGCCTAGATGTAAGTAGTATAGTGGTATGGGTTAGCCTAGATGTGAGTAGCATAGTGGTATGGCGGTCAGCCTAGATGCTTCCTTTTTGCACCTTTTCTCTCTTACCCTCACCCTCTTTGTCCCTCTCTATATATGTCCCTCTGTCTCCCTGTCCTTCTGTGTGTCTCTCTCCGTCTCTGTCTGTCTGGTTATGTCTGTCTCTCCCCCTATCCAGCCGCCCTCACCCCCCGTGCTCCATCTGTACGCCCACATGTGTAATATATAGCATATGATGCACCAGAAAAGCCTCTTTTGGGGTCCCAACTGCCTGTGTGCACAAGATACGATTACAAAGAGCATGCAGCCCGCAAGCTCCCTTCTCCCTTCTCTCTTCCCCCTTCCCTTACTCACTCCCACTTGCTTTACGTGTGGCACAAGCGACCCCCCTATAATGGTAATTCTGGTTGCTCCATGTGCGCGGCCATGTTAGCTCTGTCCTTGGAATATCACGCAAGATTTAGCTTGGTACCAGACTCCAACAGACCATAGCTTGCCAGGAACAGGCTGCATTCCGAGATTGGAACCAAGATCTCATGTGAGCTGCCTGTGCCGTCGACCACATGATAGTACCGGGAACAAGTTCCCTCCAGTTTTATCGTTATACGGAGCGTGTGTGTGGGATGAGATAAGGGGAAGTACAGGCAGGGATTCCGGGATTCTTTTATCGGGGATGCTGGCACCGGCCGATACCATCCTCAATATGTCTGACTGTGTAGGACAGGGCTGTAAGACAGGTCCTAGTGTGCCTCATATTGACTCCCATGGGAAAGGTCCCAGCGCCGAAAAAGAGTGGTCAGAGTTTGGCCGAGAAGGTCAGCAGTGGTTAGGACTGCTTAGAGGGGGCGAGAGGTTTGGGGATGGGGAAGGTTGTCGATAATTAAGTAGGGTATAGGGATATATGTTGCATTACTGGCTTTCCCGATTATTCCCTCTGTTAATGGATAGCTCCGGGTGTAGTTTGGTTTGGGAGTTGTGTTGATGGCTTTAACAGGCATAATAATGCAGTCGTGTCTTGGTGTATAGTCTATATGTATGCCAGGAATATGTACCAGACAGGAACCTTAGATGTATTTTTAACTAATAAATAACAAACAGCCGGATGTCTCCAATGCCTGTTGGAATGCTGATGGAGCTGCCAGTCCTGGAATTCCAGATCAATAATTAGCCTACTTCAATCCCCCGCTAACAACCCTGCACAATGATCTGTGGTTCAAGATGATAAACCCAGTTTGGTTAATTTCAGACAAAACCCTCTTTGTACAAGAATACTAGCTATGCATAACTGTATGATGGACGGGGACTCCAGTGAAAGACGAGGCGGGTATGAATAGGTGGTTCTGGCGTATGGACGACCAAAGCATGAGGAAAGGTCCTTTCAAGTTTGACCGGAGCTGGGACGGGGGTCTAGCTATATGTGCTGTATAGACTGATGTTATTTGAGCTACACCCTTTGAGGATCTGGGCCAGTGGGGTACATCATGTAATATCGTATTGACACAAAGACTGTATGGTTAAAGGACATGGGGATGGAGCATTGGTTGCAAACACTTACACTTACACTCTACCGGGCAACAGCTATACACAGAGGAAAATGTGAGAGTCACCTGGACTCACATGCCATAGTCAGACCCATGTCGCCAAAAGCACTCTCATGTGATAGTCAGACTGACTTTGACAGTAGAGAGGGTCCAGCACTGCCTGACGCAGGGTGGTATGACAGTCAGGCAGTGCTGGACCCTCTCTACTGTCAAAGTCAGGCAATGCTGGACCCTCCTGTACGAGAGTTCAACACTGCCTAACTTCCCTGCTCAAGGGTAGTCTGACAATGCTGGACTGCATCTAGAGAAAGAGTACAGCAATGCCAGACTCTGGCCATTGAGAGTCGAGCCAAGCTGGACTCACATGTGGATGTGAGTCTAGCAATGCTGGACTTTGACCTCAATGAAAGTCAGGCATAGCTGGAATCTTTTCTTTACAGTAAGACTAGTTGCTTATTTGTATTGAGAGGTGGTGTTTTTAAATATATATATATATATGGCATCCCTGACACTTGTAAAGAAAATCCTATATAAAATAATTCTGTTGTCCTGGATAGGAAAGGGTGTGCTATCACAGACCACCAGTCATTTAGGTATGTCAGAGGTGATCCCAGAATCTCAATGTATATGATTCCCAAATCCACAAGAATGGTGTCTTATACCCTACAACTAATCTCAATACTGTATTGTGTCCCAGTCTATATGAAAAGTTTTTCACCTTGCAGGACATTCGGTCCTGCAGATTTCTAAAACTACAGGCCTGGCTTAATATTTGCAGGCCCGGATACCCCGGGGAAATATTTGTATCTAGAAATGTAGTAAAAAGCAAAAATTGACACAGGATATGATGTTCAATAGAGGTTACTGGTATATCTAAATTATTTTAATCTGTAAACTTTTGTGTTCTTTTACATGATATTCAGGATTTCTGGTTAACTCTCCAGAAAACTTAATAATGGTCCGATTTACAAGCCGTAAAAACTGGCATGTAGCCCAGAATCACAGCCGGTCATTGGGACCAGCAGACACAGACTTTCTGCCGGACCAGGAGACTTTTAGCCGGCTATAGCCGGTGTCCGGCACGTTTTTGTATAGACTGGTGTCCCCACCTGGTAGCAAACAAAGAAGGCTCAGGCTAACTGACCCTCATTCCAGTGTCAGACATTGCCTGACTGTGGAACGAATGTCAGCCTGACTCTAGTCTGAAGAATTGTCTTGCCTGACTGTCATTCAAGGATCAGGCTTACTCTCGAAAGAGAGTAACTTTATGGGACTATCAAAGGAGGCTCAGTCTGACTGTTGTGAAAGTCCGGCAGTGTCTGAGTCAGACAGTGTCTGACCCTGGGGAGAGTCCAGCTGACGCTCACATTTTTCTCTGTGTATATGCGAGTAGTATACAGATATAGGTCAGTCCCAGGCGACTTTTATGTAAGTACATGTAGTATACAGCTGTGGGGGTCAGTCTATGTTTAAGTATAAAGAGGTAGTTTACTAAATCTGAGCAGTATAGAGGAGTGTGGTGGTGAGGGATTCTATGTCTTAGTAGTGTATAAGTAGTGTGGCGAGGAGTCTCCATGTTGACCAGTAATGTACAGGTATGTCTTTGCGTAAGTAGCGTAAAGTCACGTCTAGAAGGCATGGCTAGTAAGAAATCAGATCGCATGTTATATAGGCTTATAGGATCGGCCTGGCCTGTATGTGAGTCTTTAGATATATACTTTAAACCACTGTGGTGGGATATAACAATCTAGACTTCACACCTTGGTTATATCGCATACCCTCACATAACCTTACAGCCATGGTTTAATACAGATAGATAAAATGGTTATGAAAGGCTAAGTAGAATATGGGGGTTAGATGTGAGTAGTATACTGGTATGGCGGTAGTCTAGATGTAAGTAGTATACTGGTATGGTGGTAGTCTAGATGTAGGTAGTATACTGGTATGGCGGTAGTCTAAATGTA
Organism: Harmothoe impar; assembly: GCA_947462335.1. NCBI lineage: Eukaryota > Metazoa > Annelida > Polychaeta > Phyllodocida > Polynoidae > Harmothoe > Harmothoe impar. Next base: position 49,198,940 of record OX381712.1, on the reverse strand, counting down.
AGTAGTATACTGGTAAAGTGGTAGTCTAGATGTAAATAGTATACTATTATGGTGGGAGTCTAGATGTAAGTAGTATACTGGTATGGTTGTAGTCTAGATGTAAATAGTATACTGGTATGGCGGTAGTCTAGATGTAAGTAGTATACTGGTATGGTGGTAGTCTAGATGTAAGTAGTATACTGGTAGTATAGGTGTGGGTAGTATACTGGTATGGCGGTAGGTGTGAGAAGTACACTGGTTGAGTTTGAGTTTTGTAACTTTTTATTGCTGATATTCATTTACATGATATTAATAAGCAACACCTTGAAGTGTTGAATAAACATGAATTGCAAAACTAGGACAGTTTGTAAAGAACAAAAAAGCTATTGCAGAATAGAATGTTCCTAGACAGATAACATACAATATTAATTTTCTAGTTATCGGTGGGTGCACCCACCTACTTAGACTTAGAATTAGTAGATAAGTGTTTGCTGATATAGAGCACTTTATCCACTTGTAAGAAATTGGTGGTCTTGTACACATGAATAACAAGCAGTATCCTACCCTGTATCGCAATAACATCGACAATCCCTAGGGCAATAGATTCCTTCAAAATGACACACTAGTACTCCTGACAAGTCCCTACATGTTTAATCACCTTAATGTGAGTAGAAAACTCTACTAGTATCGTGTTTGTCACTGTTGTCTTCACAACGTCAAGTATTAATCAGGTGGTGATGTAACCAGTACCATTTCACCGGGTCTAATTGATGATAAAGAGAATAGAGATAGCTGTGGAGTAGGTGCAGGGGGGGGTGCACTATCAAGTCAAGTACCGTGTTAATAGTGCGGAATGGCTGGATGGGTTTCTATTTCTTTAAAAAAAAGAGGCTGGTGCATCCAGCACTCACGTTAACCACCCAGGCTGAGGAATCAGACCTTGCATAGACAGTAAATAAGTATGGATAGGCTACCCAGTAAGGACGGTTGAGGCATCAATCCAGTCTACACCATTGAACTGTTCAGGTTTTCCTAATTGCCGTTTTAAAGATGCCAGCATTGTCAGACATTTGGGTCTCAAATTTTAAGTCGTCCCATTCCCAAACTCCTCTCAAATGTGGGCATTTGAGAGGAGTTTGGGAATGGAACTTGGCCTGCGGTTAGTCTAGATGTGCGTAGTATACAGGCACATTGCTACATAATGCTTCCCTTGCAAGACCCATAAGAGAGTAACCTCTGCTCATGGGTGACCAAACGGCCCCCCTTCCACTAGATGAGGGTTCATCCCTGTCAGCCTGCCGAACTCCCACCAGAGCACATGGCCTTGCTGTTCGCACAGGCTAACCTGCGTAACACAGAACTGGTCACGGCACCAGTGTAACGGACCCATCTTTGTTCCCTTAATATTGTTAAGTTATCAAAATAGGACAAAGCCGACAACAGTTTGATAAGAGTGTACAGGTTTCAAAATAGATTCTTTTATTCACAGAACCTATAACATGCAAAACTAAAGATGGACTCCCTACAGAGTTTGGAGCAGGTAAGTGGCTTGGCATGTGGTGCTTGTAGGAGCTCAGTTGCTCCAGCTAACCGACGAGTCCTCCCGGGCGTCAGCTTGTATAGGTGACCAGCCTGTGTGCGCACACACAGACCGGAAGCCTATAGCGACCTCTGTCCACACCCCAAGACTGGAGCATGTACTGCCAGCTGCCGCCGGACTGAAGGGTTAAGACAGAGTTCCCAGTGCAACGCCCAACAGAACCCATCCCGATATTACCCTTATTAACCTACTCTACACCTACAAGCATTTGTCATTACTGGGCCAGCAGTCATGCCAGCAATGGGCCAGAATTGTAATTCCAATATAGCCCTGTTCATAAAACATATATTGGCCTGACGATGGCCCAAAGTACTCGAGTTACCTGGGTAGAAAGCATTCTTGAAATAAAATGCTACAAAATGAATATAAGCTATCACGCGCATATTTAAAGGTATTCACAATTTCCTTTCATGAAAATTATTCCAATACTAAACCACCACCAGCTCAATGTAGTGTTTCGGCAGACTGTGCGGAGCTGTCTTAAGCAGTTAAAGCCTGACCCTAATGAGCAGCAATCTTATCGGTGTCTCTTTGATTGCCCCCTCCCTAACCACCACCCTCCATCTTCCCATCTAAGTCTCCAGACCCAATTAGACATTCAAAGTACACTGATCCGCTGATAGGGGGATAGAGCTAGGGATAGGGAAGTGGCAATGTAGGGTAGGGCGGCTGGTCGTGGGTATCCCAGCGAGTGGTAGGGAACAAGTGATAGAGAGAAATAGAGTGCAATAAAAAGGGGGGGGGGAGGTAAGAGAGAAGTTGAGAGAGAAAGTGAGGCATTAGATGCAGTACTGTAGTTCTATCAAACCTAGACTTACACAGATGTATGTACACAACAGGGAGACAGACTGGCTGCGGCTGTCAGATTAGAACAATGATTATGGGTCTGTCTTACCACACACCCCCGTCATACAGACTGCACACGGAGCTAGTCACTGATGCCATCTCCTGTCAGGCTGAGCCAACATGTACCCTGGTATCTTACCTTATCTACTGTATGTAGGGTGTGATTTAGGGCATGTAGATAGTGGTGGGGGGGGGGTGATTGCTGAGATTCGTGACTGGATCTCTGAAGTAGAATCTGGCTGAAGATCCAGTTGAAATGGACTCAGCATGGGCTCTTTCCGAGATCTACCCAAATATCGAATTGAGTACACATGTATAACTTTTACTTATCCGCATATCCATAGACAGCTCATGGGTTCACACACAAGATGAAAAGCGCTCTATCTACTCATGGGTTTTATAATACTTAAATAACTTACCCTCTCTCCAAGCATTATTGGTTGTGGCAGACCATATATAAGCATATATAATATTATATATATATATATATATATATATATATATATATATATATATATATATATATATATATATCGCTATAGGCTTTCGGTCTTCGGGACGGGTTCTGTCGGGCATTGCACTGGGAACTCTGTCTTAACCCTTCAGTCCGGCGGCAGCTGGCAGCACATGCTCCAGTCTTGGGGTATGGACAGACGTTGCTATAGGCTTCCGGTCTGCGTGTGCGCACACAGGCTGGTCACCTATACAAGCTGACGCCCTCGAGGACTCGTCGGTTAGCTGGAGCAACTGAGCTCCTACAAGCACCACATGTGATCAGCTCCGAGCCACTTACCTGCTCCAAACTCTGTAGGGAGTTCATCTTTAGTTTTGCCTGTTATAGGTTCTGTGAATAAAAGAATCTATTTTGAAACCTGTACACTCTTATCAAACTGTTGTCGACTTTGTCCTATTTTGATAACTTAACAATATTAAGGGAACAAAGATGGGTCTGTTACACTGGTGCCGTGACCAGTTCTGTGTTACGCAGGTTAGCCTGTGCGAACAGCAATGCCATGTGCTCTGGCGGGAGTTCGGCAGGCTGACAGGGATGAACCCTCATCTAGTGGAAGGGGGGCTGTTTGGTCACCCATGAGGAGAGGTTACTCTCCTATGGGTCGTGCAAGGGGACGGGCTAACCGGTCCTTGGACGATCTAAACCTCTCTACATTAAAATGTTGGGGGGTCTGGTGGAGCGGCTCAAACCCACAGTCTCTATGTACAGAAAATGATCAGCTCACGCAGTCATTATCCAGGATAAGGGATGAATTCAATGTAGCGAACTCTAAGATGAACATGTTGTGCAAGGCCAGAGACCAGCAGCAGGACCAGAAGAGAATGAGCTCCCTAGGACCGCAATCCTGGAGGAGACTTAAGCAACTTAAGCAAACTAGATGTAGTTTAGTTTTGGAAATAGAGCAGTTGAGAACGAAGATATAGCGTTACAGCAGTACCTACTGGAAGCGGAAGAGCACCTCCAACATGACAATGATGAAAGTGATAGTTCTTTGGAGGAGGAGGAGGCAACTACTCCCACATACATGAGTTTTTCTGATTCACCCAATCCTATAGGATGAGGGGTGACCGTGGAAAATGGTAGGCCAACATCTACTCCGGGTCAGAAACAGGTTGGGAGACCAGCAAAAGCATGTGGTCGGGGTCTGCCTACTGAGGATGAACCAAAAGTAGGGGCAATTCAAAATGCACCTATGCCGGCATCTAATACTGGAGTACCAGGGTGTCAAGCGGTGTATGGGGGTCCGAATACCAATAAATTGTTGGCTAAGCTGCAAGTGGACCAGCATCAGAAGGCCCTCCAGGAAGAACGTTCATTGACAAACAGAAAAAGATCTGGAAGGAGCAGCAAGAAGCCCTGGGGGTTCAGCGACAATGAATGGCTGACAATGTGGAGTTGGCTAAGCAATTAGCAGATTAGGTGGCAGCAGTCCTCAGAGCAAGAGCTGCTAGACTGAAGACAGCCATAGAACTTCGCTAGCGAAGTTGGAAGAGGTCAAGCGAGCGCAGGATGCCGCTATAGTCCAGTAAACGAACGAATTTATGTCAACAAAATTGCAAGAAAAGGTTTCTCAGTGGTTTTCACCTCTTTGATATATGTACTTTCCAGAAAAAAATTGTTTCCGGCGATCCCGCCTGGGGAAGTGCCCCAAATCCAACATGGCCGCCACTAAACCAGGTCAAACAGGAAAACTGCTATAAAAATGGAACAAATCATCATATTCACACATATGATGGCTCTATTAACATCAGCATGAACAGATCTATCCATTAGAACATGTCTTTTAGTTTTGAAGTTTCAAAGAATAGCGCAAAATTCAAAATGGCCACCAAAAAGTCGTTAAAATGCATGAAATAACACATCTCTGGTTCTAATCAACATAGAGATTCAAATGAAGGTTCAAAATATATGTTTCTAAGGTCAGAGAATTTGAATTTACTATGTGTGAAAAGATAAATGGCAGCCATTTTGAATTTGTAATGAGGTCACTGCTGAGGGCTGTTTAGATTACTACTAGAAAATAGGATATCTTCCTGATTTGTTTCCAATAAGCATAGGGATAAGATTTGGGAAGATTTACATAACATTTTGTAAGACCAGTAATATGAACTCAAGGGACAAACATGTGAGCAGGCAAGCAGAAAGGATACTCCCTGTGGGGTTAGTTCTGATTTTAGCCACCAGGGGAGAACCCTTTTCCCTTGCCTGTGCACATATATATAGTTTGGGTATTTAATTGGATGCCTGCCACCAGGTTTCATCAAAATTGTGATGTTATGTGCACTCTCTTAGTTATATTGAACGATAGCAAATCTCTAGCCCTAATCAGTATGGAGATATGATTCGAGTTTAGAAACATTCAGAATTCTCTGAGGTGAGAAAATACAGATTTACCATCAATTTACCATTTACAAATTCTAAATCCCACCTAAATATGTTCCAATACTGTAACAGTATAATATCTAGGGAATGGGTCTCTATGGGCAATAAGAGTTCAGAAATGGGGGCCCATAGAGCCCAGTCATGGTCTTTCACAGGGGATCATCAATGGATAGAATAAAATTGTATTTCTATTTAACCCTTTGGGGCCCAGCATCGACTATAGTCAATGCCATGGCCGGCCGAGCATCGACTATAGTCAACATAACTCTATGGGAATCAGCAAAGGCTCATCCCAGGGAAAGTTCCTGTGAAAATGGCTCGCCCCCATCACCAGCAAATACTTTTTTTGGTCGGCCTTGAAGGGTTAACACATTGGCCATATTGGGCAATAACATCAACTGTGATCAAAATAACAAGAATCAGAATGAAGTGCAGATGTAGGCAGAGAGGTATGGCTTTGGTGAACATCCTGAATCAACTTTAAGATTAAATTGTTAGTTCCAGTCAACAATTTTGTGTATATGATGATAGAGGCATAGCTTCCATCAGCGTATTATCTGAAAATAGAGGTATTGCCTGAAACATTTTTTAACAAGCTGGAAAGAATCTGATGATTTGGGCATAGTAACCGATAGTGAACCAGATGTCACCAACCATACATCACAAATTAAACTTGTCCCCAATCCTATTCATTGACCTAAGTTGGTCCTAGCCCACTGGGATGTGTGCTTGTTGGCATCATCAAACTTTCCTCCAACTAAGGTCCTAGTTAGTTGCAGATACTATATATTGTTATTGCCTTCACACCTGTCCCACACCAACAAGGGCATGCATTGCAGAAGATTATGGGACAACACAGGGTAGATATTGTGGCATAATTGAAATACAGCATCTTTACCTCCCAAAGACAGCATCGTTTGTGGTAAAAGATCATTTCCAGGTTCTTACAGTAAGACCTTGATTAATCAGTCATCAGTCTGTTGTCACACTTTTTGGTCTCTTATCATTTAGGACGGTTTTAATTGCATACTAATTCTTATTGATATATCGGTTATTTGTGCTTCTGATATCAGTCTGTACTTTTGGGAACACAGTGGTTATTTTAAATTATAATTAGCCTCGAGAGACCCCCTCCCCCCGCTTGCTTTCTCCGTCCAGCACACCACCATGGGTATGGCAGCAGCCCCCGGCAGCAGCCCCAGGGAGCAGACCACTACTACTACTACTACTACTACTACCACTATGTAGCCTATGCTCTTTGATGAAGGCAAACACAGACATTTAGATCTAAAAGTTATCTCAACATACTTGTGGAGACACATTAGATGTAATGCAATACGGGAAGTTCTAATTGTGCAAAGTATTATTTATCTATATTGACCTTATGCATTATGGGGAGAGGAGGATTGACGAGACCAGGGTACACATAGATCAAATCCTGCAATAACCCCTTTGGTTGGTGTATTACTCCCAAATTAACACAAGCAGCTCAGATTACTGGGACTAACCGTCACAGCACACATGTTGCGTTCACCACATGCCTTATCATTATTAAGTGTTTTATTCAACACCTCCTGCACATGCATAGATCTCCCTATATTTCTACCCTTCCCTCAACACTCAGCTACAAATTCCCCTACTTCATGGTATTGATATGAATATCATACGTAGGAATACCCCCCTCTCCCCACCCCCCACACACATAGTAGGCTACAGCCCTCCCCCCACCACTGTGTATGGAGGCATAGGGAAGCTTGGAGGAGGAATGATATAACTGGTGGAGGTAAATCAGCTTAAATGTCTCAAGTCTGCATTGATGACTTGTGACAACAGGTAATTCAGTGGCCATAACAAGCACAACATTGCTAGGATGGAGATGATAAAGACCTTCAGAAGGTATAGTTGCATACAGTATCCACCAGATCCCACAATAGGAACAGGGGGTCTGCTAAAACTACACATGGCCATGTAGACTACTGCATTCCAGAGGTGGTTCTTATGTTATGGATATCCTATCACATACTCCCTAGATCAGTCAACAGAGTAGGTGGTCAAAGGGAAATGTTTATAACTCATGATAATGAATTAGCCAATAGAACTTATTGTATTAATTAAGATTCATGTATGTATCTCCTCTTTCCTGACTTCTCTCTACACACCTTGACAATAAGTCAATGGATGGCTGGAATACACTTTCAACAATATACAATACCTCAACTTGTTTAAACTGGTTTAGAATCTCAGACTTGTAACGCTATAGCTGTGACTCAAATATCAAGACATACAGCCACCTGTTTCAATCACTAATATTTATCTTATATCAATGGGTAGCTGCAGCATTACAGGTCTCTATCATAACTTAGCCATGGTGGCCAACTGGTAGAGTACTGGCTATAATTAAAATCTGATATTCCATACCTTTACTATAGGTCCAACTAGCATTTAGCTTGATGGGGGGGGGGGGGTGCTGGGTCCCCCCCCCTTTGTCAAACCCTAAAAAAGGTCAAACCTATGAAGTGTAAATTGCTGTAAATTGATTCATCCTCACCTAAACCTCCCCCCTCCCCCAATACTACTTAGTCCAGCAATGTTACAAGATGATAACGTTTAGAGCACGTAACTGAAATCTAAGTTTGCTCAAACCTGGTGGTAGGCAGCTCTAATTGAATAACCAATGTGGATGTTGAATATGTCTCTTGCACATGCTAGATCTCATATATCTGATCTCACAAAAGTTAATTTTCCATTCCAAATCTTATACCTATGCTTATCAGGACAAAAGACACAAAATATCCTCTTTTCTGGTAGTAGTCTAAACAGTCCTCAGCAGTGACCTCATTACAAATTCAAAATGGCTGCCATTTATCTTTTCACACATAGTAAATTCAAATTCTCTGACCTTAGAAACATATATTTTGAACCTTCATTTGTATCTCTATGTTGATTAGAACCAGAGATGTGTTTTTTCATGCATTTTAACGACTTTTTGGTGGCCATTTTGAATTTTACGCTATTCTTTGAAACTTCAAAACTAAAAGACATGTTCTAATGGATAGATCTGTTCATGCTGATGTTAGTAGAGCCATCATATGTGTGAATATGATGATTTGTTTCATTTTTATAGCAGTTTTCCTGTTTGACCTGGTTTAGTGGCGGCCATGTTGGATTTGGGGCACTTCCCCAGGCGGGATCGCCGGAAACAAATTTTTTCTGGAAAGTACATATATCAAAGAGGTGAAAACCACTGAGAAACCTTTTCTTGCAATTTTGTTGAGACTAGGCTATATATTTCCTTTCGTTTACTGGACTACTAACCAGGTGCATGGAACAGCTGGAGAAGGAACGAGCGGAGCACCAGTTTTTGCTCCTCCTACAGTATCAGTGTAGTTTCATGTCTGATGCGGTGAAGAACTGGTGGTTCTAACAGGATGTGGATCCAACAAAGGTGTTGGTCCAATATGGTAAATACCAACAGTACTTGGATCGTATGAATGCATGAATGAACCCGAAATAGCCTCCTAGGCGCTCTGTGCTCAGTGAAGCTATGGAGGAGTTGTACAATACTAACCCAGCAATAGCAGGGATAGGATTAGACAATGTGGGAACTCAATCCGATGCAACAGACGCAATCTCGAAGTGTCTAACCATTGAAAATATGGGGTTCTACAAAGGCAAACAAACTCGTGGGAGGCCTGGCTCAGTGCAACTGTTGAAGATATCAACCTTAGTGGTTGGGACTTTGAGGAAGCGGTTCCCTATATACTGTAAACGTATTAATTTTCGCTCAGTACATATTTTCGCGCATTTCGCGCACATACCCATGTGCGCTAAAATATGATGTGCGCGAAAATTTTGCACAAAAAATTAGCTTTCCAATGATGTCTGGCACTCTATTGGGCCTGTTGCACTGCAGTAGTGACTCAATTACGAAATCTTACAGGAAAAATCCTGACAAGTTGTAGGCCTATAGTAAAAAAAAACTATCAATATGACAAATACAGGGCTATATACCCGGTCCCTGCAATCTCCATGGTACATGTGCACCACCTGCGTTCCCTCTCCTCCAAAATACCCCCATTCCCACTGACCTTTCGACAGAAAAACACCCCTTTATGTGGAAAAACACAAACTTTTTTAAGACAAAATACACCCTTTTTTGGACAAAACGCTGACATTTACTCAACACATTCCCTTTCCATGATAGAGAAACAAGTGATGAAGCGATGTTATACATTCAAACATGATGCAAAGTTGTGTGCATTCATGATATTTAGCAAGGAAACTTATTTGAAAGGATTAACTTTATCGCCTAGGTTAAAACAGCATCAAACAACCAAACATTTGGAAGGGGATTTTGGGACAAAATATTTGGACAAAACCTTTGGGCTGTAAAATCCTTAATAAATGTCCGATCGAAAAACCGTAATAACTGACATGTAGCTAAAGATCGCCTGGTTGCAGGTGCGCGAAAATATAATTGCGCGAAAATGCATTTATGTGCTAGGTGCGCGAAAATTTAGCTGCGCGAAAATATCTACGTTTACAGTAATGTAAGAGACTACGCTTAGGTGATGGTCTGATTGCTGTGGATCAATGGAAGGAGGACTGTGGTCCACGAGGGACGTTTAAGCAACTGGTGGAAACATGCACTCTAATGTTTAGCGGATCCGGTAGGACTGAACCTATGGTAGACTTTAAAAAGAGGATACAGGGCAAGAACGAGGCCCCGAGGGTACTCGGTCTTGCTCTAGTGAGACTACTAAAGAAGGTACATCCCACTTCCGGATTCCACAATGCTTTGTTTTCAAAAGAAATTCGTAGGTGGTTTAAGGGACGCTGAGATTCAGCAAGTGGTGTATGACAAGTGGAAGTTCTGACACCTCATTGAATGACCTTTTTAAGGCGATTGACATCCATGCACTCAAGAAATCATTGTTGGGGGACCGTGTTCCAACACGGGCTTCTGCTTTGTTTGATGGAGGGCCGGATGTGTCGGAGGAGGAAGATTTTGATGATGAGGCAGCGCCCTCTGCGGCTCAGTTTAAGAGGAACGGGAAAACCTCTAAACCTGCATAGAGGGCTAAGAAGCCTGAGAATTCGGAAGAACAGATTAAGAAACCTGCCCCTGCAGAGAAGAACGCTCCAGTGATGGATGCTGCTTTCTTTGCAGGGTTGATTGAAAAGATGACGACTTCGCTTCAGGGGGTGCAACAGCCCGTTCGGAGGAAGATCAACTGCAAGACTGCCAAGTGTTATTGATGCTTGGTAGTGGGACATTTTGCAGCTGAGTGTACAGCACCCAGCCCGAGATCCTCTGAGAAGGGGGAAATTAGCTGGGGTTATCCAGACTGGTGAAGAGATAGCCCCGGAAGCTGAAGTACGCCAGCATACCGGAGAGGTAGAGCCCAGTGGAGTCGCTATGGCGGAAATGCAGTCAGGGGTGGGCTGGAGTTCGGAGAACCCGGATGCCAACCTAACGGACATCTCGGTCCATCAATTGCCCGGCAATGAAGCAGGGAGGCCCATTACGGATAGAGGAGAGGAAGTGACTGGTGTTGAGGACACCGTCTGGGTAGGGAGTACCCAGCTTTCCCCGGTTCATCCTTGTTTCCACCACTTGAAGAAGCAAGGATTGGACTTGGTCGCTCTAATAGATTTTAAACGCTTTGCTGTGAATCTGTCTCCCTTGGGAGGGAAGCGGTGGTATGTGTCTGTTTCTGTGGTCAGTAGGGTTGCTGAATTTCTAGTAGATACGGGAGCTAGCCACTCCTTTATCTCCTCCAAATTCTATGCCCTTATGCGATAGTCGACAGTTGCGATGACTTCAGAACGAAGGTAAGCGCTTGTTCGGCCGATGGGTCAAGGATGCAGATGTATGGGTGTGCGTTCATACCGATGCGGATTGGAGTATATAGCCTGTCCCACCATTGCGGATATCACTGATGATGGCATACTGGGACTTGATTTCACTGCATTGTCTGATGCGGTATTGAATCCCAGTTTGAGGGTGCAGCAAATTTAGCATCCCTATGGAATGGCGGAACAATGCATGTTGCGGCAAGTCTCAACGGTGGCGACCGTGGTTCAAACTGTGAAGATTCCTCCCGGACAGACGTGTGACATTTTGGTCCGGAGCCATGGGCTGAGGAGAGGGGAAGAGGCGGTGGTGGAACCTGACACAGCCATGTTGGGGAGTATAGGGTTTTGGGTCCACTCGTGGAGAAACCTGTCGTTCATACAGATCATCGGGGACCTCTGTCTATAACCCTGCACCCCACCATGTTTATAACAGATGACCACTCCCATAAGTAGATTGTGTTTATATATATTTTGGGACTGGACTATGCCAACGGTAGTGAAACCAATGCTTATGGTACAATGTAGGACAACGAAGCAGTAGCGTGACCACAAAGAACGCAACAAGAAAGACCCGTTACCTCTTGTGCCAATACCATGTACGGGTAATTCAATTGAAAGCTCGAAAGCGACAGTTGCTTGGCCTACATGTTAACGGGCCACTCGCTTGATAGAAGGCCTTTACATCGGCCTTATGGGGAAAAATAAATTAAAAACATATCCACGACATCGGCATGGTACAGTGGCAGAAACCCATGGACCTTTGAAATGCTTAATATGAGGCTAAAATGAAAGAAAAGACATGAATTGAAGTGAATGGCGTACCCAATAATATAGGTATAATAGACGAGAGAAAACAAAACGGGACAGAAAGGACACCAAATTACATCCACCCAAACCCATCCATTGAATTCTACCCATCCCGATTCCATCTCCAATCTCACAACACAACATTCCGCCCACTCCGAACTATTCAAAAGTAGTTCTGACTTCTGAAAAGGGCCTTTGTGCATACAATGTACAAATCCGATACTACATAATGTAATCACGTTAAAAGGGTGCGTCAAAACGATTGTAAAATTTCTTCAAAGATTTCCCCTGGCCTCCCCGATATCATTAGGTTAACTCAGTAATTATACGTCTCAGAAGCACACATATTTTGACTTCGAGATTTTCAACATCTTCTTGAAGACACGACGATGATGCCACAAACCTATTAAAGATGGCTTCACTTACAACATTGTATATCTACCCTCGACCTCTTATAAAGGAGGCTCTTTACAGTCGTACATTTACCAAGCATACCCTCCTCCACACGCACACATTAATCTGATGTTGATTAAAACATTAAAGGCTCGGTGTGCCCCAAAGGGTTACCTTTTTGAGGGTAAGTGGCAAATTTGTGTCGGAAGGGCCCAACAGGTCCTCCTCACTCAGACACTATCAAATTGCTGTCTTTCTAATCAAATTACTCATCAGCTACTCACATGCACAGGTAATGCATGGAGGACCACGTCGGGAATTGCTCGGGCAATGAGGCAAGGGGTGGTGGGAGTGTCAGCTTTGATGGGCTGTTAGTGTGAGGTGAGGAGCTCGGGTGAGGAGGGTGGGGGGATGTTCTGTGCTGGCACCGCACCCCACTGCCTCCCCTTTCATTTCAGCCTTATATTACCCTACATGTATATGCGTTTTCGAAAAGATATGGACAAACTCACCAGGGTGCCTAGACATCCGTCTCCTACATAATCTTAAAGCATGCATGCCCCACATAATCGAATATCAGCTCTGTAAAGTATGCATAATCTGACAGCTATAGTAATTGAATGTAGAATGCACTGCATGGTAGAGATAAGGTTATGAGAGATACATGTACATAGAAGACACTGGGGGAGGGGGGGGGGGGTCAGGGGCACAGCCCCAATATGGGGATAGAGCCACAATAGGCAGGGGGCTACCGGGGGCCCACATGCACCCCCCCCCCCCCCCCCCCATGAAACGATACCCGTTACATTGTTGTTGTTCCATAGACTCCCCTGAACAAGAATCAAAATGGTAATATTGAATATAAGGATGAACTACCGGTTTGGGGTTGTTATTCAAGGGCGGGGTCAAAACAGCTTTTCACCCATTTTGGTGAGGTAGGTATAGCCTCACATTCCCAGGTGTAATCCTGCTTGATGCTCAAATAATTATTGTCACCATATTGTCTTATGAGGACTGGAGAACAACACAATATTCTATTGCAACAGATATTGTGGACAGATTTAGGATAAGGGGTTGTTATTTTCAACTTTGTAAGGTCCGAAAACATTGCATTCTCATATATCTTTCAAAGCCTTTGTTGCAGCTAATTCTCAGCATAAAAGTACATATTGGACCTTAATCAACATTTACTACTTTTGCAGAGAACACAGAGAACAGTAAAAGAGCCATTATAACTCGTTTGATAGGGCAATATAAGCACTATCACCATAGGGTCATTGGAGATTGGGTCCTTTGGAATAGAGAGTCACATTGGTCATTTCTATCCCCTATACACACAGAAAAGAAGTAGAATCACTGTAACTCCCGACGTGATCACTGAGGTAACTCTCCCCAGGACTCTAACAGGACTCCTTAGCATTAGCAGGACTCTGAAATAACTCTATAATGACTCTATAATGACTCTGTTCTAAGACTCCTTAATGATTGGGAGTCACTTTAGAGTTGTGGGGAGAGTTACCTCAGTGACCGGGGCTGGACTCCCATTTGAGAGTTACAGTGATCCTACTTCTTCTCTCTGTGTACCCCTTTATATATTATAACCATTCCAATGACTGTCTTCCTAGCTCATCTTTCTACATTATATTGGTGCAATGCTTCAGAAGGAGGAGGGATCTCAGAAAGATCCATCAGTGCACGTCAGTTGATATATGACGGAACATCTGATTTTTTTGTGGATTTAACTTTCTCATGTTTGTACTAATTGGGTGTCTATACCTAATACATCATGCTTATGCTATAGTTTTAAGTTAACTGTAATTATTTCATGAAGTGTAATTGTAACATTAAATGTTGATGCTACAATGATACATATATTTACTATATTATATATATATATATGTGTATTAGCCCATAGACGTGTGAATATTGCTGGCGGAAAGAAAAGAAAGGGAAAGAAAATGGGGATTCAGGAGCCCTACCATACACTTTAGATTTGATACTTTAGGCAGCACCACTGTTTAGCGTATACTTTATTGTAAAACTATGCAACACATATACATGCTTTGAAAGAGTATGCACTGCAGGATACTCGTGACTATGCACCTTGGTGAGCTCGTCCCTACAAGCATGTTCTATACACTGAGTATAGCTCGGCTGTAGCAATGGTTGAGCATCTCACGGTTGGTGAATATTCACGTGAGTCGCCCCCTCATGTTTAATGGGAACATCGGCCAAGACCAACTTCACAAGTCTTCCCAGCCGTGCACAGAAAAACATCTTGGTACTGATAGAGAGGGGTCTCGGGAGTCTATTCCTGATCCATTTATGCACGGTGTCGATACAGGCTTACGCTGTATACAGATTGCTATGCCGCAGTAGCCTAGGGTCGATTCAGGTAAAGCAAACCAGAGGTAAAGCGAACCAGTTGGAATGTTTTGCATTGCACTGACCATGGAATTGTACAAATAATTTTCGGCTATTATTAAATTGAAACTATGAGTGATAAGCTTTCTTTAAAATCTTAAAACATATTATTTGAATGCACAAATGTATTTATATAGGCTATGTATTATAACACCCCAAAGTTACCACAATGACAAAAATTGCATAATCGCTGCCTCCGACTTTTTTGGACAGAAATTTTAAAAGTCAGTTAATTTAGTGAAAGCCCATATATAATTGATATATTAGGGTTTTAAAATGAAGTTTGTAGGGATCGTCTGCGTTTACCTCTCCTGAATGTACCTTTCTCCTCAGCTGCCCACATATCAGTATTTTAGTGATTTTTTTTATGTTCAAGGTCAACTCTGGTGACCTTGACCTTTGCCTAGATCATGAATATCATTAGTACCAGATCCAGATATCTGTCTCATGCCAAAATGTCATCACTGTAACTATAACCGTTAGGAAAACATGAAGGAAAATTGCTATTTTATGAATATTGAGAACAGTTGAACATAGAAATATCAGTATTTTTCCATGTTCAAGGTCAACTCTGATCCTGGCCAAGGTCATAACTATTGATATCATGGATACTAGGCCTTTATTTCGCAAAGTTTTACTCAGAATTAAGGAAAGCTGACTTTGACTCCAGTTTTATGCTGCATTATATCATGATATGGTTTGATGCATGACTATTTACAATGGAAAATGATGATTTAAGCCCAAATTAACGGTTTTGTTGGCATTTGGTTGCTATGGTAACCAGGTAACCAGGACAACTATTAATACCTTCTGGTAGGATGCATCTTGATGAGACCACTGCTTTTCACCATATTCTTGAAAGGCAGGACTATATTTGGATTTTTTTTATATTCAAACTGCAAGGATATTGTAGGAAATTTGGTTGCTATGGTAACCAAAATTTACACTGATATCTGGTTGCCATGGTAACATAAGGACCAGATCAATTCTGTAAACATAACAGGCATATACATCTTGGTGAAACCTTTAATTTGCACTATTGCATGACTATATACATTAGATAGTAGACATTTCAGGGCATATTTTGACTTTTTTCTGGCATTTTGGCAGCCATTTTGTTTTTTGGAATTTTGAAGGCTTAAAATGCATTTTTCGCTTGGTGAAATGAATTTTTGGAATCTACACCCCAAAATTGACTTAAAAAAGTGTTTCACCAAAGTTTACTCAGAAATGCTCCTAGAAAGTTTTAAAACCACTTATTCCTTAATATGATTCCAGACTATAAAGGCTTTGCTTAAATTGAAAATAATTATGCTGTCAAAATCATTTAGAATCAAAAGATTCTTTTTGGTTCGCTCTATCTCACAATCCTGTGACATGTACTGGGAAAAGGGACCTTAGTGCACCCTGCACTAAGGGCCTTTTTTGCAGATCGTTTCACAATTATATTGAGATAGAGCGAACCAGTTATTTTAGATAAACAGAACCGACATCTAAATATGTCTTACAATGTTAGCTGACAACGTTGTATTCTACACCTCACACGCATGTCACCGCCGAGCAAACCGACTATATTGAAACATGATGCAGATATTATCATTCTGGCATTACCCCCCTGAGGGAAAATACGATGAGGAGAATGTTGGAGTCATAAAATGTAATTTAATAGATTAATTTTTATGAGACAATTGAATATTCACATACAGGTAAAACCTTATGAACACATGATAATAAAACAAGTATATTATGAAATGATATACGACGGATTAATTAGACATAATTAAGGTAATATGAAATATTGGAAATATTGAAATATAAGAGAAAGGGGTGGGTGGGAAAATAGAGTTAGGAAAATGGGTGACCGATTTGTAGGTCGTTTGGAAGGAGAATGATGTATACTGTACTGTACAGTGTAGATGGGTAGTTGGGAAAGAGTCCACCAGGTGGTGGTGTTGTATGGAATTGAATGAGTAATGAATGTGTGTTTGTCCCACAGTGGGGAGCCACAATGACTGGTCGGAGCCACGCATGGTCCGACCTACCCATTCTGGCATTACCCCCCTGAGGGAAAACACAATGAGGAGAATGTTGGAGTAATAAAATGTAATTTAATAGATTAGATTTTATGAGACAATTGAATATCTACATACAGGTAAAACCTTATGAACACATGATAATAAGACAAGTATATTATGAAATGATATACAACGGAGCAAAAAAGGCCAAGAAATAACGTCATGAATGAATACATGGGAGGATCCCAGTAAACACAATGACGTTGGTCAGACGTAAATCTACGTTGAATTTTGGTCTGAACTACGTAATTTTAGTAGGTTTATCAACGTCAAAACGTTATGGTTTATTTACCAATCTCAAACCTGCAGGTCTGATTTACGTAGCTCCTGAAGACGTAAATCTATGTTAAACACATTACATATAATTCTACATAGTGGGACTCAGACAAAGAATTGTAATATATTGCAGACAAATTTACATTTACAAACAATATTCATACAAAGTAACTACTATAATTTTCAATCTCATCTCATTTTACATAGTATATTCTTGTAGTTCAATTGAACAGCCTGACAGTATAGATCTGTTGAATAGTTTTGGCTGCAGAGAGGCTTTGTATTTCTTCCATTACCACCAATGTGGTGTCCTCACAGTAAAGTGCCTCAAAGCACCTATTCATGCACAATACTTTAATCACCTGTCCTTTATATATAAATATTCTATTGAATGCGGTTTATTTGCATGATATTGAATTCACAATTAATGAGAATTTACTGCTTGAATGTGGTAGATTTGTTAAGGAGCTGTAATATACTCTCCATAATTGATAGTGCTGCAACCTAGTGTGACACGGAAAAGTCATCTACCCAATTGAAGTTGAAAAGTTACGTCTTTTAACGTAGATCTACGTAGAATTTTTACGTCTGAATGAGGTAGATCAACGTAAATCAGACGTCTACATCTGTTGAACGTAAATAAACGTTAACGTTTTGACGTCTACAAACCTTCCAAAATTACCAATCTCAAACCTTTTGGTTGGACATCTACCTAGAGAAACCTCTGAGCTACGTTGGAACTACGTAGGGTGTTTACTGGGATGGTGGTTAAGAGAAATTGGTGTATGAGTCTATGAACCATGTATGTGTATTGAGTTCATAAGAAGTGTCTGTGACGTATCACTGCACTAGAGCATCTCTTAGCACTTGGTTGACACCCTCTGTTCTGTGATTCTTGATGTAGTGCCTGTGGGCATTTGAGGCCCAGCCTCCGTATGCCTAAATGTCCAGTTCTGCACAGCCACCCTGATGGGCCTGGGTGGCTGCAGCCCTCCTGAGGGAGTGCAATGTGTAGCCCAGTGAATCAAGGCCGAGTTTCTTGATTGTGGCTTGCCACATGCGACGGGCAAATGACACTGGGATCGGCCGGTGTGAACCCGGGAAGCAGAACAGGGGCTGTGTGGGGGACACTGTCAGCAGGTCCTTCAGGTGCTGCTCTATGGCTGCTACCACACAAAACCTGTTGTCCTCTGTTCGGCCCAGCTTCACCACCTTGGCCTCGTTGTAGCCTTGTAGGTTTTTGGCCCATTTTATAGTCAGAGTAAGATGGTCCTTGTCGATACTCATGTCGGAGCGTGTGGGATGGTTTGTAACAGCCCATCTGACGATGGTGGGGGGAATTGCCTCTGACTGGCGCAGGGCGGCATGGAACATGAGGAGGATTGCCGCCCTTACAGCTCGGCCTTCCGGAGTAGAGGGTAGAGCCAATACCACCTTCTTTAATGCTACTATTGGAATGGCACGGGTCGTTCTGCACACAAAGTCTTTGTCTTTCATGAGAGCATCCAGGGCCCTGACCACCCTGGGGTGGGTGAGGGCCTTGGCCTTGACACCCATGAGGTCGCAGTAGACTCTTATGTGACTGACCTTGTTCTTGATTGTGAGTGGCGACAGCCCGTGGTCGACCAGGTGCTCGATCCATGCACAGATGTCCTGGTAGAGGGGGGCCAGGGGGTCTATCAGCATGCGGCGGCAGAAGAGCACATACTGCAGTATTGACACCCTCCGGCCCTTTTCTGTTCCTGCTGCCCTGGCACGCTTCTGTCTCGCTGCTGCCTTGATTTGAAGGGATCTGTAGCCCGGAGCTGGAGAGGATAGATGGAGAGACATTTTTGAAGATGTGCATGCAGGGGTCAACAGCAGATAATTTAGAGTCAAGGATGACTTGGTCTGCCTGAGACTTATCACTAGCCGAGAGGTGAGATCTACTGAGTTTATCTGCAATAATGTTTTTCTTGCCGGGAATGTGGACATAACAGAGTGATACAGACTGGGTGGCCTCCACCATCCAGGCTGCTCTAGCTAAGTCTAGGAGAATTGGATCCTTTCCCTTACCACTAGAGAACACATCGACAGTTGCGGAATTATCACAGTGCACCCTCACTACCTTCCCTCTGTGGGCCGAATTGAGGAAAGTATGTAGGGCGACAATAACATTTGTGGCTTCGAGATAGGTGATGTTTGTTACAGAGTCTTTTATATCAGATACTTGCTGTCTATATGACCTTGATGCATTGTAGGCTCCTATGCCTGAGCCACATGCATCCACATAGATGTCTATGTCAAACACTGTGGGAGGGATCATGGCAACGCCGTTCCAGCCAACACAGAATTCCATGAACCATTTGAGGTCTTTCTTCATTTCACTGTTTATGTTGACATGTTTTGAGGTCATTGCACGTAGTGTGTCAAGTATGCGGCTAACAAAAAACCTCGCTGGCACTGTCACGTTCTCAGAAAGCTCCCGGTCTCAGTTGGCTCCTCCAGTACTAGGCCGCCTCTGCTCACACTGGACGCCGTACTCAGCCACCCATGACCCCGGTACAGCAAGGTCCCTTGTACAGTCTCTGCAGACCCCTCAGCATAGCCACTCAAACACCTTCATTTCCTGCTAAATCCCAAAGAAATTCACCAGGACTTCAACTGTTCAGTCTGTCATTGTATGGTCATTTATATACAAGAGATTGATACACTTTAGGTGGAGTTTATTTGGTGTTATTTGTTGTGGAAATATTCAACACCCAGGTCTTAATTGAATACAATTGTTATTATACTGGATGTGTTTTAATAATTCCACATCAACAAAATGCCTAGCTTATTATAGTGTATCCCCATTTATAAACTTAGTTTATTATAGTGTATAGTCCATTTATAAACGTGGGCATATGCTGACTCAGATTGAAAAAGACGTCTTCTGGTACTGGCGTCTTTCCAGACTGTTACAGCGCCACACACTTGGCCACATGAGCAAACTACCCAGGAGGCTTTGAAGGTTCTTTTTCGACATAGACCTTCTTTTGAGAGCATTACTGACCTTCTTGAGTGTCTTGTCGATCTTGGCTTGGGGAATCGAGAGGGACATGGTGCCTGAGTCGATAGCTATGCCCAGCCATGTGATGATCTTGGTGGGGGGTTGGGCCTTCTCAACGGCCTCCGGAAGGCCGAGCCTGGCAATCATGGATCTCGCCAGATTGAAGTCACAGGTGGCTTTGGCCTCGGTGTCTGCAACAATGATGATATCATCAAGGTACATTTTTGCTGTTATGTTATGGCGTTTAAGTATGTCAACCACTGCATTAGCCACTCTCTGCATGTGACAGGAGGAGGCACGTGCGCCAAAAGGCATAGAGAGGTCCAGTATATAGTGGCCTCTCCAGGACAGGCAGAGAAGTGGCCAGTCAAGCACATCTGTGACAAAGTTTCGATAAGCACGGGATATATCCAAACTACCCATTCAGGAGTTGGGGCCAATGTCTATGAGCTGCTTGACAAATGATTCAATAGTCGGGAGTGAGTGCTGACGTTCTACCCCATAAACACAGTTTTTGTAAATGTAAGCGTTAATCGAGGCCTACCTGGGGAACGTCAAGTCTGTGATGATACGCCTTGCAGAGGGGTCTGCTTTCTCCCTTGTCATGAGGGGGGACACATGGACCCAGGGGGCAAATGGAGGAGAGGAGAACGGGCCTTCTAAGGCACCCAGTTCATGTGCTTTGCAAAGTCTGTAGCACTCTTGTGGTTTTGGGTCCCATCAGTAGGCGAAATGGGACCCATGTATCCCATGGGGAAGCCATATTCCATGAAGTCTATGAGTTGGAGATTATCCTTAGTGGGGGGGGGAGAAGTTTACGCCATTGATCTAGAGCAAGATTGGATTTGAGTGGGATGCCGGCACCCATGGCATTGAGTGGCCTATGTATCAACACAGATAAAACAACGGTCATAGTCTTTGGTAAGCAAACACAACCCTATCACGCAATACCTTAATAACAATGTGTGGACACACCTTGGGAGTATGTACAGACTATGAGTACCTTGGGGTAAACCTAGATGGTGGACTGAATCTAAACAAAATGGTGTCCAAAACAGTAAGCTTCCAATGGCTTAAGCATGTTTGGAAAAGTCAGAGACAGTATGTCTAAAGAGAAGCCTGCCTAATCGTTACACTTGATCACGAACTAAATTACAATCAACATGTAAAAGATCACATCTTTTAGGTCGTTTAAAATTGTTTGTATCCACGGATATATTACTGTTAATTCATTAGACATATGCATTACAATTATTTGATTATGCCGACGTACTGTATAATGCATCTAGTAATGAATCTTTGGATCTTCTCCAGGGTGTTCAAAACAGATGCCTGAAATATTGTTTAAAGTTACCCATTCTAACAGCTACAGACTATGTACATCAAGAAGCCAAGTTACCAATGTTATGCAATAGCCGTTTATATCACGCAAGCATCTACGGGTACAAAACAGCACATAAAGTCAAATTCCTTGACATAAGGCCTCGTGCTACAAGAAATGCAGTAGCTCCTTTATTAAAATACTACTTAATACATTCAGCGTCGTATCTAAAAAGTATTGAAGTACATGTAGCAGGGGTGTGTTACTCAACTTTTTGGTAGCTACGGTCATAGGTTAACGTAAAAAGTAGGTGGAAGAATCAATATTTGGTATGTATGCTAAAAAAGTGTTTCTCACAACGTTAACCTAATGTTACCATGTGTACAGTTATCGTCAATTTGGAAAATGGACAGATAAAGGTTCGTTAATGTAAAAAGTTGGTTCACTTAATAATTATGTTAACTTAAATAAACTAGTCAGGAATAGAGTATAGGATGCAAGAAGTATACAAAACATCACTTCCTGTCATCTGCGTTTACCTATCTCAGAGTGCATGGGTAGAGTGAATTAACATGGAAAGGGACAGAATTCAGGTAGTTATTCATATCTTTATATGTTGGCATCCTATAATAAGGTATATTTCTATATTTGTATACGGTTTTAGCCTTTCAATGATTTGAAATATTGCATAATTCCAAATTCTCCCCCGCGATAATATTATTATTTCTCATCTTATTTATCATCATATATTTCTTAATGCAATATGTGCAATGTACATCAAACTATGTAACTGAGCTTAATACCTCGTATGCCATTCCCATTTTGCAGATGTGATACAATAATTTAATTGTTGCCATGGCAATGGAATAGAGGGTTCCTCCATGGCTCAAATTACAACCAATCTAGTATAAAGTTTGATGAATTAAACAAATGAAATGTTCCTGGTTGCTATGGTTACCAAAATCTCCATTTTTTCATACACAGGGCCTAGCATGACAAAGGTTATTGGAACAGCTTTCAGGAAATGTAATATGAACCCTATGCCAGAGGAGTAAATTCAACAATTGCAGATTCACTTATGGTTCACCAATCATGTTGCAGATATCTTACTTTGGTCAAATAGTTCTGGGCCTGTAAGGGTTAAGGTTGGACGCTACTCTTGAGTTTGTATCTACGAAATTTCTTTTTATTTACTCCAAGGGTAGCTCATATCATTTAGAAAAGGAAAATGCATGTCCTTAAATGGGAAAAAAGATAATTATGGTCCAAAACTATACCCTTTGATGAAAAAAAACTGTAATGGTTTTAGGACGATTATTCAAATTAATTGTTTAATTTTTCAGGAATATCATAATAATAGTGATAATGTGGTATTTGGCGTGGTAATTCCCCTTAGTGGAAGCTATAATCAGATATGTGATTCATTGCAGCTATCCAAAATTCAGCCAAAATGCATAGTTTTTACTAAAAATGCCCTTCGATATGCATGAAAAACAAGATTTCTTTTCATGCAATCATCTTGTATCAAGTTTTCCTGTAGATACTTTTTATAGGATAAATTTCCTTCAGTTTTAATTTGGAAGGTTCTCATTTAGAACGTTTTCTATGCTTGGAATAGCCTTATCATAGTAAAAAAAAAAAGAGCTCTCTGGCCCTACAAATACAGTATTATTGCTTAAGTTTTCAGGTTTCCATTTATGCTGTGGCGCTCGCCCTTTTATACTGTATGGCCGATGCTATTTTTAATGTACCATAAAACCTAGCATATAAGCCTAACTCGCGTATAAGCCGCACCCAGAGTTTGGTGCGATCCTATAAGCCGCAGAGGCCATCTGAAAATTGTTAATTTGGTACTGTAATATACCTATACCGGTTTGGTATCAAAAGAAAGCTGAGTCTGATTCGCGTACAAGCCGCGGCTCATACGCGAGGTTTTACGGTATGTTGATTAGTCTATATCACATGCTTCAACATTACTTTAGGTTAACTTAAATAATTGTCACCTACGAAGAAATTTAGGTTATCGAAATTGAGTCCAATAGGGGTGGTGAAACTTTGGTAAAACCTTTTTTTTCAATACACAACCGAATATACCTTAATCCCTGAACTTGAAATAGGCTATTGCATGAAAACTGTACCCAAATTACCATGTTAAAACAGTTCTATATGTTCTAGAACATATACCCCACCCTGTCTTCAATTTTCCCGGAGTAACTGTATATATGCCATTTAGGTCCACTTAACTCCTTTTTTTTTTTACATCCACCTATGTCATTTAGATCCACCAGAAACGCTGTTGTACGTTAACAGGCCTACATACCAAAACTCCAGGTTAACGCATGAGTTTGACTTAACTTTTTGTATGCCCGGAAATAGACACCCCCTTAATTTATTTATTTTTCATCAATTTATTTCCTAGAGTAACGAACCCCAGATATGGAATGCTTTACACCCAATGGTCAGAGGAGCAGAAAGTATATCTTACTTTAAGCGTTTGATGAAAATTAAAATGGAAGAATCCATACCGAAAAATGTCAGATTGTAAATATGCCAGATCACACATATCCAATGTAATATTGCCCCTGTCCTATAATACTGTGGGTACATTTATAATGGCCTAACGTATTGAAAACCATTGCCTAAGGGTTTGTCTTAAAGTAAGGCTAAAACATAATGTGTTATATCTCCACTCTGAAACCAATGTGAACTTCCGAAGTGTTAGGCACGATATGCAACTGTTATTACTTTTCCATAAAAATGTATATGATAGGGTAAACCGCCCCTGAGTGGCCCCCCTACAGAACAAGTACCTATAGTGGCCCATCTATACCTCTATACATCAGTCTTTATGGTTATTTCTTCCTGATTTGTTAATATAGGTATGAAAGTCGAGACAATTATGTACCAATATCACAGTTTATATTCTCCATAGAGTATCCAGAGTGTTTTCTACAGAGTGCCAAACATAACATGTTTGTGTGACATTTAGCCCTCTTTTCATTGAGAGTTTTCAAGAAAAATACATTTTATACCTCAACAGTGTCCCTATAGTTTTCCAGTAAGATCCAAACTTTCACCTTGTTTTCCACACATATTATCTTAACATTAACATACCATCTTCATTTGGTGAAAATCCTATATTAATTAGATAGTTTTTACTGATTGATTGTCACCACTACAGGAGTACCTAAAGTGGCCCAGGGGCTCAACCATGAGTGGCCCACCAACAGTATAGGTTGTACTATGCTAGGTGTAGGGTGTAGGGTTAGATCTATTCTAAGATCCAAAATAAATGGATGCCCCCCCCCTATGACCCAATAAACAAAAAGATGTTATATAATGTGGGAAAAATGTCTTTTTCATTATTTTTGACTATAGAATTACATGGAAATCAACCTAATTTCTGGTCAGAGAAAAAGTGGTCCATTAAGTTTCGAACCCAGGATCTTCTGTGTGCTAGGCTAATACTTTACCTCTACCCTATTCTGGATACATGGTGTTAGAACTGCTGAAAGCTATACTTGTTTGACATTGAGACTGTGTGAGCATGTACCTTGGGAATTCAGATCCAGGCCTTCTGTAATAAGGGACCCTGTGTCTATGTTTTATGAGCTACATCAGGATTGCTAAAGGTCCATATTAAGATAGGTTATACCTTATAGCCACAGCTTGGTGCTGAGTGAACAAAAAATGGGGGTACTTCTGCACTCCCCCTCCGTGGCCTCCGTGACTACATAGGCAGGGCTTAGAACTTTAGTGTGAGAGGTCCCTGGTTCCGGTCTCCCCAGAGTTGAGACCTTTAGCAACCATGCTGTAGCTCATAAAATGTAGACATTGTGAATACAATTTTTCTTGGTGAACCATATAAGAACATAAAATAATGTTATACATAGAAAAGTTCCTGAATGTTAATTTTATTTTTGTTCAGTGGTACACTATCCCCCCAGAAACAGAAATGGGCATAGTTATGCCTAGAGAACAGAAGAATCAGAACAGAAGACAGCCCCCCAAGAAGGCAAGATAGAAGAGTAGGCTTAAAGCATATTCATAGGCTTAATATTGGAACTAACAATGTGCATGAGGCTATATTTCATTATGTTCTAATGGAATATAACTTTGTAACCACATTTACCAAGTTGCAGATGCATAAACAGTGTTTTATTGGAGTGGACCACTCAAGGTACAAGGTGGGCCAGTCATGGTACCATTTCAATGTCCAAAGGGTACCTTACTTTAATCATCATTTTCACAATATATTGCATAGAAATCAATATTTTTGACGTGTCTATAGCATTCCAAACAGTGTCCCAAAGAAAAGTGCTGCATACTTCATGAGGATTGGATCACTCTTGTAACAAAGTCAGTCTTCTGGGTTTCAGCTCCTCAACAGGGCCACATGTGGGCGGTTTACCCTATTCAAGGTAGTGCCAAAAAATGGGAGAATCACCAGATCCACTGACAATATATGGAGTTGACATACCCTGTTTATAAGAAAATTGGTTCCAGAAAAAGTCCCCTATACAGAGGTGTAGACCTATGGAACCAACTAAGTCCGAAATGCAGACTAGACCAAACTGTAGATAGTTTCACACTAGTAGCTATAAAAAGTATTATAGCTAGATATGGCCAGGTAGTACCCTGGTGAACCACCCCCAGCTTAAAGAACCACTCAGGGCCCATCGAGCGCAATTGTAAGTGTACCAAATGTTTGGATGTATCTATTGTTATATACAAGCACTGTTAATATTGACATTCAATAACATGGATACTTAACTATAAACCATTGCCTAGGCATATTCCACTTCTAGGATTCTGCCAGATTAGTAGACCCAAAAGTAAGCCCAGATGATGGGGCAAAACCCTTCTCACGAGTGGTCGCAGATCAGAGGCCCAAAAACCCCCCTGCTCCCGCACACTCACTTGACTATAGTCAGTCATCAGAGGGGCAAAACCCCTCTCCATTACCTAACCAATCGCCTTGGAGATGGCCAGAAGCCCGCCCCTGAGACACCTGCCCATATTATAAATAGTCGTCAGAGATTAGATGGCCAGAAGCCTGCCTACATTCACTCACCTGACTAATAGTTAGAGATCTGAGGCCCACAAGCCCCAGCAGAACCTGACCCCTTTTTTTTTGGGGGGGGGGGGGGAAATGGGGACGAAATTCACTAGTTATCTGGTTGCCATGGTAAGCATGTTGTCATAACAACCATCAGAAATCATTGAGTAGATAGTCCTCTCATAGAACTTCTTTTTAAGATACCTGGTACTAAACCACCATATATGTTAAAATGCATATCATCTGGAGAGGATTCCCATTTTTTGAGTATATCCGATGTGTGAGACAAAAAACAGATGTCTCTAATAGTGAGTCAGAATGTTCACATATGGCATAGCCCCTACCTGACGTTTTATCTATTCCATTCCCCCTCATTCCCTCTGATTTTGCTCAAATTTGATTTTATTACTCAATATTATGGTTATTTTGGAATAAAATTGTGCACGATTTTATCCCCCCCATTGAAAATACACTAAAAAATCCCATATTTAGACCCCATCTATTCATGTTATATTAAATCCTATCCATTGGGGAACTGTTTGCATTGAAATGAAGCAAACAGTCCCCCAAAACAACAAGCAAAGCTCTTCGCCCAAAACGAGCGGGAATCTGGAGGAATCACTTGCTAGCTCCCTCTGTAAGTAGTGGTAGGAATGAGAACTAACTAAAATCTCGCAACGCCACCTGGTGAAAGAGAGCAGTACTGGTATCAAAACTGCGCGCGCGCACCTGCCAAACGTAAAGGCGACGCCATACGCAAACTTCCGTCCCGTTCGGGTCGTGATTAATTTTTATTGAAAATCGGCCGTCATCGCAACCGGCAAAATGGTAAGTTGTATTTATATCAATTGTCAATATGTTTTAAAATCAGATTGTTGTGTTATTTATACCTGGTAGTCCATACTTCATAGTAAATCCACCCAAATGTTCCTATGTTTACGTTTTTGAAAATGCCGGTTCGGCTGGCGTTGTGTATTGTGTAGCTCCAAAAACTGAGAGTCTAGACCACCGTTCAGTTTTATGTGGGGTTAACAAGGCTGAAATGTGTCATGCATGTACATATCGACCCAGCATAATGTCGGTCCATAAGCACAGTCCTTTAGTCGATGTAAGCTCGTTTTGTAATTGTTAGAATCTAAACATTATCGCAGGAGTAAGGCCACTTGATTTGATCTATTATCGCTCAATACAAGCAATCTCCACTTCAGAAGTTCAGTGGATGCTGAGGTTGAGCTTTCTGCTTCTAAAAACAAAAGTTGTCGTTGACAATACACCAGATGTCTAGACTAGTAATAGTGCTACCCGGTAGTGGTGAACAGTAGTCTTTGAAGTGACACTTTGACCCCGTTATTATACTGGAAACTATATTAACCCAATAACCGCTACTTTAATATGTGTCAACTTATTTTATCCCATTGAATCAAAGTGTTCAGAATTCCACAAATTTTTTTCTGGAGCAACTCTTAATCATTTGAAAACGGAAAATGAAAAGAAAAATAGGGGGTCCCGAGCTACTTTTTAAAATATGGAATTTTGAAAAAAAAAAGAAGTATTTTAATTTCACATTAAAATAACGAATTTAAAAAAAAATACCTACGATTTTTTCTCTCTATCAACCGAAAACCACAGAAATCTGAAACATTACACAATGAACAAACGAATATATACCTTTATTCTAAAAATAGTTTTAGGGTTCTATCACTTTGCATTCTGGGTAAAAATGTCATCCTTCGGAGAAGAGTAGGAATAAATTTTCATTATTGTTCAAATTTTTCTTAAACTTTCTCAAAGAATTGCTCAGATCATTTGCTCATGAATAAAAGTAATTTTGATATGTGGTCCCGTGCAAAATTTGAGGGTTTTGGCCCTTTGAAATAAAAAAGTAATGGAAAAACGGACTAAATCAAAAATTTGAAGCATTACATTATGGGTAAATTCCCAACAATCTGCCTATAAAATGATCTTCTCATGTAGGTTTGGATATATTCAAGTAATCCATTCACTTTTATGCTCTTTTAAAAGTCATTTATTACTTCATAAATAAAAGTTCCAGAAGAACCATAAAAAAATCCCAAAATGCTGGTACTTATTATATCAAAATACAAAGTGCCCTAAAATGCTCAATTTTGCGTAAAATGATCCAAAATCTTTCTTGGGTATGCAGAATTGCCCGGCGCATATGCTTACCAAAAATGGCATTATTCTGACATATTTAAGCTATATGCGCAAAAAGATGCGCAGTAGTCCATTCTGCAATGGCCGCGACCCACCTTAAAGTTTCAAATAATTAGATTTGTGGGGAATTTCAACCCCTCGGGGGGGGGGGGGGGTGAACATTTTTTGTGCACTCCGTGCGAAATCTCCCCCTCCCACCTCCCCCTGTGCAATGATTTTGATATTAAGGTGGGTCACTATGAATTATTAAACAGCTACCAGGACATTTACAATTTCTGAAAATCACCCTTGATCTAAAGGGTACATCTTTCCTACAAAACATTTCCAAGTAAAACCTCCTGAATTTGCACTGAATAATTTGCAATTTCACTGATCCCCAATCTAGCCTTTGAAAAAAATGTAAACTCACTGAGAATCCCTTTCCTAATATTTGATGGAAATTGGCAGACATTCAGCAGCATGTTTACAAGTTTTCATAATAATTGCATCATTTCCGACTTAAGGAATGAACACTCCCTCATATAATGAGATATGTGACTATTCAGTGTTCTGAAATGAATTACTTGTAAACATAAATGTGTTAGGAAGTGTTTAAAGGTACATAACACCGTCTAACTATTGTATCGACCAACAATTTTTCTTAATAACTTTGAGGGATATTAGCCTGATGCTTGTAGAACATAAGGAAAAGAAAAAAATGCTATGTCACAGTATTTATTTGCCGTTTGGAAGGTATTCTAGTTTGGTTGCAATATAAATATATGCCCTCATGAGAAAATCATATTTTTCCACATAGAAAGAAATCCCCCAACAATATATATTATACTGAAAAAACCCTCCCTCCTGTTGTTAGAAAATGATAACTCCCTTGAATTAATAGGGTAGGTAAATTAATTCAATTTGCGAAACCTGTACTCAACTATAGGGGCCTCAATTTGAACATGTCGAGTTGTATTTTTTGCTTATATTGGTAACTTTGATCCCTGGAATAAGATCCATATTTAGGCCACTCAAAAAGTGAAAGTTGTTTCTCGTCACAACTAGGCACTGAAAATAATATAAGGGCATCTTTCACCTTTTTATTGCGATAATCTTTAATCTGATATAAATATAGACAATCACATCTAGATATGTGATGTATAACAGGTGAGTCAGTCACTTGGTAGACAATCCTTTTGAAATCACTAAATCATGTTATGTTTGTTTACAGACGGTCGGCAAGAGTTCCAAGATGCTTCAGCATATAAACTACCGTGTGAGGTGCACCCTGCAGGATGGGCGCATCTTCATCGGGACGTTTAAGGCCTTTGACAAACACATGAACCTTATCCTTGGGGACTGTGACGAGTTCAGAAAGGTCAAGCCAAAAAAGTCCAAGGAGGAGCGAGAGGAGAAGCGGGTTTTGGGTCTGGTGTTACTCCGCGGTGAGAACCTTGTGTCCATGACAGTCGAGGGACCACCCCCAGCAGAGGTGAGTTAGCATTAGCAATATCTATGAACAGTCATGGAGCTCAGAGCATTCATTTTCATAGATGTAAAGGGTCGGGGAGTGCTCAAGTCCATCTATTGTTCATACCAATTTGTCCATCAAAATATTATTACTGTAAAAGTATACATTTTTTATAGTAATACATAACGCATGATCTAATATGAATCGGAAATGATCTAATTAAAAAATAACTATTTAATGTGTTGGTTTTTATTCCAGGAGGGTATTGCCCGAGTGCCACTTCCAGGCGCTGGCGGCGGACCCGGGATGGGTCGTGCTGCAGGACGTGGGATACCAGCTGCAGCAGCGGCCGGTGCCACGCCCGGTCTACAGGGCCCCGTGCGTGGGGTGGGCGGCCCCTCCCAGCAGGCCATGCAGCCCCAGGGCCGGGGAGCACAGGTCTCAGCACCACCACAGATCCATCAGCCCGGCGGACCGCCCTTCATGAGAGGAGCCCCACCTAGAGGTATGGGGGGCCCACCCCCCGGTATGAGGGGGATGCCACCAGGCGGCCGCGGTCAGGCACCGCCCGGCATGCGCGGACCACCCCCAGGCATGATGAGGGGCGGGCCTATGGGCATGAGACCCCCGCGGCCTTGAACATAGCACTCACTGCACGCATTTTATACAGACTAAGGAGAACTGGATGAACAGTCTTAATCCACGGACAAATGTCTAATATTACATACTAAAGAATCAGGTGATTGTCCTAGATTCTGGGACGGTTTATATCGAATCGAGATCATGGACTGACATCTAAACTAAGGTCGGTCAATCAGTGGAGACTACCGACTATTGAACGAATGAGTGAGAACTTCATATTATATTTCATCAACATTGTGAATGGATTGTATGGGATTGGACTATTCAGTTCAGAGACAGACAAGAACAAGAAATACAGTTGTATTATGTTCATTTTCATTACCAAGAATGGGGAAATAAAATGTATAAAAGAAATTCCGTCGTCTATTTTGTTTTTGTGTGCTAATAAGTATCATTTTATATACAAAATACTTAGACAAATACATGTAGTCGTTGCAGTTCTTTATTTGTTACATAACAATTCTAGAATTCAGTCATGTTTTAGTGTCTAGTGAGACACTGCCAAAATGCATCAAAATGTCTGTCACGCTTTTATATATTATACATAAACCCGCCCTATAATGCTTTTACGTTACAATTAGAATTCGATAATTTAATAAAGCCACGATTTTCCCTTTTATATAATAAACCCTGATTTTGAAAACTTGACCTAAAATTTAGCTTTTCGAAATGAAATATTGATATATATTTTTTAATTTACTATACATCTGTGTCGGAACATAATCTTTCCACAATGGTTTTCTTTTCACATGTAGTATAGGTTGGGTCTATGAGGACAGCACCTTTCGTGGTTACACTGAAGTTGAACAAAGTCATGCTCAAGATGAAGAATTGCCTAGTACGAGAGCGAGATTCCTTTACAGATTTGAATTGTTTGTAGATGTCTTTAAATTAAAACTGGAATGTGTCTTTATGGGGATACTCTGTCTAGGTCGGACTGTCCACATAAAGTATGGGTTTACATCAACGAGTTTCACATACAAGGAGGTTTTCTGCATGCAATGATGACTCACATCTCTATTTTTGGGGTTTGATTTTGAATACAGGATACCACTAGCTGTCTTCATGACACTCTCAGTTGTGTCTTGACTAGTACTGATAGTTACATATTCTCGAACTTAACTAGCTTGTAGGGTTTCTCGGATCGGCGATACGTTCTTTGATTCTCTTCAGTGACTTCATATGATTTTCTGTGACCACGAAGTTTGACTCAAATGAAGAACACTATTTTCCAAGTTCTAATTTAATACCATTTCAAAAGGTACCCAGTATCGACTGTAATCTCGCGAGAATATTTCAATTACTTTTGTTAAATGCATGCAAATTAAAAATTTCCTTTAAATATAGAATTTCGTAGAAGATATTCTGGAAATTACTACTTGAAGGAAACTAACTGATGGTCTTTGTGCTTGTAAGAACACTTCCTTCAAGTTACTAATGCCCACTGTAGACAGTCAGATTGGATGACTCAATCGTGTTTAATCAGGATTACATCAGCCGCACACCATTGAGTCTGGCGATCGGATTAGCTCATCTATAGTGGGCTTAATCTAATGAGACAAATAGTGTCCCTGTTCTGTTGAATTTATTAATGACAGCTGGTAAAGATATCAGCCACATTTTCTACATTCTAATTTAGAATATATCACATTTTCTAAGGAAAATATAAGTCATAAATAGTGTAATTCGCTTCTTTGGACTGACATTTGTGACATAGGTGCTAGAAGCACATGGTTCCTTGTTACTATAAGGCCTTCCTTCTGTGAAATAGATCTAGACTATGGTGGTATTGGTACTTCACAGAATTCCATAGCAATATCTCCAGAATACAGAAGCCTTACCTTGAAATAATTACTATAAATACAGTATTTTCAATATGAACAAAACGCCTCAGAGGAATAATTTGCATGAATTTGAATAATTCATAGTTGTCGATACATTGTAACTGGCTTCTATTCAACATAAGGGGACATCGACTGTAGCGGCACAGTACAATTAGTGACTTGCATAAATAATACACGACGCAAGCCCGAAGTATAGAACAAGCCCAAAACAGAAAAGAAAACATGCCGGTTGTTGGCGGATCTCATTACAAATCACAGTATGAGGGTATACACAAAGAAAAATTTGTAACAATTTACTCCGGGTAGGGAGAAAAAAAAGGATATTAAAAGAGTGTCATTTAGAGCCTGTACACAGACAAGCTCCGGTATCATGTGACCCCTAATGAAGGAATTCCATGAACGACACCAACAAACAGAACAGTTCATTTCCGACCTAGCTGTATTTATATACACAGATTGCAGTGGGTGGGTCAGTCTGTCAGAGCCATATCATGGTGAAAGGAGAGGGAGATAGTGTCAGTGGGGGTGTAGAGAGTTGTCATAGGCTTTATAATACGAGGCCCTCGTATGCCGCTCCGTCCGACTCGGGGGACTCTTGTCGTGTGCGCAGGTGTTCGATGGTGTTGGTGAAGTGCTTGTTGATCTGCTCCGTCTCCTCGTTTGGCTCCAAGTTCGGGAGGTCTTCACGGATCTTGGATATCAACTTGTTGAGTACACTCACCGTCACCTGGGTCAGCAATGAATAGGAGGTTAGTGCTGTAGACTGCATTGGTGGTATTAATGTCCAACCGTGTCTAAGTATACAGGTGCAGACAAACCTATTTGCCAAGGCAGGTAAAGCCAAGCCTTCTTGTCTCTGTATCTCACCAAATAATATGTTTACCTACTCTATGTCCTCACTTTTCGTTCAGCCCTTTACACATACATACATCCTACGAGAACACAAGGATACATCGGCCAACTACTGATATGGCAGAATAGATGAAACCAACTATAAAGATTTAAATTTACATCAGCCACATCTGACATACCTATGAGTTCGGTTATTACTACCGTACAGAGGAAGCAATAACTCCATTAATGCACACTATACACTGCATACATACAGTGTGCAGGGTTCCCCGAAAAATTGAAATTCCATGATGTAATTTCCATGACATTCCATAACAAATATCCAAATTTTCCACGACATTTATATTACATTCTTGTGGGCGTCAGGGAGCTTGGGGGATTTAGAAAATGTTTTAAAATCGAGAAAGCAAATGGTACATTCTGGGAGATTTTTTAATATCAATTCTATTATTTTCGTTTTCCATGAAATTTTATGACACACGGCAATTCGTTTACAAAAATCAATACACATACACATTTTGTATACAGTGTATAGTACACACTGCGTAATCATACAATGTATTGCACACACTGCATAAATAGCTCTCACCACTGACGTGTGTCTGTAAAGGTGCCACCTACCTGGTCATTGCCCTTCTCGTAGAAGTAGATGTAGTGGTTGAGGATCTCCACAAACAGCTGCACCTGTACGCTGCTGTCCATGCACTGGTTGGCGATACGCAGACTCTTGGTGAGACACTCCATCACCCGCTTACCGTTGTGGATCTGCAATGTACAATGCTAATGTACCATCTACATGTAGTGTAATGCCGTACCCATGGGCCAAAATAATTGGTACTTCATCGAAATTTTCAGATCTTTTTTTAATCAAGAGGGTTTAATCATTGTTTTTGATTCAAAATGATTCTCAACTCATAGGGCGATGTGGCAGTGTCTAAAGTAATATAGGGATGTATGAGTCCATGATGATTTTCAGAATGAACGCCGGTAAAATCCTAAAATTGTATTTGCATGAATCCAGTATCCCCTTGCATAATTTATCAACTTTTACACAATAAAATAAGAATACATGAACTTACTTCTTCCCCTTTTGTCTCAGGTGACTTGCCGGACCAGAAGAGATGTGAACTGATGGAGACACCGCGGCACTGGTCGGGTTTCTTAAGCAGCTTGGCGGCTGCGAGCGCACATTGCGTGCTGAGTGGTTCATGGTTCTCCTCCGTGAAACACTTCATCCGCTCAAAGGTGCCGATGATTAACGTAATGGCCGCCAGTTGTGCCTTACTATCGCTGATCTCGTCCTCGTATAACGAGAACGCCTGATGTAAAGAAATTGGGTCTAGAGTAAATTTACGGGTCATGGCTGACGAAAGGGAGATATATGTATGCAGATATGAATAAAATATGTTTTATCTTTTAGCAAAAATTCATGTACGGTAACTAATTGACTAAAAATTTATTTTAACGGATTCTAAGAAAATCCTACTTTCAACCTGTAATATACCCAGTACCGATAATGCTCTTACCTGCGACATAAACTCATAGGCTATAGTCTCATGGTTTTCGAAGCCGATCTCTCCGATGGCCATAGCACCCTGCAGGAAGAGACGCAGGGGCAGTTCTGCCATCTCTGCCTTAATCAGTGCATTAATCGTCTGTAGGCAGAACTGGAAGATCTTGTGACATTTCTTCTCCCACTTGTCGTCCTGCAGAAAGAAACAGGATTACATTTTAGTTTCATAAAACTCAAATCTCGTCGACTAACTAATTACATTCAAATGTATACCCTATGACTCATTAATTTCAGACTTTTTTCTAATATCTATATCAAATGTTTAACATCAATTGAAGTTCCGATTATCGCTATATTTATGTTTGTTCAAACAGTATTAAACCAGAGCAACACAAATACATACCTCGTCCTTTAGCTCTTTATACCGATAGGCTAGTCGGTATGCAGCGAATATGATTGGTGGCAGTGTATGGCGTATTCGCTTATTTCCTCCATTTCCAAAGTGTTTTCTAGCTGAATTTAATATCTGGAAGCAATATTGAATGATATGTAGTTGTCTATTTCTGTAGATTTCTATCGAGTCAACAGTATAAGAAATCAAAAGTGTGGACTTTGGACATCTTTGACTTTAACTGACAAAGACCAACTTGCTACCAGGTTTAGAAAAAGGGTGTTTTTCTAGATCCCCAATAAACAGTCAACTAATCATTCTCTCATACTCCCATACATAAGTTAATCTCCCAGCCCAGTCTCACTGCCATATCAACGTACACCTGGTGTGCCACTTTAATAACGCTTCAACTTTGGAGACAGGCTGTACTCAAGCTCTACACTTTTTTAAATGTTAATTTGATAAACAACATGGTCCGTGTTAGCCCAATTGTTCTCAAACTATATCATATATGTTTGTCTTGTTACTTCATATATGGAACGATATATTGCCCGGTAAACGTTTGAGTATTAATATAACCTCCGAACATAATGAATGGTATATGTGATATATATCACATGTGAACCAGGGCATTTCTTTTGCGATACTGTTGTTTTCATTTAGTTTTCTTTTTTTCACTGTATTTATTTATAACGTTTTAAAATGAAAATTAAATGTGAGTAAAGATTGAATATGTGATTAACATCGCAAACGACTCAGGGTCAGGGTGATGAAGGGATTAAATTGATGGACTAAATGACTGAATCCATAATTTTTATTTCAGGAACAATGAATTATTTGTCAATTCTGAGAGCAGGAATGTATTCCTGGGTCAAAACTACCCTCAAATCATGTGTCACACTAGTATGTTATCATATTTCAACTGAGCAGGTGGGTGTGGGCGAGCCAGTGGGTGTGGACGAGCTGGTGGGTGTGGACGACAGTTGCAGGCTGCAGGCATGTACCGCCTTTTGTCCCTATCAAAAAGCGAGTTGATCGGACGATAAACGGCTGAGATACGGTGTCGCTGTCCCTGTCGATCGATTTTCGGTGTTTTTCGGTCATGTTCCGTGCAAAGTAGTGCTTTACCTTCATTTTCATGAGGGTAACTGAAGGTATATGCTATATTCCACCCACAGAGCGTCTCAAAAAGCGTCTCACCCCATTTTTACATAAGAACAAAGAGGATTCTATGCAAAGAGACACTTCACGAAGGTCTGTGCTTTACTTGAAACCCAACCCTTTAGCATTGACCTGAAAAAGTTGGTTTTGTGCTATTTCAGTGACTTTTTTTAAAATGAAATATTGCTTTCTTGGTTTCAATGTTTGATGGCATGGATTGGCATTGATCAAAACTTGTATGTGGCAGCATTTAAATATTTTATATCTGAATCTTTCACATGAAAATAAAAGACAGAAAACAAGGCATTATTTTGACAAAAAGTGCAAAAATACCTGTCATATAAGAACCTGGCACGGAGGTGCCCTGGTTCAATAACCCCTTACATCCTAATAGTTTAACCACTAATTGATATATTAAAGTACTTACCATATACTGTTGGTCTGGGTCGTCCGATGTGAGTAGGTGAATAAAGCGCCCCATGACTCCCTGCTCCTCAGCAAAGTCCTCAGGGTCCTCCTCCTCTGTGGGCTGGTCAGACTGGTCCTGGATCAGCGTCCCCACCAGGTTCAGTATGCCGTCCACCTGAGACAACAACACGTGTTGGGTTAAGGCTAGGGGGGGGGCGTGTTAATGAATTAAGAATTAATGGTATGAACCTCAAATGTACTTCATATCAAGTAGCTTAAAATGTTATAGTTCTACCACAAACATTTGTTTTGAAAAAAGGGTATAGACAGTCAAACACTTCTGCCCGATATAAAATCATGTATATCATATCATATTTCCTAGACCATGATGGGAGACTTTTGATTTGCTGAATCCTTTTTCTGCAGTACAACACAGGTACTTAACATCTAGAGGCACATGGCGCTCAAATTGATAACTTTGTGAACTCTACTCATTATCTCAACATGGTTTCAACTAACTTGTTCTTGCATGGGTATGAGGGTTTCCGTCTCTAGTGCGTTATTGATGATATAAGTGCTCATCGTCTTCCGGGCCTGGTAGTCGAAGTACTCAAAGAGCGGGCCAAAGTGCTCCAGTTTCAACAGAGTCAGTACGTTGTTGTAGTTGTCCACAGGGATCTTCATCAGTTTCATCAGTTCCTTGGACACCTGGCTGTTGTTTTCTAAGCTGGAGGTACAAAAGGAGGTTTATTTATTCACACAATCCTACTTAGATGCACGGTTT
The DNA here is from genome assembly GCA_947462335.1 of Harmothoe impar. NCBI lineage: Eukaryota > Metazoa > Annelida > Polychaeta > Phyllodocida > Polynoidae > Harmothoe > Harmothoe impar. The sequence goes on along the minus strand of OX381712.1, from coordinate 49,161,154 downwards.
GAGGCACACGAGGCTGTTATATTCCATGCTGCAGGTAAAACAAGGATTTTTTTAGGATCTGCAAATCTACTCTCCTATGATAAGCTATAGATCAGTTTTGCTGATGCTTCCTCTGCATGTTCCAGTTTATGAATTTCCACACTCTTGTAAATGGAGAAGGGAGGCATTTCCAAGTAAATGAACAGTCCATGAGTGAAATATTATAGAGTTATTCGGGAATAAACGACAATGGCATTTTATACCTTCTCATACCAAAAAGAAGCCATATGTGCCATTTTTCTTTGAAACATCTTCAATCTTTCATTCGCAATCGGTATTTTCAATCAAATCTGAAATATTTTGATTAAAGGAATTGATTTGAACTCTGTAGAGTTTTTTCATCATTGAAATATGAGAGTTAGGTTATAACACTTACAGTTGTTATAGTTTTCTTAATTAAAAAAACAACAACACTAACTTTAATAGGTCAAAACCAATGTTAGTCACCTTATACATTCCTTCTATGTTATCCCTTACAACTAATAAATGAACAGTTTCTTTAATGAATTTGACAAAAGTACTGTTGCCTCTCAATTTAAATTTCTTTGAATGACTGTTTATTATGTTTGATAACTTTAATGCTTAAAAGTCTAAGTTTTTGAACTAACTTCCTTATAGCTCAGAAACGAAAAGAATTGCTGCAGGTTTAGCATTTATACCATACGAACGTGATAAAATATGCTTAGCTCAGACAAAGCCATAAGCCATGCCTTTTTGTCAATCCAAAAATCACAAAACAAATCCCAGCATGCAAGTACGAGTACTAAGTTTCAGTAAATGCCGATAATCACATCATGTCCTTGCTGCTCTCATTGTCAATAGATGCGTAAAACCGTTTAAAGATACTTTACCCACGGTGGACGCCTGAGACAAAGGCTTCACATCTTGGGTATATTGAATAACCGAAGGTTACATCAGATAGACTCTGGTTATGAAAGGGCATTATAATTAAGCACAGCACACTGGTAGGGCGACTTGGGCTTCGTCCTCGTCTGGCCCCACCAGTATGCTGTGGTTGATTCTAATACACTTTCATAACCAGAGTTACAAGTAAATCCTGGTATAACATTTGAGCTGCCACCTTGTTCACCCGAGTCGTGAAATAGTTGCTTTTCATGTACGATCTTTACTATGAATTCACTATGTGATACCTGAAGACCAGTGCAGTCTTATCTTTGTCTTAAACTACCTTCCTGATCTTAGTGTGCACCCTTAAAGACTCCTGCAGGATCAGCTTAATACACATGAGCCCCACACAGCGCTGCATTACGCCTCAGCCTCACCAGTAACACATGTCGGACCATGCGGATGCACTATTCAACTATAATACGGTACTTACTTGGGAGGCCTAAATACAACAGAAAAGACAAAAACAAATCACCCACTGTATCTATGCAATTTCATAAAGAAAAAAAGACACAAATTGAAAAAAAAAATCCAAGGCGTTAACCCTCTCGACGTAGGTACAATACATGCTAGATGGTTCAATTATATGTTCTGATTTCTACCTTTTTAACTACACTAATTACACGGACCAGGGTTTTATCGTGTACATTGTATAAGCTATTTAAAAAATACATTTGGTCTACAACACGGATTTTCTGTACCAATTTTAAGAACCAGAAACAAACGTTTCTGGTCGTTGGTGTAAAACAAACTGCCCGCCCTCCTGCATTTTCTAAAAGAAATCATCAGCAATATCTAGTCAGACTATAAAATTGTTTCGAATTCCTAACTAAGGTAACAATCCCAAAGTCATAGAAAGGGAAACAAGATTTCGAAGATATATTAGGGTATTAGATTAGAAAAGAGTTAAGAGCTGATTAGCTACCAACATTATACTTGCTGACATGCACATCATGTTTCCTCTACTTACTGATCAAGGTTGAGCCTGTTGAAAATGTCTTCTGTGGTTTCAAGTACTTTATCAACATAATCGATGCGGTTCGGGTAACATTTGAGTGCCAGGTTGATCAGCGCGACCTGTAGTGCCACGATGTCCTCCGGAGGCATCTCTGACCGACTCTGTTTGGTAACAAGGAGCACCGGTACATTGGCATGAATATATCAGGGACTCTAGCGGTGCACAAGGGTACATCGATAACGGTCTATATGGGAATTTTATTCTGATCATGTGGATTACGGATATGGCGCCGAGATTTATGGCAAAATATAATGCAGTTTGATGGTATTTGTAAGACAACATGTGGATGGTGTAAAGCTGTGCACCCACCTGTATGATCTGGGCGATCTGTTGTGAGAAAATGTCAAAAAGCTGGATGTCTTGTGGTATGCCTGCTCCCTCGTCTTTATGGGCAAAGTTGGCTAATCTAAAACAGTAAAGAGAGTTCATGTTCAGCGGACCATTTTTTGCATATACTGTAACTACGGTCTTGTTATATGCATATTATAATTCAAGGATGCAATATGTCATGTCATGTCCGTTCATGCTATGCATCAGTCAGAATGATAATATACTCGAAATTTTTTTATGTAAATTACCTGAAACACTTCTTTCTTTGCTCTGCCTAATACTGAAATCACTCAGATATTCCTGACTTTAAGATCTGTTCATTTCCTCAAGAAATATGATATAATTAAATTTGACTACATAAAACCGATTTAGTTCGACTTGGGGTTGGGTTGGGCCTGTTGTACTGAGTGTGCAGAGTGTGCCCTGGCTGTACCTGTCTATGAGTGAGATGATGATGTTCTTGACGTTGACGTCCTGGTGGACGTCGGCGCATGCGCGTAGGAAGCTACTCAGCGTCTGAAGATGGAACTCATCCGGGAAGACCTGCATAAAACAAAGCATGTATTGTAACAAAGGGACAATCTGTGAAACCTTTTTTCATGAGACCACAAGTTTTAAAGTATTGCCCACACCCCTTTACAATGATCTATTAAACAATGCTATAATGGTAAGGGGATTTATTCTTCAGTGCAGAAATCAAAACTTTAGTACCCGGTATCTGTTCTTGATTATGATTATTATGACTAAATCTAGTGTATACAAGCTACAACAGTAAGCCCACCGACCTGGATGATACACTCCATGAGGTACTCCTGTGCGATGCCGTCCCGACAACTCACCACCTGTTCCAGTACCGTGGGCAGCACCTGACAGCAAGATATGAAATCAGCACTTTGAGTACCTGTGATACCAGTACATGATATTACTTAGTAAAACAAGATTCTGCATGCCTCTTATTCTGCATGCCTATGTTTTCATGTCATGTATAATTAAAGATATCTTATTATTCCTTTTCGTTGGTCTTTACTTTGCTAGATTTGATATGTTTCATTAACTTGATTAAAGACTAGGCTAAGATAAGGCACTAAACAGAATCACAATATATTTGTCATATTTTGTTATACTAGATCCAAGAAATAATCCCACTGACCTTCTTATACTTCTCTACGTCCATACACTCCAGCTGTGAGAGTCGCACGAGGTTGGTGCCGACGAGGATGCGCAACTCGCGTCTCTCCTGTTCCCGCTTCTCCCGGTCCCGGGAGTGGCCCTGGTGCTGCATGCGGACCCACAGTTTGTTCATCTCCGCAAAGTTAAGCTGTATGAAGTCGATGGAGTCCTTCACTGTGCCCGTCTCACTATCACTGAGTGTAAAACCAAAGAGACATTAATGGGAACGCCTAGGTGATATAGAATATGATGTGGCCCGATAGAGAAGTGAAACTCTATAATATATAACATGTACATACCGGCATATCGATTTCAATTGCAGTCATGAACATTTCAGGTTTTATCACTACTAACCTGTTTTGTTCATTCGCTGTGGTCCTACCGGTGGTTGAATTGTTAGAACTGATAGAACAAGATATTTCAGATGAGCCAGTGTAGACCTGAATAGACTAGTAATTCAACCTTCTAAGGGTGACATATTACCGTAAAGCAATTGTTGTCGTCATGATGTATCAACGTAGTTCCGGCGAGAACTGGTGCATCATACCATAGAAATATATGCATCTTTGATCATACTGACCTCGTAGGGTTGGCATGCAACACTGCCACTGGCAAGTTATTCGCCAGGGCTGCATTCACACATCATGAAGACAAATGACATTAATTACGGCACTATGTCGTCATTAAGCAGTTGAAAAGTGCCAACTAACCTGGCCGCTTCCTCTTCCACATCTGGCAGGACGTTCTTGGTACACTGGAGGAGGTAGTTACGGAGGAAGAGGCCGCGGAGCGGGTGCTGCACGCCGCGACACATCTCTACCAGGTCCTTCAGGATGTCCTTACGGGAAAGCTCGTTAGACTTGATGTACACCACGCCCACAGTTATCACAAGGTAACTGAAAACAAACAACTTTTTTAAAACAATTTTTTAAAAGTCGACCCATCCTATGGGAGCTCCGTATTTGCTTTTAAAATATATCATTTTAAGACACGGTAGCCATATAATAATGCAAAACTTCTTTTATTGACATATTATGGGTACATGGTACTTCACTTGTTGGACCTGGCTTGTATCACACTCAGCCTGCGGCTTCGTGGGATACATGCCAAGTCCAACTCTGAAGCATGATGCACACGTATGTCAATGGCATGCAGTTTTGTATCTCATCATCCTCGACATGTACATTTTTATATAGTTGTAATTTATACTCACAGTCTTGGCACAATATTTCCAGCATATTGAACAAGTTCATAAAGATCTGCAACTCGCCGCCCTTTCTGGAACTCGTCTACCAGGTATAACTCCAGATGACGTAATTCGTCTGAAATCGCCATGTCTTTGATGCGCTAAGGAAGCACGTCTTGATATATTGTACTTTCCTTTAACCAACACGTTTTACAGTGATTATAAGTAACGATTTGATCCGTCAAAAGCAGAATATGTAGCCACACGGACAGCAGCCACACAGACAGCAGCCACACAGACAGCAGCCACACGGACAGCAGCCACACGGACAGCAGCCACACAGACAGCAGCCACACAGACAGCAGCCACACAGACAGCAGCCACACAGACAGCAGCCACACGGACAGCAGCCACACAGACAGCAGCCACACAGACAGCAGCCACACAGACAGCAGCCACACAGACAGCAGCCACACGGACAGCAGCCACACAGACAGCAGCCACACGGACAGCAGCCACACGGACAGCAGCCACACGGACAGCAGCCACACGGACAGCAGCCACACGGACAGCAGCCACACGGACAGCAGCCACACGGACAGCAGCCACACGGACAGCAGCCACACGGACAGCAGCCACACGGACAGCAGCCACACGGACAGCAGCCACACGGACAGCAGCCACACAGGCAGCAGCCACACAGACAGCAGCCACACGGACAGCAGCCACACGGACAGCAGCCACACGGACAGCAGCCACACGGACAGCAGCCACACGGACAGCAGCCACACGGACAGCAGCCACACGGACAGCAGCCACACGGACAGCAGCCACACGGACAGCAGCCACACGGACAGCAGCCACACGGACAGCAGCCACACGGACAGCAGCCACACGGACAGCAGCCACACAGGCAGCAGCCACACAGACAGCAGCCACACAGACAGCAGCCACACAGGCAGCAGCCACACAGACAGCAGTCACACAGACAGCAGCCACACAGACAGCAGCCACACAGACAGCAGCCACACGGACAGCAGATGCTCCTGTCTGTGTGGCTGCTCACATATGATACGATCAATACCGTAGTTCAGTTGGAAATTCTAAATCCGAATACCGGTAGTCCCGTACATAAACACATTGTTTCAGGATACAGAGTTCGTAGTAGCTCTTGGGTGACAACATGGACGTCCTTAGTTCACTCAGCATGTTGGAGGCATGTTTCAGTCCGTCCATCAGTTTACCCTTATCCTGCAGAGACAAGTCAATAGTGTGAGTACACTGAGGCTGTCTGTATAATAAACATTAACAAGTGAACCCAGCTTATGGCGATTTATGGGCACACCACTTGGTTTGATTCCATTGACATTGATCACATATATCATAGGCTATATTAGTACCCGATATTAGACTACTTCCATGGTACTGGCAGATCTACATTTAGCACAAAATTTAAGCCATTACATTTCTACGGATGTATACCTCATAGCTCTACGGCATGATTCCAAATGTCCATGGATGCCCACATTTAATTTGAGAGGGTGGGGGCATAAAGGTATGCGTTACATTATCAGGAATTTCCCAGAATATGTCTTGTCACGTCTCTACTTACCAAACATCGTTTCATCTGGAAGGACTGGACTTTGACGACCCCCAGGGCTTCGTCCAAAAGTTTTTCCTGCTCCTCTGCTGGTGTCATGTTGGGGCTGGTCGGCTGTTTGAATTAAAGATTGAACGTGTGATTACCATTACAAAGTACTCAGGGCCAGGGTTATTAAGTGATAAAATTGATTGACCGAAAGATTGTAATGGCAGTCTCGGACTCCCAGCCCAATACTATAGGTTGAGAGCAGGGATGCATTTCACTTTTGCGCTAGTTTTGTGGCGCAAAAGAGTGTATTGGGGAATAGGCCTACACAAACAACTAAAGACAGATTCTTATCTAATTCAAAGGAGTAATTGATTTAGGTGGGGGCTAGTACTGTGTGATTAACACCTATACTTGAAAGGGGTAATTAAAATACCAAATATTCGACGTAGTACATGCCAGAGGTGTCGAAATTAGTGACCCCCGCCCAATCCACCACCCCTCCCTGTTGTTAAAAAATGAGCACTCCCTTATTACTTAGAATACGGTATGTGTATTGGGTTTAGATGGCAGCCCGGGGATGGCAGTCTACTCCAAGACCAAGGTTATCCAAATAGTATCGACGCTGGTCAAGGCTGGGGTAATGGCAGTCTCGGACTCCCAGCCCAATACTATACATGGGTGGCATGGGCTGGGAGCAGGGCTGCATTTAATTTTTGCACCAGTTTGTTGTAGTTTGTTGGCGCAAATCAGTGTGTAGTGGCAATACACATCCAACAACAGACATATTTTTATCTTGATCAAAGTGGTAAAAAAAAAAAGTGGATTGAGCAGTGCTCCCAGAGGCCAGACTATCTCCCTGGTAGTTACACGCTGGTCGATGCTGGGGTAATGGGGCTGCTGTATTCAAATAAACTCTACGGTCTGGCTATAAACTCTCTCAGGTTTGGCTACAAACTCTCTGCCCGGCAGACTCTGGTCTGGCCATAAACTCTCATGTCCGGCTATAATAGCCTAATTAGATCTATCTTGTGGGATATTGTGTCTAATGACGTTTGACGGTTTGTTTGCATGCTGCTCCATTAGTAGGGGAGGCCTGGGAGAATTGGGACAAAGGAGAACTGGGACACTGTGTATTCTGCCCATAACCAATAACTTTAATGCATAACTACCGATGCTATTTTTTGGGCCAATAATATTTAAGTTTTTTATGAAAAAAATAATTACTGTGATGTCATTATAATTAGAACTATAACAGATTATGACATTTTTAGGAAAAAAAGTTTTTTTTTCAGGTCTCGGACGATTCAATTTACATAGTGTTACCTTTTGGTGAGAAAAAATTTTTGTGTTGCATTATGTAGCATTGATAGATGGCAAAATGACCAGCTACTTACAAAAACACACCTTGAACATATTAACATTTTGCTTAAAAATCTCAACCTGGGGAGAACTGGGACACTCATTGCAGGGAGAACTGGGACACTCTTGACTATCGGGGAGAACTGGGACACTCCGGGTGAAGATTAATTGTGCTTTAATTATTTTTCTCTCAGACCTATGACTGAAGCATTTATGTTACATATGGTCATATTGAATGTAAAGTAAAGCAAAATGATGTTTCATTGGTTAATAGTCACACTATTTACACTGTCCCAGTTCTCCCTAGTGTGTCCCAGTTCTCCCCAGGTAGTGTCCCAGTTCTCCTTGAAGTGTCCCAGTTCTCCCTGGAATTTCTCAAAATTTCAAAAGGCCCTAGACGGGAATCATGGCAAGCTAGGATGAATCTAAATAGTCCAATCGAAAGGTTTATTGGTAGCCTTTCTTCATGAAACAAAGGCATTTGGTTATTGTTGGCATTGTAGAAATCACAAGCAAACATGTTATGATTTATATTTAGTGTCCCAATTCTCCCAGGGCTCCCCTATGGATGAATGTATGAGAATATAACTACCATAATACTAAAACTATAAGACAAGTGGTTTATCCTAATATGTGGGGCCATCAGACTGACAGACACAAGTAGATCTATCCTGGTTCCAGTGACATAAGGCACAGAAATAAAGTCTACTTTCGCTGTCCCAGCCCAGGCTTTGTTAACTTACTGTCAGTGTCACTGCTAGCTTTGCTCTTTAGACTTTAATACATTTGCCAACTTCCCAGTAAAAATACTGTCTATAAATGAATATTATGACAATACATAGCACTGTAATAATTACCGGCATGGGCTGGAAGCTATGTTGATAAAGATTTCTCACAAAGGGCGTTTCTAAGCGGGATCTTACAGCTTCGAGTTACAGAATTCTGACCAGCCCGGCGCTCACTCTCTCCGTCACCTCACTGAACTGTCAATCGAAAAGGGGGTGGGGAAGTCTACAAAACTAGCAGAAACCGCGGAAACAGTTCGCATTCGGTCACTTTATTGACCTTCATCACTTAATCTTCTCGGTGAAGTGGGGATTTATTGAAAGTATTCACTGTATTGTATAAAACCATTATTTTAGTAAGCATTTCACATCGTGTAACGTCAGCACAGCGAGTATTAACTCCAAAGATCCCTAAACATAATTTATTTATTAACTCACCATCTTGAATTCACGTGACCGGATGTAGAGAGCAACGCGCGACGTCGGAAAACGAGACGCTTTTCAATATGACCACTAACTTTTTATGGATCGCGTACTCGCGCGAGTTTGGTGAACGGTGAACGGCGACATTCACGCACAATCAGTAAACGGAGTTGCTACCGAACAGACGTTCTTCGTACTTCCACGTTTCTATTTGTTCAACTGTTAATAAAACTACATCGAAATGGCGACTGCACCACCAAACGGTACCAATGGTACAAACGGCTCGGCTGCTGGGGAAGGAGCTGCAAAAAAAGTGGCCCTTGTGACTGGAATAACTGGACAGGTATGGACATTAAAACTACAGTACAGACGTGGCAGCATCTCACTCACTGACTGACTGGCACAGGCTTGGACGGGCTTGATTTGGGCAAATATTGACAGTCGTTCTGAATCTGTAATGATACTATACATTCATGCGCTACCATTACAGTTACACATATCGTTGGTAGAACAAATGATTCAGTTAGTATTGCGATATTAGTACGGGCAAAATGATAAAAGTATGAGTTCGATAAAGTCATAAAGTTTATGATAAACATTTGATTGGGTGTTGTTGCTGCTCAGCCTCGCCCTCAGGCTACTTTTCATTCCAATATTTGACCTCAAAATGTATGTCTTTAGGAATAGGCTTAGATCTAAGTCAGAAAGTGTGTCTCTCGAGTGTCTCTAGATCTATGTTTAGGACTTAGCCTTAGGAGTGATAAACCTTTAACCTTAGCCTAGGGAGTGATCTTTTTTTTTTTAATTGGACCCCTCTTGCAGTCTTGAGCCTTTGAGGGGGGGGGGGTCCAAAAAATATAACCTGTTTTGAGCCAAGAAGCCTGTCCGTTACTACACTTCAAAGGCACCCCCCCCCCCCCCCCCGCGTGCCGATTTTCGATCCTAAAGGGGGGTGTTCCCTCTGACTGAGCCCCCCCCCCCCTTCTAGCAAGTAGGGGGTCATGACAGGACGTGATTTGTAAAGTAGGGCATCACTGCGGTGTGTAAGGTAGTTTGGATGAGATTACGGCTGAACCAATATTTCCCTCCCGAGGGGGCGAGGTGTTTGCACCCGTGTACATGTCAGCTGACGCAACAATTCTCTTCTCTTTCAGGATGGCTCTTACCTCGCCGAACTCCTGATATCCAAAGGTTACGAAGTAAGTATATCAGGAAAAATATGTAGGGGGGCCTACCTGTTTGGCGATTGTTTATTCCCTGCGTCATTGGAGCCGCCTCTCTACGAATTTCTTATTAGATCTTGGTTCAAAAAGAACAAATTTATTTAACTGTGAATCTCAAAAAATGTCTTTCAACAGTTATGAATGTAATACAAGAAACAAGCACCTTGACACTAGGTTACACGTTCAATTCAACAATAAACCTAACACCCTGACCCTAAGTCGATTATGATTTCAATCTTACGATCCCTTATATTTAAAAAAAGAATAGTCTCTGGTATCGCCCGCACTCACCTCTTGAACCAACACTTTACAGTGATGATACACTAGAGTCCATGAACCATGGCACATGCCTGGTTTGGTAGTAGGCCTCCCTCTTTATAACCTGTAGCATGTTTAATTCTTTTAAAATGTTGACGTTTGTATTCTCAAGGTACACGGCATCATTCGGCGGGCAAGTACATTCAACACCAGTCGGATTGAGCACCTCTATGCAGACCCCAAATCACACACGCAGGGAGGTGAGTAACTCGCCAGGTGCATTACGACTTGAGGCTCAGGCTTCTCTACACGAGCAAAGGTCATCTACGTCCATGATAATACAAGGCCTGCTCCCATTGATTATATAGCTGAGTGATAACGTTTTGTGAGACACTCCCCCCATGCCCTATGCAGCCCTCCCATCTCCTCGGTACACCTTCTACATCCAGTATATTCTACTGCTACGGTATTCCTCGCCAAATTTCACACAAAAGTACACTGTCCCCCAAATCATACCTCCACTCCCGATCTCAGAATACATAATACCGCATTGCACCCGCTAGCAAGGCAGTACTTATCAATCAACAAAAGGCCATTTATCAAGTATTCATGAGGCCATGTTTTATTTTAAGTCCCTTTGCAGCATCAGAGGATGATGTGGGATGGTAGATCCCATTCCTCACAGTTTGGTGTAAGTGGGTAGGTGACAATTACAACATTATATCGACACAGACAATCTAATAACAAAGGGCAACTAAGAGTTCCCTTGACATTAGACACCATATACAGTTTACTTCCAGCACACACCGTTGATGTTGAATATATGTATCTGGTACATCTTAGTTAGTAATAATACATGTTTCACAAAAAGAAAATCACTCCTCAATATTCATATCAGCACACAAAGGTAGCATATCACCAGCATGAAATTGAATATACATTTTTGTACCATAATAATGATAACCTTTTTTTAAACAAAAGAGGAGGCCATTACATACGTATGTGTTAAACATTTAGTGTATGCTAACTACTCTACATGTTCTACACATCTACCTAGCGTTAAAACATTCACGTAAAATATCAATACACGCTCATCAAGACGCAAACACATACACATACTCACCCACACATAGATACACATACATTACAAACATGACAAACACATGTGGGTTACATGGCCACATGTTTTCTATTCACAGTTTCTTTAAAAGTCATACAAAGCCTATAGAGTTTAAGGTTGAATTAAACCTGTTGTCTTATCATGAATGCAGTATGTACAGATTTGGCAAGGGCTTCAATAACATCAGTACCATTGACCTTTGTGACTGAGATATATTTATCCAGGTCCGACATTTCCTGGTAGTTCGGTGTCTTTCCACGTTCAATAGTCAGAGCATGTTGACTTGATAAATGAGTCCAGTTATTGAAATATAATGCATAAGGCAAGCCACGATATGTATATGAAAGGTAGTGTATGTCCCTAATGAACTCTTATGAGTGCATAAGGGAATAAAGATGATGGCAAGTTTTGGGGTATCTGTATATTTTAGTCTATGTTCATCAGCATTAATACAATATTAATTCCGTTTATTATTTAGTTGTCTGTGTGTTGTATTGTAATACTAAGATGTAAAGCCAACCGTTTATGTTAAAAACCCTTTTATATATATTAAAAACTGCAACGTATCACGGGGTCCAGCGCTCCAATATATCTGCCTCTACATGGGTAAAATTCGACACGTGCGACACGGAGACACGGGGGTTTTAAAAATCGACACGTGCGACACGGGGGTTTTAAAAATCGACGGACACAGAAAAATAAAGGATAAAAATCGACCTGCAGACATTTTTCTCTAAGTTCTTATATACCTAAAAATCGACACGGCGAGACGGCCTATCTTGCTAAAAATCGACACGGCGACACAGTAAAAGAATCGGGTACCCATGTAGAGGCACATATATGCACAACATATCAGTAGAAATATTTCTATTTCCTTTTCAAAGTTATCATGATATACCTGCATTACAACAATATAAAATGCGTTACAACATACAAACAGTGATACAAATTCATTTGTACATGGTATGAAGATACGAATGTGCCCTTCGAAATACACATTATACATAGTATTAACAGTGAATCCATGCATGCCTTAACCAAAAGATATCCACATTTAATGCGTGTCCCATACTAACTGAATATTTGTGCGTGCTTTACATGTAGACGGGAAAGGTGGTAAGTACGGTAGTTGAATGTAGAATACACAGCGAGTGGCCATCGTGGTTAAGGGTAAAACACAAATGCCATATGCTACGTCTGTTTAAAAGTGAAACTAATGTGTGACATAGTTGTTGGAGTGTGATGCCTAGGACCCTAATCCTTTCACGCTGCATCGGTTCTAAACCAGCTGTGGAATAGTCCCAATCGCTCTTCTGATAACTAACTGTAGATAGCTTTGAGTGAATTATAGATGCATTGTATTATTAAAACTATCCCCCTCCCCTGCTGGTGTTGAAATATGAGCTGGCTCAGCTCTCTAAGAAACAACTTTTCTAGTTTTGTATATATTATGACAAGCTACCTCATGTCTTCTGTGAAAAGAAAGTTTCCACATATTATAATACAAGCCTTGCCAATGAGTATGCAAATATGCACACAAAACAACCAACAACAGTCATATTAGTTTCATTGGTATATTTCAACATCGCAACAAATATGGTCACTTTGTATCGGAACCATTTAATTTCAAAACCTATAAAATCTCTTATTTATTTTAATCCTCTGACAGACTTCTTCCTTTGTATTTCCCTCGTGTCAAACCCATCCATCTTTAGTGTACTGTATGTTAGATGCTCACATTTGTATTTATTTTTCCAACTCAAATTAGAATCTGTCCAAACTTTTGTACTTTGATTCTTTAGTGAGCTTTGGGACCCCCCCCCCCCAAAAAAAAGCAACAAAAACACGAATCATATATGGTATTGTACAGATAATTACCTACTTTTGTAGGAATTGGTGCTTTCACTCTGTAATTTTATATAATGAATCATTTCCGATAAAATTTTTGAAATTCGTACGATTTCTTGCGTTTTGTTGATTGACCAGGAGGCGGTATCTCGGAATTTTGGTTGCAGTGGTGTGAATTGTCTGACTGTTGGCAGCCAGGTCACAAAATTAATGAGGAGGGTAATGATGGAAGGCAGAATGCCAGCAGGGTAGATTACTTCAAATATTAAAGAGGGGCTAGCACGGAACATTGCAATCATGGCCCCTCCTCGTCGTGTCGGCCTGAAGACAGTAACTAGTGCTCCATCGTATTATATACTGCCTGACCATCTTGTTACTAGGTATCCCATTAGAGCCCTGGTTTGTGGGAATCGTGGATAGAGTCGACCAGATACATGCCTTTCTAAATCTGATTTATCTTAAACTACCACAACCACAGTTAAATCACAGATGTATGTGCATCAGATCAATGTATCACTTTGTGCATAAAGTGCATGTTTAATGCCACTTTTACTTCTGTAAAGTTAAATATTGGCTAGGAATTATCTCTTGGCGCATTACTTCTTCCTGTGAACAGTATATTGGATATTTTGTAACATATTCGATAATCGTCCATTTACATATTGGAACTTTGTATCTAAATTCATAGAAAAGCTTAAAATGAAGATATGTAAGATAATTACAGCCTTGCAATAGAGACGGGTCCCCTGACCTATTCTGACCATGGTTTTCTCTATGTGTACCGGTATTTATAAATAGCAGAAGGATTAGAATTAGTTACATACACAATGATATATCACGACAGCCCATGTACTGTACCGGTGTTAGGATTGCCCAACTCGGGAATCAATAACAGACGGTTAGAGTGTGGGTAGCAGCTGTGCCAGTCAGGGTGTAGCTATAGATTCATAGACAATGAAGTTTACACGATATGGTTTAACCGGTGAACATAATATATTGATGAGGTTCTCGCAGGGTCAGAGAGTAAGGGAGGGGGGGGGGGGGCTGGTGTTATTGAATAGAAGGGTGGATGGGGCGGGGGTGGGCATTGTATCAACTATGCAGGGGTTTCCACTATCTGAATAAGAACTAATTTGTACGACCCCATCCATTAAAGATGCGCAATGAATAACATTAAGGCCCAAAAAAAGGTTTGTTTCAAGTCACCCGACCGAGCCCATTAAAACAGGGCCGACCCTACGGGGATTTTTAAATGCAATTTTGAAGAAATTTCCGTTTTCTTATGCTTTTTTGGTCAATTTTAGGGTCTTCAGAGAGGCTAGCTAGTACTTTCATGTATTAAATAAAACGTTTAAAAAAAGAAATTTTGATCCGACCTACCGACCCTACATTTTCCTTCTATGTTACCTGAAACATACCTTTTTTTGGCCCAAGCACCCTCACCCCGTCATTTTTAGAGGAGAAATATCCCACATTTTCAAGATTACGAGTCTCAACTACTAATATGCCATTCGAATAATTATATTAAAAGCTCCCTTGGATCTTATTATGTCGAATACAGTAGATGAAATATTCAGCGAATAGGGTAGGTGCAGACATTTATCTCTTAACATGAAAATGATTCTCATTTCACAGCGATGAAGCTTCACTACGGTGACCTGACAGACAGCACGTGTCTGGTTAAGATCATCTCTGAGGTCCGCCCAACCGAGGTCTACAACTTGGGAGCACAGAGTCACGTCAAGGTATGCTATATCTTAATGCCCACATTGGCTACCTTCACTTACATTGAGCTGTTCCTCTCAGTATAACACCACTGTGATGCATATCACTATTCAGCGTATTTTGAAAGGATTTAAACTAAATCATTTGTTGGGCAACTTAGAAGAAGGAATTATTGCTTAGTGCTAATTGGGTGCGGGGTATGGAGGCCATGGTGTAGAGGTGCGGTGGCCGTACACAGCTGACAGCACTGAGCATGCAGGTACATGCAGGGCTGTAGGGCTGGGAGCGGCGGAGTGTTGTCTGAAGTGATGTCTGAAGTGCAGCTCTCCGGCAACTTCAGTCTATGTCTGGTACTGGAGGGTCATACCACCTGGAGGACGGCTGTCACTACCAAATGGTCAATAATAATGGAGTCAAAGCTGGAGCAAATTATCATGTGGAAGTGGTCGTTTTTTTATGATTACCACCTGCCGATTAAGTGTCCTCCTGTGATGGCCTTATCCTACCCTGCCCCAACACGTTAACACGTGACAGCAGGTGGTCAAGCTGTCCTCGTGTGTGCTCATAGAAGCACTAATTGTGTAGAGTTTAAATATGTGGGGAGCCAGAGTCCAATACATTTACAAGTTAGCTTAGCACATATAAATCAATATTTCATGATCTTACTAAATGGTCCTTATAGAATCAATAATATATCAACTACATGGCATCCTCCAATTTAACTTCTTTTAAACTTATATACAAATGTTGTTAGACTAGTTTATGGTCCTAGACACCGGTAGATAACCATTGTGAATGATGCGACACATTGTGA
The DNA here is from genome assembly GCA_947462335.1 of Harmothoe impar. Classification (NCBI taxonomy): domain Eukaryota; kingdom Metazoa; phylum Annelida; class Polychaeta; order Phyllodocida; family Polynoidae; genus Harmothoe; species Harmothoe impar. Next base: position 49,145,359 of record OX381712.1, on the reverse strand, counting down.
TGTTTGAGTGGGGTATTGTGCTACCGTCCACGTTAACGAACATGGTTTGCGTGTCTTCCCATCTGGCTTTCTGTAGCCCTTTACAATAGATTATGAATGTTTATTTTTTTCCACGTACGCGTTTATCTCTTGGCAGGGTGTGGCCGTGGCTAGGTCTCCTAACCTAGATAACCTCTAAAGGTGCTATGGTATCTACAAACATCATACACAAAGTAAATACACGCCTAGTGCATGGTGGTACTTTAATGACCTGAATCGGGATAACATGAAACTGTTTCAATAATGTTGGTACTTGTCGTTGTAGCCGCGTGTACTGTGTGGTACAGGTAGCTGCAGGTTCACGGTGGGGACTGCACCATGTTTGTACAGCACACACACACATACACATATACATGTACTGACGCCTCTTGGTACACGTGTACACGACGTAGGGGTTACGGGAGAACGTAGCGTTCTATTTTACTGTCTAGGGGAGTGGGGGATATGAACCCTTATCCTGATTCCTGAGAAGGGTTCAGGATAAGGGTTCCTCTATACCGGCAATGTATGGCGAAAATGTTGATTTAAAATCCGTATCACATGAGATGTATTCATCCTAGTGATTGCGGCGTCTACGGCGTCTGCGTGCCTATAATATATCTCTGAAGCTACCTACGCACTTTGACTACACAGCACGTCTTGGTACACGTGTACACGACGTATAGGTTACGGGAGAACGTAGCGTTCTAGTTTACTGTCTAGGGGAGTGGGGGATAGCTATCCTTATCCTGATACCTGAGAAGGATTCAGGATATGCGTTCCTTATATTTCCTATCAGATATCTATGAAGCCATCTTTGTATTTCGACAACACAACAGCAGGGGTTCTGTCTTAGATTGGCACATTGTCCACCGTAAAAGTGGAGTATGGCGTGCACTGCTATTGGTATCCAGTGTATCACGCATCTCTGTTGTGTTCGACGACCGGCAACCAGCTATAGGGAGGTGGGTATCCTACCACTGCGTCATGCAGCCTGTGGTGGTCCTTAGGCGGTATTACATGGTGGTATGGCCTTCTCTATGCTAAGCCTATGGGACCCCGTACTCCATGCCCCCATGGAGAACGGTGAGGCCATACTCCATGGCCTCCAATTTGTTGATTTTCTTCATTTTAAAATGAAATAAACATTGGCATCGTGTGATATGACCCAGCTTCAACTCGTGAAGTATGACGTGCGTGTATGCCAATGGCGTGGAGTTTTGTCTATGTATCTTGATACAACCCAAGGCAAACTCAGCAAGAAACACTACGTTTAGAGCAGTTCTCGTGGGCCTCTGGCTATGTAACATTACACTACCCAGCCATATGTGTTTCATGTTGTAGTACCCTCAGAGAAGCATACACTTCTTGTCCATCTTTCCATCGATCACTCGATGATTGTACCAGCGTCCACTCTGTGAACGGCCCCCTAGTGTGTGTGTGTGAGGGGGGGGGGGGGGGGTCAGTCAGAAATAACAGGGCACTTCTATCAGCATTTCTAGCCTTCATATGTCCATCAGAGTAACATAGAAGCTGCACACAGTTGCTACATCTGATTGGTTTGATACATATGTGTTTGTTTAGTATTGATTAAAGTGGTTTGATACATATGTGTTTGTTTAGTATTGATTCAAGAGACACGATGTGTGTGTGAATAATGTGTTTGTCAGGCAGATATCCTATATAATAACAAAGTCCAAAAAATAAAACGGACAGCCTGCATTCACAGATCCATTTGGAAATCCTATTGATATTGATGATGATGGCACAGGCCCCATGCTATACAAACAGTGTCTCATGTCAAGGCTCTCTTGGGAATGAAACATAACATGCATCACTCTACCTTGCCAATTAAAAAAAAATTCTATATAAAACTGTTTAGATTACTAAACCCATACTGCTCCTGTTTATATTTTTTAGGTCTCATTTGACTTGGCGGAGTACACAGCTAATGTGGATGCCATGGGCACCCTGCGACTACTTGACGCGATCCGTACATGTGGACTCGGGGACACAGTACGCTTCTACCAGGCGTCTACATCCGAGTTGTACGGCAAGGTACAAGAGATCCCACAGAAAGAAACCACCCCCTTCTACCCCCGCTCTCCTTATGGTAAGTGGTAGACTTATGAATAGATATATATGTATATGATGTCAGTGTTGTAAGGGAGTGGTCATTTTTTAACAACAGGGCGAGGTCGGTGGATTTTCACGTGAGCAGGTCAACATTTTTTTGGTCCCCCCCCCCCCCCCCCCACATGGGAGGGGTCGAACAATTTTCAGTACCCTCCCTCCCAGGCAGGTTGAAATTGAGCGCAGCAGACCCCTTTGAGCTATAATAACGCGCTGGCCTTTTCGCTAAAAAGGGGTCCACAATTCTTTAGTCCTCCCTCTTCACGGAGTCCAATTTTTTTTTGGTTTCCCCACCCCCCAAATCCACCCCCCCCCCCCCCCCATCCTGTTGTAAAAAAATGACCACTCCTTAATGTGGTATACGAGTCCCAGATAATAAAAACGTGCACTCAGTGTGCTTTGTTTCATGGATAATTGAATATGAGGGGGGGGAATTGTTTCATGAATCATGCACCCTTGTGCATGATTCGTGTACTCTTGTGCCTGGCTCATGTACCCTGCTGCATGCCAAATATACTTCAGTCTCCGCTAAATCATCCTTAACATATAGCGGGCACAATGCATCTATATTATATCCATGTGGTTCAAGAACAATCAATAATGTCAGAGAGGTATTTGAAGGGGTGTTCATGGTAAACTGAACAAAAGGTCCATATAAAGCCACCTGGCTAACGTGGGCCAGCGTCTATCCTACCCCGACCCATCCATACCGGGCTGCAGCTGGTGTTGTACAACTCCATTATTGAGTGTTACAGCTGTTGGCATCAGTAACTGGTGATGCTGGAACATATTGACATATCCTTAAAGCATGTTATTTAACAATGCATAATATATATGCATATCTCATTAACAATATCTCATTAACAAGGTCTATTGAATGTACTACAGACTGTGCCCCAAACACCCCTGTCGATGTGGCATTGGGATTTTGATGTTTTTTTTAGGGGAGACTTTTAGTCGTGAATATACATAACCAAGGCAAAAAGGGGACCATAATGATTTTATGTCTGCTATCCATCACTAAGGCCAACGCTATAAGAGCAAGATGCTGCTTTAATGGCCCATATATTACTGAAGTTAACCCTTTATTAAAGGACGACATACTGCTTTAATTTCTGCTATACATTACTGAGGCCCGCAATTTAAAAGTAGCATAGTGCTTCAATGTCTGCTATCTATCACTAACCCTTTAAGGGCACTAGGGCAGCAAAGTGCTTCAATGTCTAATATAATTTACAGATACTAACCCTTTAAGTATGACACATTGATGTCTCTTATCTGTCACCAAGGTCAAGCCTTGAAGGGAAGCATAGCTTTTAACAATGTCAGCTATACGATTTTAACTCTTTTCATGCGAGCGTAACCGCTATGAATGTCCGAAAGCGTGACCTACATGTCAAACCCTGCATAAGCCAGCATGATTTGTAGGTCATTTGCTTTTGTGAGGGAGCTCCTAAAAATTGCATTAAATCGGTTTATTTTCTAAATTTTTGATCAATTCTAAATACCTCTAATAGTTTCCCTCTTGTTTCCCAGGTTGTGCCAAGTTGTACGCCTACTGGATCTGCATCAACTACCGAGAGGCATATAACATGTTCACGTGTAACGGTATCCTCTTCAACCACGAGAGTCCACGCAGAGGTGAGTCGGAGATCTAGCATTATAATTGTGTTTTTTTCTAGGCTTGAACTACAAGGAGCACTTGTAAAGAATTTTCATATGAAAATGTGCCAGATTTTTATATGTCTTTATTATGTCCCACATCACACTGACCTAAGCCGACGGACCATTACCATGTGTTAGTTTTCTAGTACATTTCTTTTGTGTGATAAAGTAGAGAAATAATTGTTCCTTTCATTTCCATTTCCATTTTAGGTGAGACATTCGTTACCCGTAAAATTACGCGTGCTGTCGCCAAGATCACACTCGGCCAACAGGAGTTGATAGAACTGGGTAACTTGAGTTCCATGCGGGACTGGGGACACGCCAAGGACTACGTAGAGGTAGGTGCTGCCATCTGGTAGATAGTCTGGTACTAAACATGGGACTCACCAGGGCTGCATTCATGCATCATGACGACAAAGGGCATGATACAGTAAAGCAGGAGGTGGCCCTTAGAGGGTTGAAGGCTGATGGTGCCATCGGGAGAGTATTCTAGTGCTACGACTCCACTAACGCCCCCTAGAGTCAGTTATGAGACTGCCTGTGTTTGGTGTTTGTGCCGTATTTTCGCATATTCAGAAACATTGTATCAATTGTTTGTCATTCTCATACCGCAGTACTCAGATTGGGGTTGGCTTGGTCTTCTCTAGGAGGAAACCATCCCTGCTGCAGCCAACATGGCAGTGTGTACACAGAGATAAGGCCTACTTGCTGCATAAACACTGACAGAAAAAAAAAGAAAATCTTACAAACTTCTTTACTTTAAAAGTGCATAGCTTGGCTTCTAGAAGGTCCTTTTCTATGATCTAAAGTGCATCGTCTTTCTCAACATCTGTACTTTCAGATGCATAAACGTTATTTTAATATACCGAAAAAAGGATTTTGGTGTGTTATCCCTAAACATCATGTTGCTCTAACGCTCTATGCATTTCCTTCTAACGCTCTATGTATTTCCTTGTTCAGGCCATGTGGCTCATGCTGCAGCAAGATAAACCTGACGACTTGGTCATCTCCACCGGCACCGCACACAGCGTTAGGGAATTCGTAGAAGCCGCCTTCAAACATGTCGGTGTCACAATTGAGTAAGTTACATTTTTGCATACAAAATCACCAACAAAAGAAAGGCAATAAAACAGTAAGGTTTATAGACGGCCAATTTATTACATGTTTGTACACATTAGACATTCAGGCGATCAAAAATAAAATGTTGATGAGTCAAGCGAAGCACGACCTCCCCTGACGCTGAAGCAATAATAACCCAGTGACACACAGTAGTGTCGGTGCTTGACTCCAGGGGGCGACAAGGTGACCGACTGCCCCATGGTTCCTGTGGCAATCACCAGGCGGGGGTAGTATCAAGTCCATCGGTACATCCAACAACGGGGTTGTTCATCTCCATAAAACAGTGAGGTTGTCAATTAATTGGGGGATAAATCGAGTTATCCAAATCTCCCCCACCCCCCCCCCCCACCCCCCCACCCCCTGTTGAATTACCACTCCTTTAGTGTAAGGTCATATATCAATTTACAATGGCACCTTTCTGGTCTGAGAACTAGTCATTAGTGTGGGGACCTCTCACCAGGTGGCAGCACTGTGCACGACCTAGTCTAAATTTAACGCAATCTATTGCGAGATATTGACGCTAGACGTCTCCACCCGTGGGTCTGAATTATATCTCTGTAAGCTTCAGCTCTCCATCACTCTCCAATATCCACCGGTGGATAATGGCCGCCACCCATAGTTAGTCAATACCAAACCTCTGCTGGAGAGTGAAGGCTACGTTGGAGACTTGAGGCGCGCAGAGACTACTCTCTGCCGCAGACTGAATTTAACGGTGGGTATGTAAACAAGGCATCAAATTATTTCTTAGAGTCGATACTTCTTGATTCTAGTAGTATTTAAGATGGGATTTGATGCTAGATAGGCCTACTAAGGCGAAATTGATTTATGAAACTATCCCCAGTCTCCCACTGCAGAACTAGTGAATACAGGTATGTCCACACAAAAAAGGCCTGTATTGAAAAAGCCAATAACAAAACAACCCTTTTATTGGCTTTAAATTTTTGGGGAAAATGTATAAGAAAATAACAGTGGCTAAGCCCAACGATGCGCATGGCTATTTTATTTTTGTACATATGCTATATAGGCCTATAGTGGAAAAATAATTACCGGGTAGTGTATTGTAGCCTAGGACCCGGCCAACAAGTCAGGATGATTCTGGCTCAGACGCTGGTGTACAAGGTGGATATCTGAGTGATACAATGTGTCGCTCGTCAATATGTATTTGTGATATATTCAGCATTCACACTATGGAGTTGGGGCAGTGTCCTGTTTACTGCCAGTCTATAGACGAATGCAAATGCCAGAACCGGTCATTTTTCTGAGGTCCGACAGACAGGAACGCCAACATGACATCAACATGACGCAGTCTAATCTGGGCACCACTCCCTGTAAACATGACTCAACAGTCCTCTACCGGTAGTTAGAATGTATTCTTAGATCAGCCTCTCTTCTACCATGGTCAAGGTCACAGCAGGACAGAATGCCCACGGGACCACCCCTAGAGGGCTTTGCCCGGCTCTATTCGCTCCCCAGTACACAGACTGTACAGGCGGTTCTCCATCTACTGTGCCATAAGGTGCTGCCCTCGTGTGGGCAGATTGAGAACTAGTGGAGTCAGCCTGAGGGTGCCGCCCCGCGTGAGCATCGTTGACATCGTCCTTAAACAGGTCTGGAAAGTCCATATGGAGTCCATCTCCTTTGCCTTCTATAATATACCACATTATGAGCAGCAATCTGCCTGATGAAGACGTGAAATAGTATACGATGCTTCATTGGTTTGTACTGTACTATACAAATGTACTTCAAAAAAGCCTTGTATAAGCTGCACCCTGAAAGTGGAAATGTTATATAACCTGTAGCAGGGTTTTGGTTTGCGTACACCTCGCGGGTTATATGCGAGACTTTACAGTAGTTTCCTTCCCTGGCCACTGCTACCGTCAGGCTGGCGCTGCCATTGGCCTGGTAGTGGTACACCCACGGTAGTGTGTAATGATGTGTGAGGTATAATGTCATGTGTAGTGGAGACGAATTGGTGGAGGGAGGGTGGGGGGGGGGGGGGGTATCAGTATCACGGTGCTTCCACCCCACTTGTGGTGCTGCTTCCCGAGACGTATTATCACAAGTGTCCAGTGCACATTGCGCCTGCCGTGTACGTTAATGATACCACTCTCCAAGTCTCCCTCAACCCGCCCCCCACCAGCCACCCACCCCCCACCAGCCACCCACCCCCACACCAACCTCCCACCCCATACCAGCCACCCACCCCCCACCACCCACCCACCCCACACCAGCCACCAACCCCACACCAGCCACCCTCCCACCCCACACCAGCCACCCACCTCCACACCAGCCTCCCACCCCATACCAGCCACCCATCCCACACCAGCCACTCACCCCACACCAGCCACTCACCCCACACCAGCCACCCACCCCATACCAGCCACCCATCCCACACCAGCCACCCACCCCCACACCAACCTCCCACCCCATACCAGCCACCCACCCCCCACCAGCCACCCGTCCCCACACCAACCACCCACCCCATACCAGCCACCCATCCCACACCAGCCACCCACCCCACACCAGCCACCCACCCCACACCAACCACCCACCCTACACCAGCCACCCTCCCCACACCAGCCACCCACCCCACACCAACCACCCACCCTACACCAGCCACCCTCCCCACACCAGCCACCCATCCCAATACCAGCCACCCACCCCACACCAACCACCCACCCCCGCACAAAAACCTCCCACCCCCAACAGGCGACACCAACCTCCCACCCCCACATCAAGTCATCATTGTGTGCTTTTTCAATGTATTTATCATTGTGGAGGGAAGCAAGAAGTTCAAGTAGATAACAATACATTTATACACTGTAAAAAAAATTCCGTTAAAATAACGGAGATTCACTGGCAACACTGGGTGCCGGACTTTCACCGTTATTTTTACGGTCACCGTTTTTTTCCTAAGTCACCGTTATTTTTACGGAACTGTCACCGCTATTTTTAAACAAGAAATCTCCGTTATAAATTTTTTTAACAGTGATTCTCAGTACCGTTAAAAAAACGGTGATTCACTGGCAAAACCGGGTGCCGGACTTTCACCGTTATTGTCACGGTCACCGTTTTTCCCAAAGTCACCGTCATTTCTACGGAACTGTGAATCACCGTTATTTTAACAGAATACAAAACATCACTGTATTCTGATTCAGTGCCTAAACAATAATTGTAATGGTATTTTGTGTAATTTAACTGATTTGTCCCAGTGTTATTCAGTTCATTTATCCCCCTATACCTAACTCCATGCTCAATATGGTTCCAAACCCAATTTGGTTCCAATCAGCAATATCATCTTAGTGTCAAAACTTCAGACCTAATCATTAGGATTTAGTCTATGAAAGCCTTATAGAATGCTTCATGACAATTTGTAATACCAGTCCATGAGCAGAAGTCACTCTAGGATGGCTACAGAGCAAACATTACAGCTGTATCTGTATATATATTTCTTATCACCACAAAAATGGTGTTCCTAGCATCCAGGAAAATCTCTTCATGAACCAAACTGCCACCTGGTGTGATAAAACTGAAATCAATTAAACGTAGCTTCACCGTAATATAAACTGTGTTTCTCTGTAAAAATAAACAGTGTTTCACTGTATTGGATTACGGATATTCAAAGTAAAATTGATTGATTTTACATTGCCTCACCGTAATCATTTGTTATGATGAATCACCGTTAAATTTTACACTGATTCTCCGTATATTCAACGGAATATTTTTACAGTGTAAGAAACGTTGCGACCCCTTTTGTGGTGTTATAAGGTTTGACTGCATACCATGAATTCTCTAGAGAAAGGGGACAATTTGCCATCAATGTATTTAAGACACTCGACACAATATCACAATTATACACACCTGTGATTCGTCATTCATCATGTTGGTGATTTATGGTTACTGGTAGGGACAGGACGCACCACACTCCTTACCATGCAGACACTTGAGATACCTCGACCCTACCAGGGTAGCAATTGATGCATGAGGAATGAGGAGAGACAGACACAGAGGAGTCAAGGAGAGGGGACGTAAGGAGGAGGGAGCAGACTTAGAGAGAGGAGTGTGTTATTAGATCTAACATGTGTACCAGTCAGTGCTCAGCTTGGAGCACAGGTAACGGCACAGCAGGCTATGAACACACACAGTAACATACACACACTATCCAAAACCGCTACCATGTCTGTTTATGGCTACTTTTGATAATACTGTAGTATACATAGAGAGTGATCATTTTTGAACAACAGGGGGTAGGTAGTGGATTTGGATGGCGGGGGGTAACAATTTGCAACATTGTAACCCGCACCTAGAATTTTAGGCAAATCCAGCACTGGGGTTCTGATTCGCATGTAATTCTCAGGTTATGTGCGGAATCATGCACACATGTAACTACCAATAGAACCATACGCGCCTCCCCTCCCCGCCTCACCCGCCCCCAACACAGCTAACACCTGTTTGCTACCAGGTCTGACACCTCTGTGTATTTGGAGACAACGTAGGACATTGTTTTTTGTCGTGTCTGCCCCCCACCCTCTGTGCTAATACCGATACGACCCCGGCTATTTACTGTATAAATCGTTGACACTGGGGCCACTTCCCCACTATACCTCCTCCCCACACCTTACATGCCTCTATTCCCTCCCGATAGCACTGTAACTGGTCGTCCCATGCAGGTCGCCATCTTGTCCCCCGAAGGGACGTTGCTGGTTCACAGAGGCGAGTCCCTCACTACAGTGAGTAGTAGTAGTTAGACATCGAGACTAAAGGAAACACAACACTCTGCTTCAAGTCTGGTACACTGCTGCTGCACTGCTACTGCAGACCATGTTCGTCCCTATAACACAGCTCCTTCTGGCTCAGTGCAGGGCAGTGTTGCTGCAGTTTATTGGGCAGTTGTTTCTGTAGCCACTGTGTGTTGTGTGTAAAAATGATGGGACTGCCAGCACCCCCCCCCCCCCCTCAGTGGCAGTGTGATGGTCTAGGAGTTCACACAGTGTTTAGCTGATACATAACAGGTACCCTTGATGATCAATATATAAAGCACACAAAGTTCTTAAATTATCCGCAATCCGGGTTTTCCTTTCCCCATTACACTTTAGCTTTAAAATGGTTTCGAGCTGATTGTGATGATGTTACCTGGACACTATTGTACAGATAGTGGCTAATGCATTTTGAAAGGTATAAATTTAAGACTGTCTTGATTAACCTCATTTGGTTATCAATATACAAGCTCTTACAGCAAATAGTCATGTTAAAGACTCCCCTGTCCCCTAGCAGTGAATTATTGGATATTTTAGCCATGTAGGTTCCATCCGTGAACCCCAGACAATATGATGAATCTTATAAGAACTTCTTCCTTAATTAATCAACCAATAGTACATTATGCACACAGCATTGTGCGTGCCTAATGGTGCTGTCTAAGTAGGATCATTAGCCGTGATGCCCTTAGCCTACAGCCTACTACACACAGGAGGCTGGCCGCAGTCAGAGGGCGGGCCGTGTGGCCGTGTTTGTGTACTGGAGGCTGGAGGGAGCTGTGTTAAATGAGGGGTACACAGCCTGTTTTCTGTCACTACATTGACACATGTGTAAAGTAGAGTCAAGGTCACATTGGTCCATGTTCTCCGCTTCATGTTGAGTGTATAGCTTATTATTGGCGTGTCATTGGTGGAAGGGGTAGTCAGAGGGGATGGGTTTAAGAGTGGTGATTCCATGAATGTGTTTTTCTATGTCTGATCTTGTGAGCATTCAGGTGAACTGATTTTGATAAGATTGAAGTGGGTGGGGTTAGAGAGATATGATTTTCCCTTCTTTTATCAGAATTCCGATTTTCTCCATATTTTATCAATATCTTCTCGCTTTTCATTTCTATCAAATTCGACTCATCTCCTATTTTGATGTGAATTGAGATTGGCACTGCCCCTACTACCGTATCAAGTTATTTGATATAGATTAAAATTACTATGCATATTACGTATTTGAGAGGTGAATGCATACAATTAACAATCTATCATTTCTTTATAGCGCCGCTCTTGTATATCGACGAATTAGGGTTAAATTGATTCAGAGCTACAAATGAAACAGGTGCTCGCATCTTCACTGATATTTCTATCCCGCACAGATGGGCATTCTGCACAGCGCCAACCCTTTAGAATACCAATATTGGCGTTCTGTGCCCATTGGTGAATAGCGCCCAACACATTTGATGGCAACTTCTCTTTATAAGATCCAAGACTCCAGAACTGCAAAGTCATTCTCCATCGGACTTCCATTTGAATATCCAATCAGTCAGAACTGAACGCAATAACAAAGTGACAGCTTTTTTGACAAAGATCAGTCCCCTTCAATCTCATGCGAAGGCCCTTTCATGACCTTTTTGAGACCTGCGACCTTTGCCGCTGTGGCCCAGGGGACATCCCTCATGCCCCCAGTTGCCAAGGTAAACAACAATAAAATTGATGATGTCGTCATTTCCGATTCCGGTGGGAAGGGCCACATGATCGGAAGGTCACAGTGGTGAAATTCCATTTCTTGCCATTAGTGTTATTTTGTTGTTCAGATGATATATTCCATAGACATTTTATTGATAAGGCCTTCTCTCCCCGCTCCCTCTTGTCCATTCTATTAAACTTTTCCAGGTTAGTTATCTGTAGAGTTTCTAGGACTTACGGAACAATAGCAAGAATAGTGTATCCTGTATGCACCTCAGAGTGGAGACATTGAGAAATAATTACATCATGGTGAAATGGCAGCCACATATGTCGGCCATCCTCACTGGTCCAAAGCCAATGAAGGGGGCATGCTTGATCTCATCTTTATAACTCTAATGCTATATAAAGGGTTAACAAACTTTTCAATTTGAGTGGGATTGGATAGTGTGGTTGATGGGGTGGGGTAGATAGCATGCCCCTGTAGCCTCCCGTCCCTGCGCCCCTCTGCATCACGCACACAGCCTGCCCATAGTGCCCTCAGCATGATGAGAGTGGCTAGGCTGATGGACCAAAGTAATTTGGGATGTTTTCATTGTGGCTGTCCTATGTCGGTGCCCCTGCCGCCCAGGGGACGGCCTGCCCCGCCCCGCCTCATTTCTCCACCTCTCGGCGGGCCCGCACCCATGGCCGGTGACATTTTCAGCGTTATTAGCGGGCGGTCATTGCTAGTCAGTGCTTGCCATGCTGTGTTATGGTTGAGAAGTGATATCGGCGTCTGCCTGTTGTTTCACTAAACACTGACTGGGACGATGCTTCCATTCCCCGCCTACAGAGGGCGCCATGGTCCCCGTGCACCGCCATCTAGCGGGATATGCCGGACGTGACGTCACGGCACTGGGTTTGGTCGCATCCCGGGAGAGGACGTTAGGCGGGTAGCAACCAATCAGATTAATGAAGGCCCACATGCTTGGGAATGTAAATGGTGACGTATGTCTACTGTGTGACGTAAATAATACGTCACAAACAGGGCAAAATGCCATCTGCTTCTACTACATGTATCAGCTAAATAGTCAGAGCTTTAAGCATTTAAGTAGGCCCACTTGAGACTATTATGAAATCCCGGGTATGAAATACACATTTTGCCAAATCAGCCCCTGAGGCAAGCTGCACGAAGTGCTACTTACTCAACCAAAACTAGTAGATCTACTCCTTAGGTAAACCCCATCAGCAGTGCCATCAGGGAGATATTTTGCCAAACCTCTGGGGAAAAGATGACGCTGACGCCCACAGGAAAGAAAGTGGGGAAAAGATTTTGACATCTACCGTAAATTCCTGCGTATAACCCGCATCGCGCATATAACCCGCACCCTGACTTTGGGACAACCCTAGAACTGGCATCAGAGATAAGAAAATCGCGATTTTAGTACTGTCCTATATTGTCAAAAACCCTCGTATTACCCGCACCTAGATCTTGTGAATTTTGTAGAACTCGCACCTGGGGTTTGGTTCGCGTATAACCTCGCGGGTTATACGCGGGAATTTACGGCAGTATGAAAACTTGTAATGTTAAAAACCAGTCAAAACAATTACCTAACCAAAGGGAGAAATTTTGGTACAAAGACGTGTAGGGTTTACATGAAAATCAATCTGTTCTACATCTGAAGCCAGTTCTCCACATCAAATATTTATGAACTTAGAAAAGAGCACAGGGAAAATCTGCAGTGGCTCAGGAGAAAGACAGGAAATTGAAAATTGGTTTGTAGGAAAAAAGAATATATTCCCTAAAATTCACAGTCAATATTTTGCAGAACTAAGGTTAAGATATAACTGAACCACATTTGGTTTTGGATGGGTACCCTGTACTGAAGTTTTCTTGTATTGGTGCTTTTTTGAAACTTGCATATGTATATAGCTGCACACCAACTTCAGGAAAATCCTATAAGCCGTTTTGGGTTGTAATCAGATTTTACAGTATGCACACATGAGATGTCAGTTGTGGTTGGTAGGAAAATAAAGGAGTTGACAGAGGGCACTTGGGACATGAGAGGTGTGTATTAGATTGCACTGCCTCCCCCCCAGCACTGTGTACGTCCTGAGGGGTAGGGAGGGTCACCCCGCTCCCTCATTGTTAACCCCACTTACCCACGTCACCAACAATCAACTCAACTTGTGCCCTATAGGCACTCAGCTGTGAGCAGATTCCCTCTTTTTCCCCCGTTTTTTGTTTGATGCAGGTAGAGGGTATAAAATAGGGAACTTGGATTTGGTTAGTGGTTGGTGTCTAAAAGGAGGGGATATAGTTAAGTGTCTGATGGGAGTATTGGATAGTAGTAGAAAGAATTCAGAGGTAATACGATGTACCGTAAATTTCGGCGTACTACTTGTGGGTTGTACGCGAACCAAACTTAGATTTGATTTGATAACAAACTTGTAGTCTTAGACTCTAGTCCATGAATGGGAGATGCATTGGATGCTGTCGGAATTATTTGTTGACACACTGTGTAATAGTTAGGTGTAACATTTAGGTGTAACAAGCGATGTCGCATCACGATAGGTATGAACCGTTGATACAGAGTAGTCGTTATAGGTAAACACACATGTGTGTATAACTCTTACTCTACATGTCCTGTTTGTCTCCTCCAGGTGGGAGGGTGAAGGACCGGATGAGGTCGGCAAGGACAAGGCTACGGGCATCGTCCGTGTCCGCGTCAACCCCAAATTCTACAGGCCTACTGAAGTCGTAAGTACATACTATTAATATGCATGGGTTCAAGACAGTGCTCATTGTGCTTTATATAATTGCATTTCACTTTTTGTTTCAGTTTTTCACCATCGGTATTTTTCAATTTATCAATACCATGGGTCAATGAAAGTCAAGGAATTTGATGGTTTGTAAGGTTAAGTCGATGAATTCCAACCTGACATTATTGTGGTTACAGTGGAATATTTGTTTACCGTATGAATTCTGATATTTCGTTGATGACAAAATATAACTACTTCTTTATAACTGTATTGCCAACCTAAAAAGGAAAAACTTCAATCCTCCAACTTGCAGCCCTTATATACCCGACGTGTAGCCAGTAGCAGCAGAATAGCAGACAGGGGCTGGTCAGGGTGGTAATATGCTGATATATTATAGGATGGCTATGTCTCTAACTTGTGACTCGGTCTGGTGAAGATTCCAAACACCATTGTACACCATTCGTAGCGAAAGCCATGTCACTAGGACATAAGTCTGTCATTTTCAATGCAAAGATTTTGTGGAAAGCTGTAGTTTCAGTATGGCATGGTCAGTCACTCTCATATTTGGTTTGGGCATTGATTATAGGTTGTCAATGACCTGTAAGAAGTCTCAGGGGGTTTACATACGGTCTTGGTACAATCAGCCTTCACACGTGTACCTGGAGGGGGATTACAGCCCGCCCGGACGTACCTGGACGTGCCTACAGGGGGTAGGGCGCACATAGACAACAGGTGACCACAACGTCCCCTTGACAACCTGCCCCAACAACAAGCTGACATTTGTAGCAGATTGTGTTGAGTTAACGGGGGAGGATGTTGTATCAACTTAAAGTCAACATCATCTCCACACCTCCGTGTCTGTGTCAACACCTGACTCCGCCTGTCCTCACACTCCACTCTTAGATTGTTGAGGGCCGCGAAGGAGCCTTCAGTGTAAGGGCCCTGTTTAGAAGGACCTTCTGCTGTCGAGATGAGATTTCTGATGACATTTAATCACTACTGTTAACTGTAAGATTTTAACAATAAATCCTGGAATAAAGTGTCTACAATGAACCACGCTGTGTATGAGCCACTGTTAAACCAATGACTATATAGTAGCCTCTTGGAGCTTGGATATAGTGTGGTACACGTATAGGCATCACCAGGCCTCTGTGTTAACTGACAGGGTTCAACACCACATCAGGCACTTAACCACTACACACGGGACCAGACAGCCGTCTCACTGCTAAGTCAGTCTTCATGAATCCCACCCAACCCGACCCCATGTACCCATGTAGACAGCACACACTGACCAGTAGGGGGTTGGACAGGGTATGTGGGTGACAGAGTGGGTTGTGTCAACACGACCATCTGTCACCTTGTAGCACTACAACAGTAGGAGAGGCAGATTAGTGCAGGATCTAATCACAAACTGCTGTTATTGCTGCTCACCGTCAATACCCGGACACTGCTGGCGGTGTGGTCACCTAACTCAGTGGTACTACTAGTAGTAAGTAGGGTTAATAGGACATTGTCAGTAGAGATTTCTATTGGAAGGTTTTATAAGGTGTCTTCCATTTTTGATTGTCTATGGATTGTTGAGTCAGGGTAACGGAGTAATATACGACGACTGAACCATGTTTTAAGACGTTTTTGGGACATGTGAGAATCTATGTGATTCAGTGTGTGTGGGACATAGACATGAGATGACAAAAGGGGCAGATAGGCAAGGTCGGGGGACACATGTTTCTTTCGAAAAGAAATTTAAAACGTCTTTCCTTCCATGTGATATTGAGCTGCGATCTTCGGGTACTAATTTCTCTCTTTTCGGTAAACTCTTAACTACTGTTAAATTGCTACCCTCTAAATGAAAGCTACATAGACTTCAATGTTAAACCAAAGATAGAAATCAGGTTCTAGCCAAGTACATGATAAGCTCCAGCTCCAGCTTACCATGTGTCGTCTGTGAGGCCACTCACAACGCTCAATCTTTGGGGTTGAAAAAAATCCTTTTTAAGGTCACTTCCAGACCGTTGTTAATAACAGCAGAGATAATTTAAAATGACCAGCAATGAGTTTATACCTTTTTAGTTTACATCCGAATAAAACGTGGCATCTTAAATTCACTACCTTTGCTGTTACCAAAAAGTCAGGTAGGAACAGATTGGATAAACAAAATTACAAATTTGCAACTAGCAATCCAAAACACCCGAAACCAGACCCACTAACTAATTGACAACAAGAACACTACACCTTCATCCCTGGACAAATTGACAACACAGAACAACTATCTGCTACCCCACGGTAACCCTCCCCTGACACCATGACAGCTATACGGTCCGCTGCCTCTACTCGTGCCGACACACACCACCAGGGGGCAGGGCTACATATGTACTGTATTATCGCCCACCTGCTGCCGCTAAGTTGACCATTATCGCCCGGTGTGAGTCTTGTCTTCGCCGGGTGAGGTTTCAGCGAGAGTTCATCTCCTGTCTGATTAGCAGCGACCCCTGCGGCCACTCACGGAACTAATATAAACTGTGGATTGAGGAGTGGGGGGGGGGGGGGGGGGACCTAGCACAACAGCCTGGACATTACACCCATGATAACTTCTCTGCAGTTTGACAAGTTTAACAAAACCACTGCGCTCGCCTACTGTCAAGTCTTTTGTACTGCCCACAACCCCTTGCAGCCAGACTTTGAGAGAACCCATAACCCGCACTGGGATGCTGAAAATGTTCACTCTAACGTGGCCAAATCTATCTATGTGTACATGTATATATAAATGCCTTATGTTTAGCTCCTTAAATCAATCTATTTGTGTATTCCGTAGTATATTAGTATAGACAAAGAGGGAGTTGACTCAGGGTATGACACTCACTATAATAAGTGAGAAGTATAGACAAAGAGGGAGTTGACTCAGGGTATGACACTCACTATAATAAGTGAGAAGTATAGACAAAGAGGGAGTTGACTCAGGCTATAACACTCACAATAATTAGTGAGAAGTATAGATAAAGAGGGAGTTGACTCAGGGTATGGCACTCACAATAATTAGTGAGTAGTATAGACAAAGAGGGAGTTGACTCAGGCTATAACACTCGCAATAATTAGTGAGAAGTATAGATAAAGAGGGAGTTGACTCAGGGTATGGCACTCACAATAATAAGTGAGTAGTATAGACAAAGAGGGAGTTGACTCAGGGTATGACACTCACAATAATTAGTGAGAAGTATAGATAAAGAGGGAGTTGACTCAGGGTATGGCACTCACAATAATTAGTGAGTAGTATAGACAAAGAGGGAGTTGACTCAGGCTATAACACTCACAATAATTAGTGAGAAGTATAGATAAAGAGGGAGTTGACTCAGGGTATGGCACTCACAATAATTAGTGAGTAGTATAGACAAAGAGGGAGTTGACTCAGGCTATAACACTCGCAATAATTAGTGAGAAGTATAGATAAAGAGGGAGTTGACTCAGGGTATGGCACTCACAATAATAAGTGAGTAGTATAGACAAAAAGGGAGTTGACTCAGGGTATGACACTCACAATAATTAGTGAGTAGTATAGACAAAGAGGGAGTTGACTCAGGCTATAACACTCGCAATAATTAGTGAGAAGTATAGACAAAGAGGGAGTTGACTCAGGGTATGACGCTCACAATAATTAGTGAGTAGTATAGACAAAGAGGGAGTTGACTCAGGCTATAACACTCGCAATAATTAGTGAGAAGTATAGATAAAGAGGGAGTTGACTCAGGGTATGGCACTCACAATAATAAGTGAGTAGTATAGACAAAGAGGGAGTTGACTCAGGCTATGACACTCAATATAATTAGTGAGTAGTATAGACAAAGAGGGAGTTGACTCAGGCTATGACACTCACAATAATTAGTAAGTATTATAGACAAAGAGGGAGTTGACTCAGGCTATGACACTCACAATAATTAGGGAGTAGTATAGACAAAGAGGGAGTTGACCCTGGCTCTGACACTCATATTGTGCATTTCATCGGTAAATATTAGGTAAAATGCATGTAAATATGTATTATTATTATAATTATTATTATTATTATTATTATTATTATTATTATTATTATTATTATTATTATTGTTGTTGTTGTTGTATTGTTGTTGTTGTACTTATTATTATTATTATTTTTATTATTATTGCGAAAACGTATTTATGAGTCATATTAGAGACCACAATTTATGATGATAGACACAGGGCTGACGAGTGTAAGTAAGTAGGGTTTAAAAACGGCTTTAAATTGTCATCGTTTTGACAGTTTTCAAGTCGGATACAATAAGTAATAACAAATCACACTAAAACGGAATAACAGCTGAAACAGGTCAACATCATAGAAGACTGTCAGAATACAAACTGAAAAGTGTGTTTCAACAAAACGTCTTGAAATAGCATGTGGCAGGTGTGTATGATATTAAACCATACCAACACGGGGCCGCCCTTCATGCTATAAGACACAGTGTCGTAGTGACACAATACAATACTGCACTTAAACCCCCACCATATGAGAGGCCTTTGTAGCAGCCAAACCTCTCTTATCATCAATAATTAACAGTCATTTAGAGCTAATTCAGGCCTAGTTAGGGGGCGGTACGTTAGGTCTGCAGTGCCGCGTCCAGATGGTGAGATAAGGCGGGGCTTTATTGGCGCTTTATGTGTGCTTTATTCACCATAAGACACCACTGAACACACATAGTACCCGCTTCAGACTATTGGGGAGGGGAGGGGGCCAGCTGCACTGAAACAGCTACCTTTTTATGTCATTCAAAATGGTTTTTGTCATGGGCTATGTAGGTCTGTGCTTTGTATATCGTAAGGCGCTTTCCTCCAGTAGTGTAATCTATTGTGAAAATGATGTTTACATTGAACTGGCTACACCTAAAATATTATAAGATTCTTCTAACCTAGTATTGTATATTGAAGTCTAGGTTTTCCATTTGGAGAAATGTCAAGTGTAACAGCTAGCAAATGAATAGATGTAGGATTATTTTTTCAATTTTCATATATATCTTATATTTTGTGTACCGGGGTAGTGTTTTCTTCTGGATTTATCCGAAGAGTTTTGAAACTTCAGCAAGGAATGTTTTAGTCGTTGTAGTAGCAGTTTGTCCAATCTGTGTGGTAGTTGGAGCAAGTCGTTGAGGACGACCTTTTATAGAACTAGAAGAAAGGCATCTGTTTTCTCCTGTGCCTGCAGCGTCCATAGAGAGTAGAGCATGGATGGGGTGGGTGGGGTAGAGGCCGGGCTGAAGGCAATTGCCTCTAAAAGTTGCCGGCAAGATGATAAGGGTTGGCCGTCACGAACCACTGGAGGCTACCCAGCCAGCCAAGAACTGTGGAATGGAGGCGGAGGGGGGGGGGGGGGACTCGGTGTGGTGTACAGTGGGGGGGGGGGCGTAGAGCCATTGGTGACTTTGTGGGCTCTCATGATAAATTGAGCGAGCTGCCTGGATTGGTGGGCGAGATTGGGAAAAGGGGTGTGCATGTGAGAGTTAGGGGGTTAAACGCTATAGGGTGTGTGGGGCTCATAGTAGCAGTGAGTAGACGATCCCCCACCTCCCCACCCCGGCAGCAGGCAGGGAGCAGGCCGCCCGTGTCACGGCCCGCGCCCCGTGCTCAGCAGAGATAAGGACGGCGGCGTTTTCTCCTCCCACAGTCCAAACACGGCGCCACTGCCGCCCCCTACCGCCGGCTGCCGCAACCACTCGGCGCCTGACTCGGGGAGGCCAGGTGAGGCCCCGGGGGTGGGGTGTCGGGGGGCGCGTGACGGCGGGACCCTGGACGGGGCCGCATGCCGGCTTGTTGTGCCGGGAGGGTGGGGACATGGCCGCATGTAGCTCCAAGACGCTATCTGCACGCCCAAAGAAAATTACCTCCAAGATTGAGGAGTTCCACTAGTGCCTTAGAATAATCCTCGGGCCTGCCCCGATAAAGCATTTTTGCCCCCCCGGAGCCCCAGAGACTGCAGGCATTTACGCAATGCGTGCACACGGTTCTGGGCGGCCGACGCCGACATGGAAGAGTTTATTACGACTAGAGAAAGGTTCTTTGCTCAAAAAATGGCCCCTATTTGATCCCATAACAAGTGCAGGAACTACACGGCTGTTAAATCTACTAAGTGGGTTATGGTTAGATACGTATATGGGTCTTTATTTGTCCCTGTCTACAGCCCCCACTCTGGGGGAATCCAGCTCCATGCAGACACAATATGCAGCATTCACCTCTGCTGATTAAAGTTCGGAGAAGATGTTTCTCTAAGTTGAGGTGTTCTTTTATGATATAAAGGTACATATTCAAGACTCGAGTGAAAAGAAAATTTAAATTGTGATTATTTGAATGGAATTGCAATGGTACTTATGTAGTGCATGTAACTAAGGATTTCATTGTCCTCAAATGTCGGGAACACGTTTTCTAGTCCCAAAAAAAGGGGGGGGGGTTCATATGGATTCGTCCATATTAGGGGGTGGCGCACATGACGTTGAATACGGTATGAGTATCAGTTTGTGTACGTAAATGTTGAACTTCTAGTCCGTGCAATGTATAACATGTTCTCATCGTAAAACGAAGAACCAAATACGGAGGTATCTTTTGCAACTGTACAACATGTAGCGATGTGAAACCTGGTACCGTAATCCGGCACAGGGTGGCAGCACTGCTGGTCGTGGTGCCTGTAGACGCCATACCAGCCCTACAAGCCACCTGCTTAGTGCCCGCACCATTGCCACACCAAGGTCTCAATTGGTTCATCCATTACATTAATATACAGTGTACACCTGTAGAACAAGCTAACCTATGCAAAGAATATACTCGCACAGTTGACCTTAATGCCACCCCTTCCCCATTTCCTTTCTATCTCTGTCATTGCTAGTGTATTTCATTTAAGATCAAAATATTATGGGCCACACACAAAAAGAAAAGGATAGTTTGTGTATAATTACTAGAGATTCCAGTAAATATGAGAACTACCGGGTATCCCTTACATCATGCCAGGAAGGTTGATAAATAAATAAAGTAGTGATACTGAGTATATCAAGAGAAAAGCTAGTCATATCAGAGAAGAGGAGGATTGGAACTTTGAAAATGATTCTAAAATAGCAGACAAAAATAAAACTGTCACGATAATTTGGATAACAATACTACTACAGGGTACCCACAAACAGGGAAAACATGGAATAACAGGGAAAGTGGAAAAATCGATTCCCTGTCAGGGAAACACATGGAATTTGAAAATGTTTCCAAAACACAGGGAAAACACATGGAAAAATATTTTTGCACACAGGGAAAAACATTTTGAAACCATAATAGTGGTGGTGGTATGATCTATTCTCAAAAAACACGAGAATGCACTTCTTGGCTTCTAGATTTTCAAAATTTTGACTCCTGACACACTACCCAATTATGAATATTGATAACAGTTCCAAATCAAACAGCACAGGGAAATTCTGCCGTGGCTCAGGGAAAACACATGGAATTTGAAAATGAAATGTGTGTGGGTACCCTGTTACTACTTTAGATGTTCATAGACCATGTCATAACGGCAACAGAGCCATAGATGTCTCCAGATAGAGGCCGTCAGTATGCCGCTGTGTGATTAGGGAGGGCGGGGACCGACCACCCAGCAGACACAGCAGTCTAGGTAAATACAGCAGCATATTGTGGTATTCCAGCCCAGCAATGAGCACAAATAAGGAGCTATTATTGTATGTGGGGTGGTCTGGGGCCTGGCTCAGGGCCCCCTGCCGACCAGACCCACATGACCATCCCTGACCTCCTCTTCCTCCTCCTCGTGCTTCCTCCTCATGGACGTGTATCCTCTTTAACCGGCTGACATTATGTTTAACTCCCTTACTCCTTCCGTGTACTCCTTCACTCCCTCACCCCCTCATCTTTCTCCGCCTCATAACTCCATATTTTCCTTTTCTCTTACTTCATATTTTCCTTTTCTCTTACTTTACCCTCCCTCCTTCCCCGGGTGTTTCCCCATCCGGCCTGCGTACCGCCTCTCCTTTTCCCCTTCTCTCCTTCTCCCCTCTCACAGTTGTCTCATCCGGCCATTTACCCCGGCATTTACCTTCCTGAACCCAATGCCCCAACTTTCTGTGTAGGGGGCCCTCCCATACAGTGCCCCCCGCCCCCCAGCCTGTGTTTAGTCAGCCCCTGGTAGTGTTGGCATTTGGCAGGATGGTAGTGAGGGCTTATTAACAATCATACTCTATGGACCCTAGGTATCGACTGTGTGTTGATGGGGGGGGGGGGGGGGTGATAAGGTGTAGATAAGACGGACACCCCTTCTGTTTCCCCTGTAAACGTGCATTGACGCCGTGTGTTTAATCTGACATCAAACTCGGAGCCCAAGTCAACAGGTGCCTACAGCACTCACACTGTCCCCGCCCCGGTCTCCAAATACTCCTAATTGTTGTGATCAAACTTGATCATTTATACTAGACCTCAGGGGTGAGTAGAGGTGTGGGTGTTGGATCATGTATTCTGTAGGACCTAGATGGGTGGGGTGTGGGTGTTGGGAGCAGTGATTGCTGGTGTATGTCTAGGAGTGTCCCGACACAAACCAGTTCCTACTACATGTACTAGTTGGAGGAGTGCTACATTGCTGTATGAGGTCCACATGAACACCCAATTTGGCATTACTTTGAAAATTATCTTAACTTGTAATTTCCCTTCCTAGCTAGTGTAAGAGATTGGTGACTATCAAAATGTACTTCCCACTTCTTTAAAAGATTGGTTCGGTAACTTGGGGTTATGTCATTCAAACTAGAGACTTTGCTGCAGAGAAAGTAATAAACGGATAGAAACACACTGTTCGGCATTTGTGGACGTTTTAGATACTGGCCTTAGTAAATTAGATATAGGCATTGTAACACACGGTTGTTATCAGGGCTATTAAAACCTCAGCTGGAAAGGTATGCCCTGCTGGAGTGTGAACCTCTGGCTGATAGCCCCCCCCCCCCCCGTTACCGACTTGGCAGGGTGAGCAGCTCAGGGTCCTCTGTGACCTCGATGACCTTGGGGCGACCTGCTCAGAGCTGCTCGTGCCAGCGTCTGCCTCCCGCCGCGCCCCCTGGTGTGTATGCGAGCAGTTAGCGCACCTGACACTTGAGTAACTCTGTGTAATGTAGTAAGTAACTCAGTGAGCACGTCAGCCTCGTGGAGCAGCTCACCGTGCAGTTAGTGAGCAGGTCGCCTTCCACCTGCAGGCCTGCTGGGTCGTGGCCAACTGTGTGAGGCAAGGTATGTCCCTCCTCCGGGCCCTTCCAGCTCTCCCTCTCCCTCTCCCTCTCCCTCTCCCTCTCCCTCTCCCTCTCCCTCTCCCTCTCCCTCTCCCTCTCCCTCTCCCTCTCCCCCTCCCCCTCCCTCTCCCTCTCCCCTCTCCCTCTCCCTCTCCCTCTCCCTCTCCACCTCCCTCTCCCTCTCCCTTTCTCACCCCCGCTACCTTCCCCTGTCCCTCTGCCTCTCCCATTCTTTCTCATCCTACCCCTTACATAAATTGAACCAAATCCGGAACTGGACATTCAGAGGTCATCAGATCTTAAATGACTCAGGAATGAATAACTCTATGGCTGATTCAGAGTGACTCGACAAGGTGAACTAAAACAAGTAGGGCAGGGGAATTGTTGCCAGTGGGAATACAATAATGAAAGAGCGGCAGGTTTTATTGCTTATCCCTAATAAAGGACGTTAATATTCTTGTCAATATTGTGGTGATACATGTATTTGCATTTTTATTTTTTATTTTTTGTTGATATGAGAAAGTGGGGCCCTAGGAATCTTAACATACACTTACTTTCAATATACATCCTACCCGAAGTCTGGATACAGTGTCGTGTTACTAGTAACTCCCACCAAATCATATGCTGGCACTTAAGCGAACGTTCAAAAGAAACTCCCTTTCATGTTAAAACTTAAACTAAACGCCTCCATTCTGTGATTTTGGTTTCTGCTACAAATAACGGAATGCACAGCCCTCTTTTCTCACAGTCTAAAGAACCAAACGTGGACCGGACAAGCTCCAAAATAAACAAACCCATACTCTGCCAATACACCCCATATCTACCAAAGAGGGGAGAAAAAAAGGATGAAAATCAGCGGTCCCTTTTTGACATCACCTTTAGAGTAGTAAAAGAAAACACGGTGTGTGGTGGGTGTGTAGTGAGGTGTGGGGAGGTTGGCCCCTGGTCAGTCAGGGCCTGGCTTGGACATGGAGGAGAGGGGCAGTCTAGTGGTCACTATGGGAGTTTCCCAGGGCTCTGTGCCTTGTCATATTCAGCAGATAACGCACCTGGGAGTTGGCAGGATGCGGTGGTCCGGGGGGGGGGGGGGTTACAAAAGGGAATAGAGGGGAGGGGGGGTCTTTGTCTACCGAAGTAGCCTTGTGGTCCCCTGTTGACCCCGCAAGACCATACCGCAATGCAACCCGACATTTCCCCTAACGTTGGATGAGAACACACTGACAATATATACATGTATATATAAAATTGCAGATACATGTATTATCGTGAGTGGATATACATATAGTACCCATGCCAGCTTACGTTCACTACCATGACCATAACTATAACCATTAAAACTCCATATTGTAATCCAGTCCTGTAGCAATACTTTGTAATAGGTATGTATTGTAGCTATACGTGTTACACAGGCATCACGTTCAATAACTGAGGATTTTTTTAAAGTTAATCATCATTGAGCGCTTATTCGAACCATATCCTTTGGTTACAACATAAAATCACCACTTCACCATCCTCAAACAGCAGTACTCCAGGTTACGCTGAAACTATTTTGGTAAAAACACTACAGAAATGGCGTTCCCACTCTACGTGCTGCCTATTTAATACAGTTTGGCAGGTGTTTGGGAACTAGTCGTTGTATCGTTACCTCCTTAACTACCAGGCTTTTCCCCTGCCCGCCGGCCAATCAGATGACACGATATGGCCGTGCACGGGGTGGCCTGACCTCCCGAACTCTTATTACACCTGATTTGATTGGGTAATTGGATGGTGCCGGCCACATGCCGCCTCCCCCTCAGGGAGAACAGGCAGGGGAAAAGAACATGGTTCAAGTTTTTTTTTAAAGACGGCCAGGGAGGGATGTAGGCCTTTCAGCACTGCCAGTGTGAGAGAGAATAAGAGGCAGGTATCTTTTTGTTGCCATGCCGCACGCCCTGGGGTGTGTGGAATATAATGCCGTCGAGAGTATTTTCCTAACGGTGGAGTTTGACAATATTAGATGCAGACAAGAAGTGACAATGGGTTTACAATCTTTAATATATTAGTGTTAGACCTGTATTGTTTTCTACACTCCGTCATTCTCCTCATTATGTATTATTTGTATTGACTCAGGGTCCCCCCTGAGTCAAGTGAGACAATTCTGGACACCTCTTTTCCCTGAAAAATGAGTATTGCTCCCATTTGCTCAATATTTCACCCTTTGCATCTTGCATGGTCTCAATAAATCACTTTCCACAATATCTATCTAATGGTGTATTTGTTTTTCACAAATTCCTACTATAACCCCCTAAAAAACGAAAAATAATATTAGGCTGTAATTGGTGGTAATTTGCTTCAGCATAGAGCTCTATGGGAGCGCGAAGACAACCAACAACCCCAAATTTGGATATTTCGTGACAACCAATGCTATCTCTATGGGAGGGGTAGGTGAGACGCTTTTTTTCAGACATCTGACAAACACTTAAGTACTAGAGGTTATTCACAGGGGAGGTTACTTGCTATTATTTGTGTAACAGTGATAAGCCTGATTCACTTTGCACTGACAATGCACATATTGCAAGAAAGACTATATGGAAATGTGAGTACCCCCCTCCCCCTCTCTCTACCGGAGTAATTGTTTACAATATGGACATGGGAGAAAGCTTTTCATTCAGTGTGTATTGGACATAGACGTGAGAGGACAAAAGACATAGAGAGCCAAGATCGGGGGACATGAAAATTTGAATTTGGGCTCAAGTACCCCCCCAAAAAGTCAATGTACAAATTTTTTCTGAGTATACCCTTTTTATGCGTGACTTGCCTCACTCGGTGTGACTTTCTTAGGGCACCTGCGTCATGCGACCTATAGGTTGTGTGGTGCAGGCCTATAGGTAGTTGTCAGTTCCTAATACGCACAATTTGGGTATGCTATCCGAAACGGTCCAGCCAGGATATGATAGGGGGAGCCAATCAGGAATCCTGGAGAGAACCTGGGATGGTGACCAATGGATGATATGGATAGTGGACTAGGGTAAACCAAAGGTGCTGAATCCATTTCTGTTATGTGTAGAATGATATCTAAGTCGGAAAAAGGTCAAAATCAAGGTTAAAGGTCACATCTTTAAGAATCCCATTAATACAAGAGTGCATCCTTTCTCTTTCTTACTATGATAAATGATACATTTCCCTTCACACCTCTACCTGACCCTGAGTCTAGTGTGATCTCAATCACACATTCAATCTTTACACAATTTGACCTGGTGTATTGATTCAGTCTAACCACTAGACAGCGGTCTAACCGCCGGACAGCGGTCTATCCGCCGGACAGCGGTCTATCCGCCGGACAGCGGTCTATCCGCCGGACAGCGGTCTATCCGCCGGACAGCGGTCTAACCGCCGGACAGCGGTCTAACCGCCGGACAGGGGTCTAACCGCCGGACAGCAGTCTATCCGCCGGACAGCGGTCTATCCGCCGGACAGCGGTCTATCCGCCGGACAGCGGTCTAACCGCCGGACAGGGGTCTAACCGCCGGACAGCGGTCTAACCGCCGGACAGGGGTCTAACCGCCGGACAGCGGTCTAACCGCCGGACAGCGGTCTAACCGCCGGACAGCGGTCTAACCGCCGGACAGCGGTCTAACCGCCGGACAGCGGTCTAACCGCCGGACAGCGGTCTAACCGCCGGACAGCGGTCCAGCCACTGGACAGCGATGTTGTACCCATAGTCTGCTGTTGTTCTCTTGCATGGTCTGCTGTTGTTCTCTTGCATAAAGATACCAATAACAATGCTGTGCCCATACATTTTTATGGGTGTCGAATTTTTATTTTCAAAATATCCTATCTGTCGGATTTTAAAAGGCCTGTGTCGCTCCTTGGTTTTTAAAGTTCGGGCAGTGTTCTTACCACTATAAAAATGCCGGAGTGGTGTTCAGTTTAGTTTCTGCAAGAAGCGCCAGGACGCAGTGCGGATTGACTATTACAGAGTCCAGACTGTGCACTCTACAGCCACATACCTAGTCTCTGTCCCACTGTGGGATTCTACCCCGGGACTCTACACGTGTGGCCTTGTTGTTCCTATGGGAGGGGTGTTGCTAGCAGTTGCTGGCGATTTAATAAGTAAATGGTTACTATATAGATCTAATGGATATCGTTATATTGTCCAGGGTAGACATGTTTTACATAGGCGTTGGCTGAGCACATTGGTGTGCTGATCTAAAGGTGATTAGATAAACGGTTGATATTCACCCTAAGTTGAGGAATCGAACCCCGACCTATGTCTCTAAAACCGACTGGTTACTCACTAGATTATATGCATCTTCCTTTGAGGACATAGTGCTTTAGTGTATTTTGTCCTCAATCGTTATGTGACATTGATGCAACCCTGGCGAGAGTAACTCGGCAGTGCTGCATTCAAGCACCATACCGACCCTATGGGGTTCATATATTGCCAAAGGATCGTCATGATGCATTAATGCAGACCTGGCTAATAGGTTGACTCGCCAGATTCGCATCATTGTATCATGACGACCAAAGACATTTGAGTACTATTCATCCATCATATCTAATGATAAGCCTTACATTCCTCGTAAACTAATATACTGACCTTTCTTCTTCTCTACCAGGAATACCTGTTGGGAGACTGTACCAAGGCTAAGACACAGCTGGGATGGGTACCGAAGTACAACTTTGACGTAAGTACCAATACCTGATGTCATCTCTAACCAGCAGAATCTGACACTCTCTTCCAAACGTGTAGGCCATATTACGGACGAAGTCAGGTCAAAATGACATGACATGTCTCAGGGAACATTTACAAATGACGTCGCTGAATTTTGGACCTTTTTATCACTGAAATTTAAACACCACCACCACCACCACACCTCTACCTGATGACGTCATCCGGAAATGTTCCATAATCTAGGGATGTCTACACTAATAAGAAGTTCTCTCTTAATCTCTGTGAAACCTTGGATTGACAATGCTGATGATAAGTACTGCTTCTACAGATGTTAGTTCACGAGATGGCAGAGTCTGACCTTGAACTCATGCGGGAACACCCAACAGCCTAGTGCTGCCACCTGCAGTATAGCCGACAAGTTACAGGTGGGAGACGTCACGTCACGTCATGCATGTCTGTAGTATGGCATGGCAGCTTTAGATGGATACGTCATGTGGTTTCTAGTTGATGTTACAGTCCATATACTTTCAGTTGCACGCATGGTCCCATTAACTATAAAATGACTAAGGCAAAAATAGATAGTGTGTTTCGGGTACCCCGGCCTACTCTACAAACACTGTCCCGACCCTTGGCATAGGTCACTTTCCAAAGAGGATTTTTTTTTAAACTACGGTAGATAATGTTGAATTTTAAATTCACCGAGAAAAATGTAAATGCCCAACTTATAGATAAGGCCAAAAAAAAAAAAGGTGTGTTTCAGGCAACCCGACCCTAGATTCAAAAAAGGGCCGACCCTAGCATTTTTTTCCCAATTTTGGAGAATTTTTTTTTTTTTTTTTTTTTATCGTTATTTTTCTCAATTTTTACAAATTCCTTCAAGAAAAACAAGCTCCCAGTGACCTCAGAGGCCTGAATAATTCATTAACTTCAGAAAATGGCTTTTTAAGAGGAATATGCAATAACTTCTTGATATTCCTAGTCAATAGAGGAATTATTGAATCATTCTGGTGAGTCGCGAGTCGATTTGTCGATTCGCGACTCATTCCTGGTTCTCTCTATGTTAAAAAAAAAATTAATATATATTTTTTTTAATCCGACCTACCTACCCTAGAAATTCTGACCATGTTGCCTGAAACACACCTTTTTTTTTTTTGGCCTAACTTCACCAAGTTAGCTGAAACACACCTTTACAGTTACTTTGGCCTAACTAGATATGTATTTATTGACTCAGGGTTACCACCCAGAGTCTTATGCGACGCCTTATGAGGGGTCGCATCAAGATAGTGAAACTTCATTTTTGTCAGTCAATTTTGACATGAATCCACGGTTCAAAAAATGTAAAAACTTGACAGATGGACAGATAGGACACTCAGGTGTATGGAACATCAGTCACTTTCATCAATGTTCTACTCTAAGCATTTAGAACATTTGATTTTAAAATAGTGACAAGAAAATACAAAAAATGTGTGGAGAGAAATTAAACTCTTAAGTACTAGAATGGATTTTCGTCTACATTACAGTCCACACACTTTTAGTGTTAAGTCAATGGGAGATATCTTGCATTACAGGGTGAGACGTTTTTTGTAAGACCTTTTCTGTAGTCTGCTCTGCTATTATCTTGAATTATCTTGAAATACATTGATGTGTGGACAATAGGAGACAAAGAACACCAGAGTAAGACGAGGGTCAGAGGTTGGGGGAGGGGGTCGGGAATATGTTGGATTCTGACACTGTGCCATATTGGGGTAGGGGTATGTGGGGTAGGGGTATGTGGGGTTGGGGTATGTGGGGTAGGGGTATGTGGGGTTGGGGTATGTGGGGGTTGGGTTTGTGGGGTTAGGGTATGTGGGGCAGGGGTATGTGGGGTAGGGGTATGTGGGGTATTCATTGTTCCCGAAATAAATTTGCAGCTTCAATCAATTTAATCACCCTGACCCTGAGTCATTTGTGATGTAAGTCAGACGTTCAATCTTTCACTCGCTCCCTAGAGTCTTATACGGCGCCTTCGTGAGACGTTTCCCCCCTAAAGAGATACAAAATTTAATTTTTCAATTTTTAGGTAAAGAAGTGGGGCCTACTGTCCAAAACAGTCAATATTCGTCGAATTCAAGTGTTTTCCTATACACTCCTTCAAGAAATCTCGCTGTAGGCCTTTTTTAAGGTTGATCGCTACTCATTGAATATGGACTCCTGCGCAGCTCTCTGCGCATATATCTTAAAATTGTCAGAATGGGCTAATATTACATGACTGGATACATATGCATGCACACTAAGCAATATCCAAAAATTGGAGCATTTTATTACACTTTAGATATTAATTTGATATATTTGGAGCCAGTGATATTTGCTATTTTTATCATCAATTAGAATATTGGTACTATTTACCAATAAATCATTACCGAGATTGATATAGATCTCATCTGTGTGCTTAAAACAACCAAGGGTATAATATATATATACATTTTTTACCCTGATCCTTGGCATTTTACCCATTATTTTGGCCTTTAAATACGAGATTTAGACAGTTTTTGTCCTATTTTTTAACTTCAAAGGCCCAAAACCCTAAAATAATGCACGGGACCCCCCATCAAAATTACCTTTTTATGTTAGCAAATGATCTAAACAATTTTTTGAGAAAGTAAAAAAAAAAGTCTATGGATTATTTTTGCTATTTTTTAAGATATTGTTAAAAGATTTAGCATCAAATTTAGTTATTCGTCCTAAAACCACCACTTTATTTTCACAAGAGGGTTGTTTTTGGACCATAGTCCTATTTTTCCATTTCAGGACACAATATAGGATTATTAATGTAAAATATGACATTGGTGTGGGCAGTGTTTCAATAAGAAAAAAAATCGTGAAATTTCACAATTTTTGGTATTTTTTGCCAAAAATAGAAAATACTTTTTTTTTCAAAAATCGGTAACAAGAAAAGTAGCTCGGGGCCCTCCTATTTTTTTACATTTTCCCCTTCTTAATGATCTAAACTACCGGTACCCTGAGGCAAAAAATTAGGAAATTCTATGGATGAAAAGTTAACAGTAGCGATCAACCTTAACCCCCTGAAAAAAGATTCCAAAGTAGACCTTACAGAAGAAAATCACCTTTTTTTCTAAGTGTAGACAGACATGAATGTACTGGTGTGGACATTTCGTCTACTTGGGTTGGGTTTAGGGGTAGGGCTAGGGGATGTTTCAAATGTAAGATTTAGATACGATATACATAAGAACACTTAAGGGAAATCCAGCTTTCAGTGTAGCTCTAAGTTGGACCGCGAGGTCCCTTAGGCCGTTTTATTTTGATTACTTGGATTACGGATCCGCCGCCGAGATTTTTGGCATTTTGCAAAAAAAAAAAAGTTGTTTTTTTTTACCTTTCCCCTCCGAGATTTTTTGAGAATTTTACCAAAAAAAAAAAAAAGTACATGTTAACCAGCAAAAGGTAGAGTGAGGCCTTTCAGGTAATTCTCAATATATCTTCATTAGATTGCCTAGAAATGAGATTTTCCATGCCTTTTTTTTTTTTTTTTTTTTTGACTCTGCCCTTCAGGAAATTTTGTGATCTGGTGCCCCCCGTAGGGCAGCTTTTTTTCTTTTATTTTTGCCTCTGCCTTTCCAAAAATTTGGAAGCAAAAGCCCGTAATCGAAGCTATCAAAAAAAGGTGGCCTTACGCAGTACCTTCTGGTGGGGTTTAATCATTGGCAACACCTGGTACTAGACATAAGTCACTGATCTGTATGTAAGATGGCATAGTATCTAAGTATGTTTAAGCCATGTGTCAGCCACGGATTTAGGGGCAGGGGGATGTGGACCCCGAGTACACCCCTTGGCCCACCTTTTTTTAATATAACATATTTATTAGGGATTCTTTAACAATAGCCCGCCCTCCCTCTGTTTTGGAAAACGATTATCCTGGATCCGCCCCTGTGTGTCGATATATACACACGGTGCTGAGGGTAAGAACAGTAAGGTAGCATGTCTCCACGTGCCTCCCTGTTGTTGCAGTTCTGGGTTTGTACTGTGCTGTCCATAGACTCCTGCTGGAACACCCCTGCTGGAACACCCCTGGTCATACAGATATATATATATATATATATATATATATATATATATATATATATATATATATATATATATATATATACATATATATATACATATATATATATACGAATATATGTCTGTTGAATGCATCATTCTGTTTCCTTTACCCATTATGCATGGTACCCCCAATAATATGTCTGCATGTGCCATAATGTACAATGGAGTAGTTTGCGCCGTTTTTCCACCGTACAGTCAGGAGATGGAAGAAATATTCACCACCGAAATATATTATAGATATGGACGTTACCGCTATTGTACATGTAGACTCTGTTCTAGTACTATGCTTTAATCGTTTGTTTTGTACTAATACCACTTAGCTAGAAACATTTTCGATTCATTTATAGACACGATAGATATAGAAGCCATATTGCCATAGATCTATAGTAATTCTTCCTGATACCAGGAAACATTGTGTTTCCCAATATAGGTTGTATAATACCGTATGAAGAGTAATGTGGAACTATAATGTTACAAGACGTAGTGCTGATATTGCACGATGTTTAAAGTGTTGCGTGCCTATTTGTTGATCCCATGGCTTTTAACGATCGATATAGTCTTTATGGACTTGGATCATTTAAAATGAGAGTGACCTGCAGTTTAAGGCCTGTGAATGCAACCAAAATATGGACCGGAAATTGGGATTCTCTCAACCCTTTACTAGCTTCTGAAAAGCATTATTCATATTAGATACCATTCTATATAGAATGGTATCAGGCTACCCGTACTGAAAAAAAAATGAAGTATTTTATTGGAAATGGATAATGAAGTTTATATGTGTAATTCATTAGCATTCATTAAGATTGCCTACTTGTGTGTATTTCAGGAATTGGTGAAGGACATGATGGAGGCTGACGTAATCCTGATGAAGAAGAACCCTGTGGCCTAGTTCCACCAGCAGCAGCCAGGGGGCGGCACTGAGCCGCCATGGCCGCCGTGTGCCGCACTGTGTGTGTGTGGGGGGGGGGGGGGGGGGGGGGGGAGGCAGCATTACACAGACACAGTGGACGAGCCATCCTACAACAGTTAGTTGTTTCTACACACACCTAATACGGACATATTAACACTGAGTGCATGCAGAGTTTTCAAGTACACCAGACACATATATGGAAGGTGTCTGGCTATCCTCCCAAAGTAGGGGGATAGATGAAGCCATACAACTAACTGTCGGCCGGGTCTCCCCGCTAATTTGGGTTTTATAACAAACAACTATCACCTATTTAGGGATGAACAGTTTCAAATACCCAGAATAAATAGGAAAATGTATACCAAAATGTTTACAAGTATGTGCTGATAGGGGTTCATGGCACTGATGTGTCATGTTGCTGCGTGTAAATGTATAACCGTGTACAAGACCGAACTATGTGTTTTTGTATGTGTGCTGACTAACTTTCTTTATCGTTGTGCCATTAAAAGCCAAATGTAGAAAAAAAAAATTCTCTGTATAACGAATACAACGCAAAATGGGGGAGGGGGGGGGGAATAATTATAATGTGTTAACCCATATAGAAGTGTTGCGGGGATGGACTAAAGCGCTGACCAGTTGGTGTACCCATGTGTGTACTCTGTTTACATTCCAACACTTGCCTTCCTAGTCCCATCTACAATAGTGGATGAGCTGTGCGGGATCAGAAACTGCCCCTACTTAAGGTCATAATCTCCTTTATTCTGTCCCAGATGCACCTGCATCTCTCTATAAACTGCATAATTTTCCGTGCTTGAGCATTGCTTGTACTTGTAAAAAATACAAGGTTGGAACCAAGATCTGTTCTCAGTGAACTGGATTATAATCCATAGTCTAAGCCTGGCAGCATTGATCAGGAAATCAGAGGTTCAAATTTTGTGAAAATGACCTGAGAATGAGGGTATCTACTTTTTCCAGTGCTATCATTATTGATGGAGTAACTAAAACCCAAAAGGGTTATTGTACTGGTCTCTCCATACTCCTGTATATCCCCATTTAAAGCTCTCCTGGGAAGAATCTGAACATGTTTATACATACATCTAATACAACTGCTTCAGTGTATTTACTTAACTTATTTGTAAACTTCCAGTTTCTTCCCTTCTCTGCCAAAATCCCTATGCTACATCAGCTCCCTGAATCTTATCTGCCAAAAGCAATCTCCAAATGTCTCCGCCAGACCACCGCCTATCGTCTCTGTCTTTTAATGACTACATTTAAAAGAAATCTCATGACACTGCCAAAGTGTATCCTTCAGTCCAACTCTCTACTAATGTTTTGTACAATATGTATGCGTGTATCTGTAGGTGTTGCTGTCAGATGTACTCCCTTTTATATTGAGGGGGATATTTTATGTGTCTCTTTTCTGTATGCTTGTCATTGTCCGGTTTCACCGAAATTAATTCCCTCTGGGTACAATTCATTTATTAAACATGTACCCAATAATGTATATCATAAAACAGTCCTCAAGTGGTGAAGATGTGTTAAGTATTGATCGGTTGATTGGTCAATATTATGCTGAATGTAATGCGGTCCCAGTTGTTTTTTTTTACTTTTTGAGAGTACTGAGTTCCGTAAGGTCCCTTAGTCCTAAATCCGTCTTGCTGCTACTTTATACCCTCCAGAGCCAATGGGACTTGTAGGTGGGGCTCACACCTGTCCAACTTGCCATCTATAATGATGTCTCCCACTCAGAACCCGTCTTGCTGCTACCTATACCCTTTCAAAGCCAAAACCATTGGACCGCATCCCTGGATTATCTGCCCCTTCCCCTGTCTCTCCTGTACGCCATCTGGTAAAATTGCTCATGCCAGTGGCGGATACAGGATTTTGAAAAGGGGGGTGCGCGCTATAGGAAAGATTCTCCATTTTTAACTTTTGTGCCAAATTTTACATTAAAAAAATGTAAATTTTGCTCAAAAAAGGGGGGGCGCGCGCCCCCGCGCACCCCCCCTAAATCCGCCACTGCATGCAACATTAAGGCCACAAAAAAAGGACCACCCCCCCCCCCTCCCACCTTCGAGAGACACATACAATATGACATTAAGATTAACATGAAAAGCAAACTTATCATTGCAGCATTGCTTCACCAAATGAATACCTAGATCCTTGACACCTTGTTCTATATATTCTCGCCTGGTCGTTGATGTGGCCTAGTCCCTGAGACGTCAGAGATGCCCTTCAGTACTAATGGGATTTTGTGCTGGGATTTCATTGTTGATCATCCAGTCTTCCTCGAGAAAAGTACTGAACTTTAACAGCATAAAAACTAGTGGCATCTCTGAACAGTTCAATTCTAGGTGTATTTGTGAAAACTTCAAGTGTGCATCTGTTATTGGTTGCGATTTGTTGCACTTCTAATCCCTGTAGAACAAAAGAGCAGTCTCCATGTGACTCATATTAAATTCACACATAAGCTTACATTGGACATCACTGCATGTAATATGTTATTGACATCAATGTTATATATGTCGCATTTCTAGACAACAAAACATGACCTTTGCTATACAATTATGTTGTCTTTAAAAACGTTATTGCAATGTATCATAATATGGGATATCTATATAAAATTGGTTCAACAAGGTACCTTTGACCATAGTCAAATGTGAAAGGCAGGTCTATCATATAAATGGTGGGTTTAGATTACGTAATGCCGGGCTGGTATATTGTGATACTATAATACATATAGCATGGGGTACGATGAACCATAATTTATTGATATAATCGGTGTATTGTTCTATGTTGATTTTTTAAGATGTGTTAATACTACTCCGTAGGATTCTGTTGATTATGGTGTACTGGAATTCAATAAAAGACAATGGGTATAACATAAATGAGACTTGTGTTGTGATTAGCATACAACGGTATTCGATTCTGTATGAGGGCTGGTCCATAAACAAATATCACGATAATTTGCGCTACTTCATATTGTTAGCCAAGGTGACCTTTCAGGGACTACTTGAAAGGAGGTTTATATCATGCAGAAAAAAAACCCAGGCATTCTCAGTCATTATTTTGTATAGGTTTACCAAATTAGGTTATGGAGGACCTTACCATATCAAAGATAATAACATTCAAAATTATCATTTTTCTGATCATCAAAGTTTCGCAATCTTCAAAAGAGAGTCCAAATCTGATCTAGATGACTTGGGCTGTTTGTAACAGGGAGGAGGTATCCTCTATAAACCACCAAGTCCATATACTACTTACATCTCAACGCTGGTTCATAACTACACATTGATAACAGTGCTTTCTTTAGAAGAAAGTGCTAATTTCATATTGACCAAGCAGCACAAAATTGAAAGTCAACATTGCTTTGAAAGGTGGCACAGCTACATGCCAGAGCCTGCAGTCTTACTCTATACGCCTGGTGTGTTGTCAATGCTGGCCCTACTGGATTTGGGTGTGGAGACGACTGACTCCTGTCGGCGTGTATGTCAACATGCCATGTTTTCTGTCCCTTTCCTGTGGAGTGGTTAATGGACGACAAGTTCCGTCTTTTGTGCCCCCGTTGCCCCCTACCCGATACAACGATGTGTCGCCGGTGAGAGTAAATACTTCAGATGTGGCGTCCCAATGCAAATGGCCACCGTGGAGTAGGGGTCGGGGTGGGGTGGTGGTCATGCAGGTAGCAGTCTTTTGTACAGGGTGTTTAGTTAAAACCTTACTAGTTTTCAAACAGTAAGCCCTTCTCAAAGTTTGCATGTACTTCATTTTCTGACCAAAATAACACCTCCAATTTCATGTCTAAACTTTGTCCATTAAAATCAAATCCTTGCCTAAACCTGTAGGCTACCCTTTAGAAATGGAAACAGTATCGGAACTATGTGTTGGTCCGGGATTAGGTCTGTTAGATGGCGGACAATAGGTCTATCAAATTCACATCTAGAGTCATTGATGTTAAGAAGATGCTTTAAGAAAACTTTACTAACTTTCTATCCGAATAAAAATCGTGACAAGCTGTTAATAACTTTATCTGAAATAAATCACATCGTAGTTGGTATTAAATGTAAGCATTTGAACCAGATTTACTTGGGGTTCCTGAGAGTCGAATGAAATAAAAGTTTATATTGTTATGCCTATGATCTCGAGATGAACTTTCAGAATGGTCCTCAATCATATTGCAAATAATATCCACATTAAAGTTTAATGTGTTAAACAGTGCAGGTTGGTTGTGTTGTGATGTGGCCCCTGGTGAATCATAATGTGTAATTTAAACTGTTTTCCCTGTCCTCACCTCTAACAGCTAATCACACTTTTATTTCAGGGTTTACCACGTATTGTCCCCTACCCCAGTCTATACACACACAGGGCTTTTTAACTGAGTTCTTTTGTCTCCCCTACCAGGACTTCAAACACTCCAGTCTCCATTCTCAAACATCGACCATACCTAACCGCAGCTACCCTATACCCTACCCACCACTGCCACTTAACTCTCCAAATATATTACCTCAAATTAAGACATCCTTACCAACTTGACACATGGGTAGGTTCTATATGCACAGGCTCCTGCTGGTGTTTAGTCCCCCTGACTGCTGTAACACGTGGTGTGGAGGGAGGGGCGGGGGACCCTGGAGGAGATGTGTACCTACAGGGGTGAAGCGCCATGGTTCAGTAGACGCAGCATGCAGCGGAACTAGTTTTATTTACCGTGGTTATCATCTCTCGAGACAAGCAATGGGTTTGAACAAAATCACGTGCAATGTGTATAGGTGTGAGTTATAGATTAACAGGGAGACTAATTATATGTGCATCAATACTATATAGATAGCGCGGGGGAGGGGGTACTTCATATATTTTGTATACACAAGTGTCCGACTGGCAAGGGTACTTTCCCAACAAAATTTCCCTAAGCAAGGGTTCACTTTTAAGAAAACAATCCCTAAGCAAGGGTCAACTTTTAAGAAATCTCCCTAAGCAAGGGTCAATTTTGACGAAAATCTCTCTGAATCGACACCATTTTTACCAGTCACGTTCAAAATATAGCTAAAGATATGTCCACTTTTACCAAAACCTCCGTAAGCAAGGGTCCACTTTCTTCAAAATCTCTCTAAACAGGGTCCAATTTCTGACAACATCTCCATAGGAACAGGTTCATTTTCAAAATTCCGCGACACATCAATTTTCTCCCCAAATCTCCCTGAGCAAGGGTCAAGGGTTGCCGGGGGTCCAGCCACACACATGTCAATAAAAAATTGAGTGTCTCCCCCTGTTCAACCACTATCTGTGCCATAACCGCTATCTGTGTCAATAACATATAGAGGTCAACCATCCAACCGCTATCTGTGTAAAAAAAACGCTATAATATGTGTCAAATTAAGTATATCAACAAGGTGTTATCTGACATGTGTCAAGCATATCTGGTATTTCTCCTTACACTAAGTGTGTCAAAAATGGTTTGGTAGTGACTCTGTAACACATTGGGTTTGTGGATGTGTAACACCTGTTTGGGACAGAAGCCTAGGAGGGCCAGATCTAAAAGAACTTGAAAAATGAAAAATAAAATCTTGAAAAAGTTAATTTTCTTCAAAATGGCCAAATTTGCCAGAAAATGGAAAAAAAAAAGTAAATTGAAAAGGAAAATAATTATGAAAGCAACAATTTTTAGTAAAAATGGCCAATTTCCAGAGAAAAAATTCCAAATCTTGAAAAAGTCAATACCTTCTAAAAATACCCAAATTGTTGGCAAGAGAATCACAAAAAAATCTATTTCTCTGAAAATAGCAAATTTGGGGAGAACCGGGTAAAAAACATGGAAAATGCAAAAAGGACCTGGCAAAAATGCAAATTCCAGAGAATGGCTGCTGTACAGCCACTAAAAGGTTAAATCTTTAAAATTCCATGTTAATGACCAAATTTGTTGGGGGGAGAAATCACAAATAAGTCGACTTTCCCAAAAATATTCAATTCGGAGAGAAAAATTGTGAACGTCCCTGAAAAAAGTAAAATTTTGGGAAAAAGGTAAAAGCTCATAGAATATGCAATTTTCCTGAAAATGGCCAATTCTGTGAGAAAACTGTCAAATAGTCCTATTTGTCATTGTTGACATCAGTTCTTTGGTTATAAAAATTTAAAAAAAAGGTTACACAGAACTTTTTAACATTTTATAGCTTTGACACATTCCATTTCCTGGAAAAGATTTCTTACCTCCATATATCTTTTCTGCTCGTGTTTCTCAATACTCACATTAAATTAGGGGGGTCTTTGAATTTTAGTGTGGGTATGGCAAAATTGTCTGGCCTCATACACCCCAAGAGTAATCCACTTTTTTCTGTCTACCCCCCTCTCTCAAGGGTTCCGAATTTGCTGCCCCCCCCCCCCCCCACCATTAAACAATGACCCCCCACCGTGTCCCACACGGTAATTGATGTGTACATGCTTGGTATGTGTCTTTCATAGAAATTGCCCACGTGACACAGATAGCGTCTATTGACACAGATAGAGGTTGGGTGTGCCTATAGACCATGAAACACAGTGTAGAAGAAGTTGACACAGATAGCGGTCATTACTACAGTTGGCGGTTGGATGGTTACTACAGTAAGCGTTTTTTTTACACAGATAGTGGTTGGATGGTCGACCTCTATATGTTATTGACACAGATAGCGGTTATGACACAGATAGTGGGATAGATAGCAGTTTGCGATTTGTACCTCACCTCCGTTATTGATTTACGGTATTTCAACCTCTTGAAGTCAGCAATGTCAACTAGGGGACAAGATGGCGACCTGCACAGGGGGATAGGACAATAAGCCCCCGAGACACGTGTCCATCAACAGGTAAGTATGGGGGTGTAGATGGGGGGATGGCCATGTCGCATGTCCATCTTGCTTAATAATCCTCATGTCCCATGTCGATTTTATGAATTGCTCATGTCCCCTGTCACTATAGTTTAAAACCTCATGTCGCATGTCACTAGGCCTCATGTCGCATGTCGATTTTATTAAATGGCCATGTCAGATTTAGCCGTCCACCCCCATAAGTATGCTCGTGGATTACCCCCCACCTGTACATGGAGAGAGACCCTCTCAGCTGGTCTTTAAGGTCCAGTTGAAGTGTTGGCAGTGTAGTCAAGTACCGCCAGGTGGCCTGCTACCTACAGGCGCCATGTGCGCATGCGTGTGCGTCTGCAGGAACGCTCAAACAGCAAAAAGATGAAAAGGGACATACCGACTCATTTAGAAGGATGTGTGATCATTAATGGGAGAAAGTCTAAATAAAATGCGTGTGGTATTTTATAGAGCCAGCTTTTGTGTATTAATTGTATGAATACATCCCGGGAATACATATAGGAAAGTAGGCCTAAACAATATTCTTACTAAACAATAACAGTTACAATAACTAATTACAGATCCGGAGGTAGATGTAGGCCTACAAATCATTGTGTTTCCTACAATTTACAGGTAGGGGCGAATATAGGAATTTGGGAAAGAGGGGCGTGATATAGGCAATGTACAGGGGGCATTGAACCCATTTACATTGAAATGTACAACATAATAGGGGGTGTCCCCTGCCCCCACCCCCTCTGGATACGCATGTGGCAATGTCAGGACAACAACATTGAATCTTTGATAATAGACGGATATATCAGCTGAACGCGTATTAGAATCGCCAATTATACTGTAAGCTTATGGCCGTGTCTCACCAAATCGATACAAATTAAAAGTCTATGCATGGCCGGGTGCAATTTATCACGACCGGCTGCAATCTATGACAGGCATGAAAGAAAACGGCCTATTTAGGGCAGATATACATAGAAATGGCCGGACAAAGTTGATGGATGTTTTAAGACTTAATGATACTAATTTCTTTATTTTTCATTTTTATAATAACTTTTCAAATTCACACTTGCTGGTCATAGATTGCACCCGGCGATAGATTGCGCAAGGTCATAGATTGCACCTGGTCATAGATTGCACATGGTCATAGATTGCACCTGGTCATAGGCATTCAACTTGTATCGATTTGGTGAGACACGGCTTTATGCATGGACACCCCTATACACCGCAATTAACTTTATATCCGTATCTTCATAGACATGGATCACGTATTGGCTATAACACAATTCATTTAATGTTTTCCAAAATCCTAGATCCGCCACTTTACATTATTCAATGTTCTTGTGTCCTCCTTTTAAGATTAATCTGGCAATCAGTTAAACCGTAGGAACTGAATTCAGGAAAGAGGATGACACGAAGTACATGTAGACGGTTATGGGAGTAAACAGAATCAACGTTATCCTCTGCATTTCCTCTGTGAAGGAGATTACAATACCTCCCATAATCCTCACCACATACAAATACGTGTAATATTAAAACCAAACAGAAGATATCAGTTTACAATGTTACATAGATCATAGAGACATATGCGTAATATGTACGATCCTTTATTGGAGAGGTATAGTAAAGCCGGAAATGTGTGTTAATAATATACCTCCCTAATCCGTCTCCACGTTGATGGACAACATTCGAGGCTGTCTGGAATTCCCTTCATCCGTTTACTGTCTGTGTGTTCTTGTTTGTATGGTCATTAGGTCTTCAAGACAGCACTGGTCGCTACCCCTCACCTACACGGTATTAGGCAGGTATAGGTGGGGTGTATAATCCCCATCTCTCCTGGTTCCTCACTCTCACCCTCCGGCCTACCCCGAACTGTATGTGAGCAGCCGTACACAGAAAGAAGAAACAGCGTCAAAAGGGAGTGCAGGTTGCCCCCAGAATGACTCCCATATTTAGAGGAGCCCAGGCTACCTGTGACTCCCCTAGGTGACTCCCTGGCCTACCTCAGGGAGTCACATAGTTCCCTGACTCACCTAAGGGAGTCGTATAAGGACCTGGGCTCCCTTAAAGAGGGGAGTCAATCTGGAGGCAGCATGGACTCGCTTTTGACGCTGTTTCTTTTCTCTGTGTAACCATGGTAGTTAAAACAGCTGTTTTGTCAGTGTATTTTGTCCACTCAGCTATTCTGATGGTACCCTTGCTCCTACCCCCCCCCCCTCGCC
Organism: Harmothoe impar; assembly: GCA_947462335.1. Taxonomy (NCBI): domain Eukaryota; kingdom Metazoa; phylum Annelida; class Polychaeta; order Phyllodocida; family Polynoidae; genus Harmothoe; species Harmothoe impar. Next base: position 49,103,286 of record OX381712.1, on the reverse strand, counting down.
ACACACACACACCACCCTACACAATATCCATCCACTTCTTATTTGCCATAGAGATCACCCTCGGCTCATCCCCCCTCAGCCCCAACCCCCACCTCCTTTGATTACTACATGTACTTATGTAAAACAAACCCCTGTCCCGTGGTCCCCCACCTCTGTTCCTCCTGTGAAGATGGGGTTAAGTCACTTAACCCTCTCCCCGCGTGCTGGAGCACCATAAAGGGGTGTTTAGACTTGAGCTAGGTTAGGGTTAATCCAGGAAAATCCAGGTAAATCCACTTCCAGGTGTGCTTCCGGATTGGTGCCCACTTTGTGTTGGTGTAATCTATACAGGTGTTTTGGCTTTGATGTGTGCCGCCCCTGATGGTGTTCTGCATTAAGAGGGTGGCTGCTGGTCCCCGTCCTACTCAGCATTAACAGGGTGAGGCGTGTGGCTGTGTTGTCACAGTAGATTTGTACGGTGAATACCAATTTAGGATGCACCTTGGAGGAAGCCCATGGCCCTAAAGTGATATTTCTAAGTAGGCTTGGTATGGTTAGGAATGAAAAGGAGATGAAACGGAAGCTTAAGGAAGTGCAGAATGACTGGTGGATATAGGGGATACATATGTGTACGTTTAAAGTACTACAGTATATAAATTCTATGGTCGAAGATGTAGAGTTGTGTCAACAGAGGTAAAGTAACTAAAGATCTGAAGGTGTGAGGTGAAAATGAAACAGGTAACACGGTTTTACTCTAAGTTCACTCAAAGAGGTGTTGTTTTAGCCGTCTTCTCTAAACAATTCCTTAAGATTTGTTATCTTAGTATTTATAAAACAGAGTTGAATACTAGTAGCTGCCATATGATAATCTATGAAAAAATCACGTTTGTGCTAATTCAATACATGTACCATTTAGACAAGGAGAAAAGACAAGGGGGACAGGCGTAGCGCAAAAAAGTGTAAAATATATTCCAGTGGTCTACAGGAAGACATGTTTGGTGTCTACAAAAAGTAGATTTATTTTTACGTTAGGCTGTTGTGTTTAGGTCGCTGTTTAAATGTTTATAAACTGTTCTCTGGTTTGTTAAAGAAGGCTGGTGTTGAGTCTATATTTAGTTACATAAATAGGCATTTTGTCAGTCTGGTTTGTACCACGTGAATTGTTTCCCACAGCCTCTCACAATCGCAATCTATGTGTGATAATGGAGGAGGAACGAAATCCACCAGACATATGCAATGGCCTATACTACCTAATGTCGATGGTATAATACAGCACATCGATACAGGTACCACTGGAGACACCATCTATAACACTGAGGAACATTTCTGTACACTGAAAAAGTAAACTTCTCTCCAGAGTTATCTAAGTGAGTGTCATAAAATAAACGAGTCAAAAGTTGTCTAACCTATCAGGTTACCATCCCACAAATAGAATCTGGAGCTATTATGAATTATTTTCACAACTCTGCAGAATCATTGTTTTTGTGGGTGCATGGATATTTGATCAAAGCCCATGTTAGGTTCAAGTCTGATGCTGAAATAAAAGTCAGAGTTGTCTGTACATGTACATTATGTATACTAAGATGATAATGTGTGTGCTGTGTTATGGAGTAGGAGACCACACATTTGATATGGTGGTAATGTGTTTTAATGGATTATTGACAGATTTATTTCCTGAATAGAGTCCATTTTCTCTACACCAAGAATAACTTTGTTAATGGCTACAGTGTGGACAGTGGACAAGCACAGCAGGTAGAGCCCATTCTGTGAGGTAAGGCCCTTAGAGGGTGGTGTGTAACATTCAAATATACTTCAGATGGTCGTCTATTCATCCCACAAGTGGAAAATCTATGTTATTCAGCTAAAAGACCAACATGTCAACCTGACTGTGGAAACACATGGTGGAGTTTCGGTCTTTGAATCTCTTTTCACCAGACATAGAGATTTGCTAATTAATGCAGCATATGCGATTGAACATGATCATGATCATGCTTCTGTCATGACTACAACATAATGATAGAAACAGCAGACCATGCCAAAAAGGAAGTATGTTATTTAGTTGCATGCTATGGCTTGATCCACGACATGTATAGCCTCGCAGTGCTTTTACTATGTTGATACAACTCGTCATTATTATTTGTACCAGGACTTAACAGGTGTTGCAGACGTGAATATCCAGATATTGAGTAAAATTGTAGCAATATCACACCTGGACACATAGCATAGTAATTTATGTCATGGTGAAAATATGTCACTCCCATTGACTTAACCAAGGAAGGCAAAATTTAATACACGCACACACATACACCCGTGAAATAACCCTCGCCCGTATTGAACGGCCTGTCAAAATGATCAAAATTGTTGATTTGACCAGTATAAATTAGCTTTTTCAGGGCAATTAAGTGGAATTTCAATGAGTATTATTGATTATGTTGGCTGAGGGTTATTTTACCCGGCTATGCCTCGTGAAATAACCTTTAGTGAGGAACTCTACGAGTGCACCTTTGTCTATTGATTCATTTGGTAGCTGACATTTAGTCCTCGTTATCCTCGGAGAAGATAATAAAAATTCTTTCAGATGTCAGTAGATATACTTTCAAGGTTTCTTTTTAAATGATTATATATGTATTATGTATAGCATATACATATGTAGCATCCTATATGCCACCCCAGTCAGCAAAATCACGTTGTATTGACATTGAAAAAACGTTGTGAAAAGGTTAGAAAACGTTTACTTTTGAAGGTTAAATTGACGTAAAATGTGGACTCAATTTTAGGTAATTCTAACGTTTTTCTAAACTTACTTACCCTTTAGACCCCAGGCAATTACATAATATAGTGCCTAATTTCCCCAGGATTTTGTGTGAATTTGGCTAAATTTGGTCATTGATCACCCTCATTTGTTTAACATAATATTAAGTTTTTATTCTTTAATCTATACATCACATTAAAGCTTGTGTTTATTCTATGGCCACCTTTCAAAAAAATATTGAAACATTAAATTTTGAATTCATGACAGGTCTTAGAAGATCTGTGATCCTTGGCATTTTCAGAGAGGCCTTAATGGCTCACTCAGGCTGAAGTTTGTTGTTTTTGCCTAAGATACTATAGATATCTTTTAAAAGTCAAATCCCATGAGAAATATAACAGTTTTGATAAAGAATTTGATTCAAATCATCCTTTTCTGAAGCTTGATGGTCTACCCATCAAAATGATATATAACTTGCATTAATGAGGGTACCATGTCCAAGTAAAACAATCAATTACATATGCTAGGCTTTTAGCTTATTTTGGAGATTTTCCAGTAAGACACACAATTGTGTGGCCCCAAGAAATGAGCTCTCTAGAGGTAGAATATTTCTATTCCCCTTACCTTTAAACCTTTTCTGAATGTCATTTATGGCCTAAATTAGGGTTAATGTTAAGTAATTTACAATGAGTAATCAATGTTGAATAGCAACAAAAAGTTTTGGGAATGTTATCCTCATTAATATATACTTGAATCAGAGCCTAAAAACGGCCGTTTTGCGGCCGGCTACGGCCGTTTTGGGGAAATGAGACACGGCCGTTTCCGGCCGTTTTGGGGTCTAAAGGGTTAAGGTTAAAAAAAGGCTTTACATATGGTTCATATTACATTTTAAAGAGTTTTCCTACACCTTTCTAGTAAACTTCAGAATAAATATTATGCAACAGTCAACTGCATGTCGATTCTATATATTCACCTCCTCCATGCTTATGAGAACGTGCTTGATTAAGAGAGATTAAACATCTCTCACATCAAGTTAAATATTATGGCCCGATATTATGAGGAATGATTTGGAAATGTGAGACTTTATGTATTTCTTAAGTTCCACATCATGGGTGTTATATCATGTATTCTCCTCTGTATTGCCTATAAATGGTATAGTAATACTTGATCTGGACATTGTATATACTTTTCTGATTCGATATGGAATGTTTCAGCAATTAGTATCAAAAGATGTCACCATTGTATTATGTTTAACACTTTTTAATTGAGATAATAAGATGACACCCAAGCTAAATACCATCATACGATAATGCTGCCCCCTGTTAGCTGATACTAGAACCAACAGAAACGTTTATTAACGTCAATGTAACGTCTTTTCTCCAAACTATTAAGAAACGTTTTATAACGTTTGAGACACAAACGTTTTCTATTAAACCCATTATATAAACGTTTTAAAACGTTGAATAACGTTCTCTGCTGACTGGGACAGCGGTGCATAATTTTGCCCCACAACATTCCTCAATCGGGGAGGAACTCTGGTGTGTGAAACTTGGTTGTTCTGCCATGTTGAAAGTCTCAGTTGATGACTCACATCTGTTATGCAGTAAGTCGTATTGTCTATACAAACTAACTGCCGCCATGTGTAAATTGCAATCAGCCTATTGTAGAGTAAGTCAGCTAATTAGGAACTGTTCCCACGCCAGCCTCCTTGGGCTGCCCCCCCCCCCTCCCCCCAGCCCCACCCCGCCACCACCACCACCAACAAAATCACCATTACCATGCACTACATATATAGCCATGTTCCTTCCCTGTATTTTCGCTTTCTCGTTGCTTATTCTGACCTCTTCCCCATTCATATCTACACCCACCTATGTTTATTGTACTTTGTAGAATCGCTGTTGTAGAAGTGCACTCTCCCATGTACAACTATGCCTTTGGAATAGTCAATCTAGATTATATAACACATTGAATAAGTATACAATTATGTGATTCACACTGCGGTAACGATGAAAGAAATCACAGTAATATTGTAAGTTCAGGCAGTCCTTGATTCATATAACTTTTTCGTGGACCCATTAATTCGCAATGGTAGGGGTCTGAGTTACCATATCTATCTCACCATAATTGTATGAGCACCACCCTGCATGGAGCAGCTGACCATGCTGACCAATGGGCATTATGGGGTATTGTGTGATATTATTACTGCACAGGAGGGCATGGGGATGGGGAGGGGGCCCAGCCGGTCAGAAGGCCCTCCCTGTCACCCCTCTCTCACGAGGATTATGAACCCTTGTTTCCAATCACCACAAATTGATTCTGAGACGCCCACTGACAATATTATCATAACCACAGTGCGCCTGCGTGGCTGTGGCTAGTTCCCCGCTGGACATTGACCACTGGTATACATGTTTTCGCTTGTTACCAGCCTCACTGCAGTAACGGTTAATCTCCTTGGGTTTAGTATAACAAATCTCCTCTAGGTGGACGCCGTAAGGCATGTTTGTCTTGAGGGGCATTGTTTGTGAATTTTAAATGGCGTTTATTGGATTAGGAAAAGGGCCGGTATGAAATAAATATTGCAATTGGCTTTGTTATGGTTGCAGTGTTGATATAAGAGAGTAGACACAGTCACCAGTCCGTTTTAATAAACCTAACTTCAATAATTGGGATTACCTGGTATATAATGACATTGTTATAGGATGTAAGACTGTAGCTACGGGCTGCAGCTATTAAACGGTTTGACAATCATAACACCTCCACTGCTGCCTCTACCAGAATAATGCCTTAAGATTGTCTTATTGCCTATGCAACCCGAACGATATCAGTGCATAGAACTGATACTAGAACCACAGGATATTTTATTGATTAAAAATTACACTTATATTATGGGAAAGACGAGATCAATCAGTGCTCAGTCCTGGTGGTCCTGGTGGTGCAGATACAGCGGACCGCGTATTTTGATTAATCAGTAGCTTGTCAGAGTTTCAATATCAGAATGGGGTGAGGATACTACACTGATGTTTTAAAATGTTGTGAAACTTAATGAAAGTTTTAATTATTTCAACTTGTGAAAAACATACTAATTGAAGAGAGGTAAAGAGCCTTTCGCAATAGAAAGCCAGCGTGTGCATGGTTTGGGTTTTGGTGTATGTGTCATAAGACGGTAATTTACACGTCTGTACAGTGACAAGTGGCAGAACCTGACACACTTTGTGTAATCAGTGTCTTACCCTGACACCAAAATATATACCACCCCAACACTAATGGTGGGTGTTATAGGCCTCCTAAGGCAACAAGAGGCTAACCTAAAGCAACACCTGAATACTTTACAAAAACACCATTGTAGTCTACATTAAGTCAAGTCTGGAGTAACCGACGGCAGCAGCTTATAGCTACTCACTTATAACTGTTCTATGGGGCGGGGGGGGGGGGGGATAGCTGAATGTATACTATACTTGGTATTGTATGTATAAAGGAGGGGGTATACAGGCTGGTTACTACAGCAATGAATGGAGACGTGGTAGAAGGGAAATACTTCTTTGTTGAAATCGTGGGAACAACGGTTGTTAATAAACGGTTAATAATTATGTACAATATGCATGTAACAGTTGACCTAGGGTTATATAAACATTATGCCTAAAACACTTTACAAGGTACAATGTCAATATAGTTAGCTGGTGTGGTGTCTCCGTCATTTCTTTCATCCACAGTTGTTGTGTGAGGCTGTGTGAAACGCCCACTGGGCCTCGATTCATAAGTTTATACTACTAAGTAAATTTTTGGGTTACAGTCGTAAGTAAAGCTACAACTTTTAGAAAAAACGATTGCATACCCATTTCACAAGAGGAAGTAGTATCTCCTTCAAAAACAGTCAGAAGTAAATTGATTTACGATTAGGAACATCTGCAGTTGTAAAGTATAATTGAAATCGTATGTGCCCCTGTCGTACAATGTGGGGGAAACCAATTTATTTCAATATTTATTGCAATATTGGGGTGTTTCCAATCAATATGACGTCATTTCCGGTGAGGAGTTCCCACCTAGTCGTACAAAGAAAGTTGGGAAATGGTTATGTGAGGCTAACTCAAAATATGACACCTGTAGACTGACAGGCACCCTATATTTCTATATAGCATATAATAAAAATAGTAAATAAACCAGGTCGGAAATTTCCTTCCTATCCTGCTGTCATGTTATCCCACTGCACCATGCGGTATACAAAATACAGTATGATTTCTTATAACGACCAATGTTTTATTTATATTACATCCACTTGATAAAGCATTGTATTGTAATACACAACATATTGACATAGTGCAGTACAAGTAGTATAGTATGTATCGGAACGGGACTATAGTTAAGTACTGTTTATTACTCAATCGACCTGCAGCCAATCAGAGGCCTCCCTTTTGGCGGGAAAATCAAAAGCAGCCAATGAGAGGCCTCCCTTTTGGCGGGAAATTCAAATAGGTCATGTGACCGGAAGTGACCTACTTCCGGTCACGTGACCTTTGGGCGGGAAATTCAAATAGGTCACGTGACCGGAAGTGACCTACTTAAGAGGGTCACGTGACCACCATGTTGGCGGGAAATTCAAATAGGTCACGTGACGGGAAGTGACCTACTTAAGGGGGTCACGTGACTACTAGGTTGGCTTTCAAAATAAGTCACTTGAGATTTTGATGGATAAATAAATTTAAAAAAAGAAAAAAAAAGCAAGCTGAAAAAGCTTGCTAAAAAATAATTTAAAAATACGGCTCTTTTTTTCTAGGAGGGGGGGAGAGGGGCACTCTGGGGGGCACTCTTTAAGATGCATGGGGGGGGAGGGGGGGAGGGGGGGAGGGGCAGGGTTTTTTAAGAGTGAGACTCGCTTCTCTGCCCTCTCTAAAAGAGAGGGCAGAGAGGCGAGTCTACTTACAATGAAAGGTATCATGATTGCGTTTATGATGATGTGCATCATGATGTGACTATCTTACAACCCTATGAGAAATAAGCAAGACATGGGCGTACTTACACGGGCTATTTGTAAACTAATTTCTCTTGAATCTATTAACAGCTCACATTTTTTTCTTAGATGACATCTGACAGCTGCTTGCTAGGCTAAGATATTGTTAAATAAACAACTTGGAAAGCTAATTACAGTTTTCTGGCTTGAAATAAAGTCTTTCAACAGACTTTTTTTTCTCATCTTACACAGAGGCAAATATCAGAGACACCCAATGGCGCTTAAACTGCTCTCAGCCAAGGGTCGGGCACTGCTGGACTATAATAGACGGGTCAAGGACCGTTCTACTGTGGGTCAGGCTAGGTCGGACATTCAATAACGCGACTTTAGCAAAACTTGCTTGAAAGTCTGACCATGCGAGATCCTTATGCCCCAGTCTGTCAATGCTGTCCAGACTTTCAAGCAAGGTTGTCAAACACCTACCTGTCATTGAATGTCCGACTTAGCCTGCCTGACCCTCAGTAGAACGGTCCTTGACTCATCTATTATAGTCCAGCAGCGCCCGACCCTTGTATGAGAGGGGTATTGACACCATTGGCTGACTCTGATAATTCGCCTGTGTGCACGAGGGGAGGAGAGGGTTTACAGCTTGCGCTTATAGAGCACTACTAGTGGAGGTTTGGATGAGGAGGCTATGACATATGATGTTTGTCTTAAAAAATAGCCATGGCTCATGTCGATGTCGCTTAATTATGCTCATATCTCATGTCGATTTTAAGAATTGCTCATGTCACCTGTCACTGTGTTTTTCAAGCTTCATGTCAAATGTCACTAGGCTTCATCTCGACTTTAGTGGTCCACACCGCTGCTGCTGCTGCTGCTGCTGTCGGTGCTGCTGCTTGTGCTGCTTGTGCTGCTCATGCAGCAGCTGCTGGCTGCTTGTGCTGCTGCTGCTGCTGCTGACAGATGCTACTGCTTGTGCTACTGCTCGTGCAGCAGCTGCCAGCAGCTGCTGAAGCAGCTGCCAGCAGCTGCTGGCTGCTTGTGCTGCTGACAAGGTCATGGGGGCTGCTGCTGACGATGTCACGGATGCTGCTGACAAATGCTATGGCTTGTGCTGCTCGTGCTGCTTGTGCTGCTGAAGTCGCTGCCAGCTGCTTGTGCTGCACGTGCAGCTGCTGCTGAAGCCGCTGCTAGATGCTGCTGCTTGTGCTGCACGAGACTGAGTAGCCGCTATTCGGCGTTTCACTCCTTATGTACCCTGTCCTAGTTAATCCTCTTAAACGGCTGAAAAGGCTCTCTCAGCACAGAGACTCTACTCAATGTAAGAGATCAGTTAAGTAAGTTTTCACATGCCACCTGACTACTGCGGGAGGGTTTAGACTTAAGCAGCTTAGTGCACACACGTGTCTGTTAGAAAAGCTACCTGCACACCTGCCTTCCTTTTTCACTAGTATTTACCCCCTGCCGACTTATAAGGCACCTATACACGCCTTCTTGCTTCTAGAGCTAAGCTGACTGGCAGCTATTTTAAAAGAGAATACTCGTTACCTGTATAACGGATAAGGGGGTTATGAGATTAGCGTGTGTATACAAAAAAAAACAAAAAAAAAGCTACAGGGGGCGCGTGTCTGTCTGTGAGGTAGAGACCATGTGGTAAGCGACTCAAGTGTAAAACAACAGCACCTCCTCTTGTCGCAGTGAGTGGTGTGGACGGCGGCTGGCTAGTTGAATTTAAGCGTCAGCTTGAAAGATAAGGCCAAATAAAAAAAAAGGTTTGTTTCAGGTCACCCGACCAACCCTAGCAAAACAGGGTCGACCCTACGTTTTTTTTTAAGCAAGTTTGAAGAAAATTTCATATTTTTATACTTTTTGGGTCATTTTTAGAATTTCCACGGAGGATGGCTAGTACTTTCATGTTAAAAAAATAAAATAAAATAAAATAAAAATCCGACCTACCGACTCCAGTCTTTCTGCCCATGTTACCTGAAACATACCTTTTTATTTTTTTTTGGCTTAATCCGTTCACGGGCTGGCGCGTCACACCTGTCGTTAATCACCCCCTGTAGTCTTTGTATACACAGGTGACTCGGCTTTATCTCTTCACCAGCTATAATCCCATATACATGTAGCGCACGTTACACTCGTTAATTCTCTTTTCATGCTGATGGATTAGGGGTGGAAGGGTTCAGGTGAAAAGCGATTTGATTCTCTCTGGAAGAGGGTTGGAGCTCTAGGTGAAAACAAGCTTAGAACATCCAGATTAGCTGCTCTCTCGGCTATATAAAGAGCTTCATTTTTTCTAATCTCTGCCCACTTCGTCTTGTTGTACACTATCAGTCACGAGGCAGACGCTGGAAGTAGCAGATGTTTGCAGTATGGTTTACACAGAGGTTACCTGCTAATAGGATTTTGTCAGAATAGGGTGAGTTGCTATTAAAATGAACATTTAAATGGGTTGTTAATATGGTATCTGATGTTAATGAGCTAACACCTAACATTGAGGATTATGACCTCCCAGAGGGGCGTCTCGCCAAATTCTCCAGTCTTGACTATAGTCTTAACTGTCTAAAGACTGTGGAGCACGTTAATGGGTGGTCTCCTTACTAATTTCACTTGACCAGGCCGGCAGGGTCAACTAGGCTAGGTAATTACAACCACAAGGGCGGCTACTCAACATGCAAGTAGACCTACTACTACGAGATTGTCTTTTGACCACTCTGCCGCCGCCTGCTGGTCTGGCGATTACATGCTCTAGTATAGTTCTCCGCTCTTTTCGTCAGATGACGCCACAATAGGGTTTTTGTACATTTCCACGATACTCGCGAACATTTTAAACGCATAATGACCTATAATAAGCAACAAAGCACACTTCTAATATATTGAATATAAGAAACATGTCAACGTTGTGTATTTCTGATAGAATGAGGCAGATTCTTTGAAATATCAACTAAACTATAGTGAGATTGAAAATACTACACCATATCTAAAGCGATATAAAAGCTATATAAAGTCAGAACCTCTGACGGATCGGTAGGATCACTCAACCATTCGTCCTCGAAAGCAACACAGGGTTCCCGTCCAACAGGACTTTGAGCCTTGACGCTTTTGAGGAGGTTTGATCTCATGCTGCTTAACATGTGGTGTAATTAATCAACACCGCGGCCCCTCTTTAGGGGCCACACAATAAACAAAGAATAAAAAAGGGTAGGACTTAGGTTTAAAGTGAATCTCCCAGGATTTTGGCGAGGTCGACAAAGGAGGAGATAACAGATTAAACTGCAGGAGACTATACGCAAACCTTGATACTCTCAGAGGGGGAGCTCCATATTGCGGACCTGTGGTCAAGGTAATTACAACCACAAGGGTGGCTACTCAACATGCAAGTAGACCTACTACTACGACATTGTCTTTTGACCACTCTGCTGCCGCCTGCTGGTCTGGCCATTACATGCTCTAGTGTAGTTCTCCGCTCTTTTCGTCAGATGACGCCACAATAGGGTTTTTGTACATTTCCACGATACTCGCGAACATTTTAAACGCATAATGACCTATAATAAGCAACAAAGCACACTTCTAATATATTGAATATAAGAAACATGTCAACGCTGTGTATTTCTGATAGAATGAGGCAGATTCTTTGAAATATCAACTAAACTATAGTGAGATTGAAAATACTACACCATATCTAAAGCGATATAAAAGCTATATAAAGTCAGAACTTCTCACGGAACGGCATCTGCAACAGATCACTCAACCATTCGTCTTCAAATGCCACACAGGGTTCCCGTCCAACAGGACTCTGAGCCTTGTCGCTTTTGAGGAAGGTTTGATCTCATGTTGCTTAACATGTGGTGTAATTAATCAACACCGCGGCCCCTCTTTAGGGGCCACACAATAAACAAAGAATAAAAAGGGTAGACCTTAGGTTTAAAGTGAATCTCCCAGGATTTTGGCGAAGTCGACAAAGGGGTAGATAACAGATTAACCTGCAAGAGACTATACGCAAACCTTGATACTCTCAGAGGGGGAGTCCCATATTGCGGACTTGTGGTCAGATCTATCCCTTCTAGGGGGCAAGTTGCATGTCGTAAATGTCTACTACAGACATTGGGATATATTGTTAATCTTACTCTAGGGTCTCCATAATTAGACCCTGAATCCGTTGTTAAACGGGTGTGAGGGGGTGGTAACTAATACTTATGAGATGTTAGCTTAGTTCATAGTCTCCTTACCAATTTTCACTTGACCAGGCTGGCAGAGCCAACTAGTCTAGGTAATTATAACCACAAGGGCGGCTACTCAAGATCTAAGTAGACCTACTACTACGAGATTGTCTTTTTGGTCCTTCTGCTGCTTAGTTATTACATCCTCCAGTCTAGCTCGCCACACCCTTTGAGCAGCACCACCATTGCCTCGGTAAAAGTGTAGGGTGTGTGCTTTCCACCTTCAGGTATCCATAGATTCGATCACTATCACCCCCCTTGAAATGACTTCAGCTGTTAATTAGGGCGTAAAGCCACCAACCAAGTCCCTGTCAAAAGATGTGAATAACGAAACGCGCTAGTATAGTTCTCCGCTCTTTCGTCAGATGGTGCCACAATAGGGGTTTTGTACATTCCTACGATGCTCGCGAACATTTCAACGCATAATGAGCTACATAGGCAACAAAGCGCGCTTCTAATATATTAAAATATAAAAAACAATTCAATATTGTGTATTTCTGATAGAAATGAGGCGGTTTCCTTAAATACCGACTAAACTATAGCGAGATGAAAAATACCACACCATATCTAAGGCTTTATAAAAAACTATAGAAAGTCAGAACCTCACACGGATCAGCATTCTGTTTGCAACGGATCACCCCTGACCCACTGGTCCTCGCATGCCACACACGGCTCTGCCGTGTTTGAGCTTTGAGGTATCACCCATCAAGTGATCCATGCCGCCCAACATGAAGCGTAATTAATAGCTGCTGTTGCATAGCACAGTGGCAGCATCTAACTAACTCTAAAGAGTTAGTCGGCCCCTCTTTAGGGGCCACACAATAAACAAAGAATACCCTGAATCTGGGACCTGCGGGCGAGGGCCCCAACTGTGAAGTCATTATTGGCCACATTGGTAATATCAATTAAAACTTTAGACAACACCCACCTTAAGTATCATTAACGGACAATATCAATGAACTCAGCATCCGCCTGGTTACCACATTTAGCACCAATTTTACAACTCACAGGGGCCACACTAGCCTCACCGCGCTTTTTTATTGCTCTGCTGATTTCTCCAATCCAAAACATGAGGTATCTAGTCTAGCTGTGAGCTCATTGGGCCAAACAAAAAAATAATCCGTGTTCAGGTAACATGGTCCAAAAAAAAATAGGGTAGGTCTACGTCGCCTAAGGCGACGAAAGCGCGTCAAAGCGTTTACAGGGTTCGAGCCCGTGAGCTGCTCCTTGGGGCTGCAAAAAACGCTTAGACACTGAAATCCCATAGGGAAAAAATTTTGGGTTTTTGGACTTTAGGCCTTAATTTGAGGGTGATCCCGGGCTGATAGAAAAATAATTCTTGGACGAGCGGATAGCTCTGGATCTCTTTTATCTAAAACAGCGAAAAATTGATTATGGTTTCGCCGCAATTCATCCGACGGGGGGTAATCAGCCCCCCCCTCTGCCAATCAAGGCAGTGAATCTTGGCGACCGTGCGATCACTCACGGCCACCGCGACGAACCGACAGAAGAGATCGGCATCTTAGTATGATTCGTGTGACCTACTTAGAGGCTCACACGGTGGAGGTGTGTCCGGCGTTCGGCGCGCTGATTGGCTACTGGTGGGAGGCGCTGTGCCGCGTCAAGAACTTCACCTATTTGGGGCGGCTGTTAAAGGCGCACTGAGTTGAGGTGCACCTTTAAGCAAGAGCGCGATCCGGCCTAGTCTTGCGGACCTCTGTTTAGAGAGTGTAGCAAGCGGCTATGTCGCGCTCTCCAACCACAGGCTTAACAGTGGTCCGCAAGACTAGAGTGCAAGACGCGTGCACACACAGACCGAACAGACACACACAGACCCACACACCCACACACTCCTATCAGTGAGACGTCTAGCAGATTCGGGAGAGGCGACCAGGGAGGTACTCTCGGCTAGCGGCCACTAATTGCCTGTTTAGATAAGGCACAGAAACAAGGGTGATGACAGACTACGTGTTCAAGCAGCCAACATGCCCTGACACTTGATAATGGGTGTGGACCGCTAAATTCGATATGGTGACATGACCATTTCTTATAATCGACAAACGACATGAGGTCTAATGACAAGTGACATGAGGCCCAAAAAATCATAGTGACAGGTGACATGAACATTTCTTAAAATCGACATGGGATATGAACATTATTAAGTGACATTGTCATGTGACATGGTCATTTTCTAAGATCGACATTCGACATGGGGACCCCCTATCCAGAGCCCCTTGATAGATGACAGCTGTTGTGTGTAAGAAAAGTGTATGCCTCACAATCAAAAGATGATAAAAGGCTTTATCCCACTCGATGTGGGTTTTGAATCAAATATCAAGGGATCAAATATCAGATCGATATTTGACGTCGTCAAGTGATATCTGACGTTGTCAATCACTTTTACTATGTAGTCAAGGTCGTAAAAACAGAGCCCCCTGATTGGTCAACAGCATGAATGAAAGTTGCATCTCAAACTTTTAATACTCGGTATGGGGCCCCGTGGGGCTGGGACCAATATTTGCAATTTTCGGAAATACTGTCGAGAATTTCTAGATGGAAACACCTTGTCTGGGGTAATTTGACCTCTACTCTTCGATATTCAAGTAATACTCAAGCTATTCTGACTCTAAACATGAGTAAAACAGTCATTTACCAGCGTTATCGGCAGCGCCGACATCAATAACTGCTGATCTCCCTTGGTTACATGACCCAGCTCCGTTTCTAAGGCCTCATGGATCGGGGCCCTGAAGGGGGATCTGCAGAGGCCCTATATCGGGCCCTAGATATGTACATTATATTAATATCTCATAACTTAATTTACTCTAAAATCTTTTGATAGTTCATAACCTTGACCCTTATCTCCTTTTCTCGCGGGATAAAGATAGAATTTGGTTGTTGGCGTGGCCTCTCGTGGATATCTGCTCTTCTCCACGGCACCTCTCGAGCCCCCTGCGGGGCCTCTAGGGGCTGCTAGACGTCTCTCTGCTATGTAGTGTGGGATGTAAAAGAACCCTTGTCTCGGTAAAAGGGCCAATAGATTCGATCACCATCACCGCTCTTGAAATGACCATAGCTGTTAACTAAGGCGTAAAGCAACCCACACACCCACACACCCACACACCCACACATTTTTCTGTATGAGCCTTCAGACCTCAAGCTGCTCAGTGTACGGGACTAGGTTTTGTCATAGGCCCTACGGACGCTACTCAAGGTAAAAATAAGAGAGCTGTCTCACCATGACATTGGGCTGGCTGTAGTTTTTTATGTTTCGGTACCTACAACCAAAACAGCCAGTACCCGCCCCAGGGCTTCATGTCGCACGCGGGAAAAGTATAACGGTGGCGCCAACTGTCGGAATAGCGGGTACACTACGTCAGTAGTTCTTTTGTTCTCCGCTGAGTGACTGGGCGAAATGTAGTCGGTAGCTCTATTTTCTGTGCACTGTTCTGTTCATTTTCTACACTTAACACTTAAATAGACCGCGTGTTTGTACAAGCTAACCGTTTTTATCAGTGCAAAAATTAAATAAGCATCGGATAGAACACTAAAAAAATGAGAAAGTAATCCAGCGCTTAGTATAAGGCACCAGTTTTATCATGAGACACCGAAAGTCTGGTTTTTTTAAGGTGGATAAGACAGTCGACTGAGAGCTCCAAACTAACCAAAAACGTACCAGAGGGAGAACGTACCCGACAGGGCAGGGGCCTTCTACACCCCGGCTCTGATTGATGAGCAAGCGACAAGTGCTACAGAGGGCCTATTCCTCTTTTGAGGTGGGCCCGAAATTGAACAAAAGAATAAACTCAAGAAAAAGCCTTAGGCTTAAAAGAGTTGTAGATACTGATTTTAACGAAGAAGTCACATTCATTAGTTTACAAATAGCCCGTGTAAGTACGCCCATGTCTTGCTTATTTCTCATAGGGTTGTAAGATAGTCACATCATGATGCACATCATCATAAACGCAATCATGATACCTTTCATTGTAAGTAGACTCGCCTCTCTGCCCTCTCTTTTAGAGAGGGCAGAGAAGCGAGTCTCACTCTTAAAAAACCCTGCCCCTCCCCCCCTCCCCCCCTCCCCCCCCCATGCATCTTAAAGAGTGCCCCCCAGAGTGCCCCTCTCCCCCCCTCCTAGAAAAAAAGAGCCGTATTTTTAAATTATTTTTTAGCAAGCTTTTTCAGCTTGCTTTTTTTTTCTTTTTTTAAATTTATTTATCCATCAAAATCTCAAGTGACTTATTTTGAAATTCGCGCCAACCTAGTAGTCACGTGACCCCCTTAAGTAGGTCACTTCCCGTCACGTGACCTATTTGAATTTCCCGCCAACATGGTGGTCACGTGACCCTCTTAAGTAGGTCACTTCCGGTCACGTGACCTATTTGAATTTCCCGCCCAAAGGTCACGTGACCGGAAGTAGGTCACTTCCGGTCACGTGACCTATTTGAATTTCCCGCCAAAAGGGAGGCCTCTCATTGGCTGCTTTTGAATTTCCCGCCAAAAGGGAGGCCTCTGATTGGCTGCAGGTCGATTGAGTAATAAACAGTACTTAACTATAGTCCCGTTCCGATACATACTATACTACTAGTACATGTTTCTCTTTCTTTTGCACCGGGTTTGGAATCTCTAAAGGTTGAAATGGAGAAAAAATCATTGGCTGAGATGAGTTTGGACCCTGTCTCAGCCGTTGTTTGTGAAATGACATAAAAAGGACTTACGACCAGCTATTACCCTTGTTTTGTAAGACTTCATGACCAGTAATATTCTTACGACTGCATTGTGAAATGCACTATATATGACCTTACGACTGCAAAAGGAACATGTCTTTAACTTACCCATATGACAATGTACTACACCTACTATTTTGTACGAGAAATGGTAATGTTCTGTCGTAATAGTATTTGACTATCGTACATTGTTATGAATCGAGCCCCTGGTCCCTGAACACATGATGTTCTCATCTTCGATTACTTCTAAATAGTTTATTTTATATGATGTATTATAGCAGGCATTTGTAATGTTGGATGTGGCGGAGGGGAATCAGCCAGGAATGTGCGAATATTTGTCCATTAAATATTCTGTTTTTTTAAATTATTATTACAATAGATCTTCATTGTATGTATGTCCCCCAAAAAAAAACAAAAAACACGCAAGTCAATGGGAAAGCAGTTTTAGAGGCTTTGTTAAATTGTTCATATAATGTTTGAAAAAATATAGAATTTAGCATATTCAGCAACCAGTCTTGTATTCCTAAGGGACTAAATTATAGGTTTTATCGACTGACGTCCCCTTATACCACAGCGGTGAAAGCAGCAAAGTTCTGTTATTTGGCGTCCGTTGCTACCATTGAGACCCATGCAGCCTCCCAATAGGCGCACCATATGGTTATATACCAACAATTCCTCTTATAATTACATATAGCCTAAAGAACAGACCACATCACATGCCCCGCCCCTCACCTCCCCACACATCGACCGGCGCGTATTTACATCCCTCTGCCGACACCTTTAGTTCCAACAAGGCACACACGGGGGCGCCCCGATGTGATTTCGGGCATTATTTCCAAAATGACACTCTGGGGTATTGCACAAGAATTGTTAGTTCTGCAGACAATACGCCCATACCATGTGGCTCTCTGACGGTAAATATTGCTCAGAAGAATGCCGATAACGCCTGGCCGGGGTGGCGGCGTGTCATTGTCGCCCCCGGTAAGGAGGCAGATATTTTGCCGGCGTTTGCTCAGCGTTTGTCGTAAACGCCGCCGTTAGTTTGAGTGCGCTGCCTCCGGGGCCGTCGGGCGTCTATAACGACCGATATGTCGTCACCTGGACGTATTGTCTCCTGTTTGACGTCCGGGGGTGGGAGGAACCCCCCCCCCCCCCCCCCCCACCACCACCACCACCACCACCCCACCTGCTTCTCCGTCCGATGAGATTACTATAAAGACTAAAGGGGAGGGAGAAGGGAATGTAGGGAGCTATAGGGATGGGGGCGGAGTGCCAATAATGTCACACCTCTGTGAGAGTAATGGCTTCTGGTTATAGAATTTATTGGTGAATTATACATGTCAATGTATATGTGTACATAATGGCGGGAAGGTAGGTATGATATGGCGGTGAAAGGGGTCAGTGGGAGGGCAGAGAGAGAGGAGGACTAATGATAGTGCTAACAGATATATACGGGACTAGCGCATTAGGCTATGGGGGCAGCCATCTTGGCTCAGAGCAATGCATTGTGGTTAGACCCCCGACTCCAGAGCAGTGCATCATGGGAGAAATTCTTATCAGCCCCTTTGTTCAAGGTGTGAGGAGAGGAGATTAGCCTGATAAGGAGATTAAGTTTAGCCCTCGACTAGCCTACCTCGGGTAACAGGATGTGGTCGTCCCATGCATACACATTTTGGGGACAATTTAAAGTGGCATAATCACCAAGCGTATCGCATGCACTCACAATTCTAGTACTGTTCTAGTCTACTATGTGGTTAAGTGCAGGTGGTGAGACTGCCTCTTTAAGTTTTAGTTAATGTAAAATTTCATGAAAATGTTCTTGACGATCCCCTATCCCCTCAGTTTTTAAAATCAGGTAATCGCTATTTACATTATTTGCAAGATGGACAGTGGAAAGACACACAGAACTCTTAAATGTCAAGAATGATTGATTCTAACTTTCTTGACCATCTCAGAAATTCAGGGAATCCTATCAAAGTGTTTGGAGCTTCCGAGATATAAGTCACGCGAGAATTTCCCTATAATTATCTTCATGTTTATTATAAAAATTCACATACAACATAATCACATATTCGACATATATTTAGAAAAGGAGTTCCTAAAATGCGAGTGAACGTCCCGCGAGCCGGAGTAGAACCAGCGACCTAAGGATGTCAGGTATATCATGAGACGACTACAGTCCTCCGCTCTACCAACTGAGCTATCACGGGCTCACCTGGACGCGGGCCACAGCATGTACGGCGCATCCTGTAAAGCGTCTCCAGTGGCGGATTTAGGGGGGGTGCGCGGGGGCGCGCGCCCCCCCTTTTTTGAGCAAAATTTACATTTTTTTAATGTAAAATTTGGCACAAAAGTTAAAAATGGAGAATCTTTCCTATAGCGCGCACCCCCCTTTTCAAAATCCTGTATCCGCCACTGGTCTCATACTTGGCTATAGTTATAGATATACATGTAGCTATGGAAACTGCATTTCCTTAGTTATAGTCAATATACATGTAAAACACAATCCAGTTCCTCGTTGTCACTTTCACTCAATTTTGTTAATTTCAGCTGGCTGCAATAAAATAGGTCCGTAGATTAATTTGCAGAAGGGGCGTGTATATAAGTGTTTTACTTCAATTGTAAAATAGAGGACGATGAATCTCAGTTTCCCAATATGGCTCTCCTTGAGTGGCCACATGCTCTACACGTCTCCAGGTGCGTGGATCCAGACGGGGCGGGTGTGCTACGGCCGGACGGCAGGTGTGGGGACGGCCGCCGTGTACCTCCAGTACCCGCCCGCCATCCTGTCAGGGGTTTAACAAAATCATCTATAGGTCCAACGTCAGAATCAGACATGTGCCTCTGCATAGGTAAAAGTCGACACGGTTGACACGGCGACACGGCCGTTTTAGGCTCTTTTGGAAATCGACGGACACAGGAAGATTGGGGATAAAAGTCGACCCACAGGGATTTCTCTCGAAGTTCTTGTACATGTATACCTAAAAAGCGACACAATTACACTGCTCTTCTGCTAAAAATCGACACAACGACATGGTCAAAATTGTGGGTGTCCATGTCGAGGCACAGACAAAGGCATCACACATGTATAAGACCAACGTCTCACTCATATGCATTAGTTCCCATCAGTATCTAACGTACCCGGTATATATACACATGATATATGTGCGCTATCAAATTGCTATAACATTCACATTGCGTGGTTAGCTCCCGAATCCCGCACTTTAATAGTACACACGTATTTAAAATTAGTATATAAGAATCCAATTTGCAGATTCCTGAAGCCACATCTATGATTTCGTTTTCTCGTCATATATCTTTGATTTTAGGGTCGTAAGCGTCTATCTAAACTGTGCAGCAGGCGATCTCTGTCACCAACTGGGGTACAACACACCAAATCTACAAACCTTGGGTGTGTCTCACAGTTTGTCCACGCAGGAAATAATATGGTCCTACAGCCATCAATGCAATTCAAATATTTCTTTAAGAATTCAGGAAATTCTCTCAAAATACCTTAGACTCACAACGTCCTGTGGATATCATATTTCAGTGACGCCCATCGCCAGACACCACGCCTCGTCACTGATGAAATAATACAAATGAATATTTTTCACCGGAGGTCGAGATGCCTCTAGATCAGCCACCCTCCCTCTACCCAGAACAGATGAAATATTTCCCCTAGAGGTCATTGGGGTCGTCGGGGCACAGATCTGGTGTTTTCGTGTCCCCTGAGTTTATTCCTCTTTCAGAAGGACAAATGACGACCACACATTATAGGAATTCCTCCGCGCTCTATCACAACCAATCAATGGCTCCATGCACGAGGTACTATATTTACCCACGTTCCAACACCGGGGTGGACTGGACTATTTTCTTACGGCCAAGAGGTCACATGACCTCTGTACCCAGCTTCTCAGACCCCACACAAGCTGGCGCCACGCGAGTTGGACGCCCGCACATGCGCACTGACCAGTGGCTAAACAAACTCTTCTGATCGTTCTTACATGGAGTCTGTACAGGACAAATAACCACGTGACCATGGTGTTGATGACGTCATGACGTAACGTCAGCGTCCTACACCTCCCACCATGTGGATAAACAATCAGGGGAGGCTGGGGCTGTAAATATTGGGGGTTTCATGGGTCTGTGTTTGTAAACCCGGGTTAAATGAGATTATGTAGGGTGTAGAAGTAACGCAGACCTGTCAATTGCTGCACACTAATGTCTGGTGTTCAGTAGCTCGGGTGGGAAGGTTATTGGGGTGGGTGAGGAGTGCCTCCAGCTTACCTTATGGCGATGGCATACATTGAACATGGAACAACCTAACACACCTTCAGATACTAGATTTGGTGAACAGGAGTGTTTATATTATGGATATATTGCAGCAATAAAGGTCGGGTAAAACAAGTGACAATACATCCGTTAACAATGCAATGTACATAGAAATAGCAGAATGAGGCCCATTATGAACTGCCAGTTACATGTACTAGTATATTAATTTATCATGCATATTCACGAACACATAATGTATCAAAGACTCTCGCTCAAGGTGGCGCATTATATATACTATGAAGGCGTAGAAGATTTATACATCCCGGGCAATGTCATATATAAACAGCGTTTTGTCCAGATTCATCTTAACGGCTCAACACAATTTCAGACATATGGAGTAAACTCTAGTGTTTCCCCCAGGCAGTCCTGCAAGCTCCGTTAACAATTACATCATGTTGTCAAGAAGGTGCTACAGCATCATGTGTAACGTCAAGATGTTGGTATATATCTGTACTTGTGTAAGAGTACATTAAAGGTGTACTTCTTACCTCATCTACAAATATCCACATACATACCCACACAAATACCCCCACGTGTGCTATCTTACCCCTAGTACACACCAACGACAAGGTATTTGTTGTTACTGATTCTACCACGTGTAGGTACTTGACAGGGGACCCTGTTGGATATTGCTGCGGTATGTGGCTTCAGAGCTTTGCTTTCGTCCAGAGCTTTCGTCCCGAGGTTTGCTTTCGCCCAGAGCTTTAGGCCAGAGCTTTCGTCCAGAGCTCTAGGCCAGACATATCCTAAAAGGTGTATAGGTCAGGGCCCACATAGCATATATTATATGGTAATACATGACAACATGACAGACACATGTATATGTGAACATGACAGCCACATGTCTGTCAACATGACAGACACATGTATATCAACATGACAGATACAATGTCAACATGACAGAGTCATGCACACTCATGTATGGCAATATGTTGACATGCATGATTGTGTTGGTCAAGTTGACATATTGACAATTATTAAAAGTAATCTCACCATATCAGATGACCGAGAGTCCCCCATCATCTAATATATTAGGATGACTCTACTTGTATGTGATGCATAATTGCATTGGTGGGCCACACAATTTGGGCAGTATTCTACACTGTGCGGCCCTTAAACGGTCCCCTGATTATTTTCCCTGGCTTAACCAGTGCTTGTTCCGACCTCCGCTGCCCATCCCCGACTTCCACTACCCATTCCCCGACTCCCACTGCCCATTTTCCGGCTTCCCCTGCCCATTACCCGGTTTCCCCTGGCCCTTCCCTGACATTCCCAGTGCCTTTCCTGACCTCCCCTGTCTCTTGCCCGACCTAGCCTGCCTCATCCCTGATATTCCCGTGCCTTGACCGACCTCCCCTGTCTCTTGCCCGACCTCCCCTGTTTCTTCCCTGACATTCCCAGTGCCTTGCCCGACCTCCCCTGTTTCTTCCCTGATATTCCCAGTGCCTTCCCTGACCTCCCCTGTTTCTTCCCTGACATTCCCATTACATTGCCCGACCTCCCCTGTGTACTTCCTTACATTCCTAGTGCCTTGCCTGACCTCCCCTCTCCCTTGCCCAATCTCTTCAGTTGTCATATTTGAATAATTCCAAAAACTGTCGGAAATTCCTTTGATAAAGAAACGTATCAAATGATAAATAAAATTTACTTACAACCTTTGCATTGTGAGGTGACAATGTGTACCCCGGTCTCTATCCCCCCCCCACCCCCTCCCAGGCAGCCCCCACCCAAGTGGCCCAGACGAAAGCTGTTTACTAGAGGGTTTTTTGTCTGCTATATGTAAGGGTTGCATGAATCGTTCACTGCTTTACTTAAGCAATTTTAAGCGGAATGAATCGTTCCAACTTGAGAAATGGGCCCAGAGGGGTCAAAAGCGGACTGGCGACTTGTCAACCTGTGCTGTTTTCCAAACGACCTGGCGACCTTTAGACAAAATTGTCAATATCAAGCTATATCATAAAGGGTCTAAAAAGGCGACTTTGTAACATAGGACCTTGGCGACTTTCCGGCTTTAGCCTTGGGGGACCCCTCTGCACCCCCATACATCATGCTGACCCATCTGAAGTATTTGCTTTAGCTAAGATTACTCTATAATATTTGTTATTATTTCATTTTGAGATCTGGGCCTCGATTCATAAGTTTATACTACTCTCTTACTTTTTCCGTCACAGTCGTAAGTAAAGCTACAACTTTTAGAAAAAACGATTGCAGACCCATTTCACAATAGATAGTTGTATTTAGGTGAACTAGGGGTAGAAGTAAATGGAATTACGATTGGGAACATATTCAGTCGTACAGCATGATAGAGATTGTATATCCCCCCGTCGTATAAAGTGAGAAATATAAATTTATTTGAATATTTATTTGAATATTGTGGTGTTTCCCGGAGATATGACGTCATATTGGGTGAGAGGTCAGGGGTTCCCACCAAGTCGTACAACTAATAATGGAATTATGGGATGGTTTTTGCATAATTAAAGCTGGTCAACCGGAACAGGAAAAAAATGCTACTAGATGGCAGGTCAGAAAGGTGTTTTTTTTCATGGCAGGTTATAATACTGCAGGAAAATGTGTCATGGCACCTTCTGTGCGATTTCTCATAATGACCACGGTTTTATTTCTAAAATATTCACTGTATAAAACATACATTTCGGTACTATTATGTCTTTATATAGTGCACTACATCTTTCTCTTTCTTTTCTACTGTGTTTCCAATCTCTAGAGATTGAAATAGAGAAATATACATCGGCTGAGATGAGTTTTGACCCTGTCTCAGCCGTACATTGTGCAATGAGAAAAAACCTACATACGACCACCCTTTACCCATATATTGTATGACTTCCTGACACATAATATCCATATAATAGCTTTGTGAAATGCATCAGAAATCATATTACGACAGGGAAAGGGACATATCATTAGCTTGCACCTATGGAACAGTACTGAACATGTTAATTTGTACGAGAAACGGATTTGCTCATTCGTTACATATCTGACCAGTGGTACATTGTTATGAATCGAGCCCCAGGGATGCATGTAGCACCTTTGTCGTATTTTGTAGTTTGATGGGATTATCCCATTCAACAACAAAGCAGACTATGTGTGCGAGTATGTCCACTTACATTGATTGAGATGTCATTTGGTCTTCTTCATTGTCTGATGTATGTTGTATATTGTTGTCGAACTATAGCCTGCAATAATAGGAAAATGGTGTGGTCATAATCTGGTTTGACATAAATATGTAAAAAATATGTCAAATCTTTTTTCATGAAAGTAATGACATTATTTATTTTAGATTTTTGAAAAATGTTTACCTCGTGTGTTTATTGGCAGGTATTTGTTAGAAACCTTTCTGTGATATATATGACATGTGGTAATATGGCAAAATAGCTCACCTCGTTGTTATAGTCCATAATACAGCTCCCTCTGAATGTTTTCTATGGGTGATCGTATGGGGGCTTAGTACACCATGTTAATGGTATCATAAAGTACATTAACATTGATGTATACACATCTTAATGCATTTTTTGATAAAACAGACAATACTATCTAGAGAGTGTCCATATGTTGTCTTATTTTCAGTCACAACAAATAAATGCATCGATAAACACGGAAATATCATAATACCACTTTAGGAGCAGGAGCTATCCATCTCAGAAATCTTAGGGCTCATGCCCTATACTATATCTCGAAGTTGATAGCACAGCATATTGGCTGAATTGCGCATTGGATACAGAAAGGACGATGTGACTATGAAAGTAAGATATTCAAGCACCTACATGTTTCACCCAGACAGCAAAAGACAAGGAGACGGTGGGAGAGAGAGAGGGAGAAGAGATGTGATATGTACATGTATTGGGCCCACTGCACGTCCTTATCACTACGACCCTAGGTAGAGTTCCATAAATTTATCAAATAAAACGTGCACCAAAGATATGGTGCAGGTTTCAGGAGCATTCACACATGCGCACCCAGCATTTGACCCGTGAAACAGAGTATACATGTAGCTGGATAAGTACATTTTTCAGCAGCAGACATTGTCAACTGTCTGTTTCTCCTCCACACCCTCTGATACCACAAGCCACCACCAGGAGGAAACAGCACCCAGGGGAGTTGTAAAGGATGGGCTGATATGTCTACAAACACGGTAAAGTTATGTGAAGTACAAGGTGGGTAATTCTGATATGTCTCTAAACACAGGAGGGTGTGTGAAGTACAGATGGGTAATGCCTTAATCAACACCAGGCCTCCTGCAGGTTTAGATGTACCTGGTATTGTCCTCCAGCACCAAGCCTCTTAACCTGTTACCTTTTACATTGTAGGGCATCGAGTATAATGTGCGATACCTGGTAATACCTGTAGTCACGTAGGACTGTCTTATAGCAGCGCCATTATACTACCATGCATCACGTATAGTATTACATGTATCATCTATAGAGGCAGGGGATAAACCGAAGTGATGACATTGTGTGCATTGGGATAGATCTTTACGGTAGCATCTAAGGTGCCTCCTTATGGTATGATATTTCAATTACCGGTACTTTAGTATCGGTGGCCATGATTGTATAACCATGTTATTTGCTGTTTGAAACGAGAAGACCTCCCAGTTGCTGCATGTAAAGTATTTAAGTATTGAAAAGTTTATTGGACATTCACCTCAACGAGGAACTATTCCATAAACAAGTTACAGAGATGGTTACAAGTCTGATGATATAAATAATAACAGTAATATAATTAATTGCCAGATAACCAGTCCACGAAGGATCTCACGGTCCCAATTAAGAAAATCCGTATGGCCAGACCCCAGGGCCAGACAACTTTTTCAGGCCAGCCAGCTGTTGTATTATAAGTGCATTTTCAGAATTTCCATAAACCCATTGTGTGCCAATACATATTATATACATATAATATTTGTTGTTTGAAATTTTATCATATCACCGAGGGTTGCTGGCCCAGTATTGAGACTGAATAATATGTAATTATTTTATTTTGAACTTGAACTTGATAGAAACGAGTGGTTACTGAACTTATGTACTACACAGCTGGCCTATCGTCATGATTGAGCTATACGGCTTGAAGTATTCTCAGTACCGAGTTTTGTGAACATGTCCGGGTATGGGCTGGACTGGTACCCCTATAGGTCTGTCTGTGATGCATGCAGGAACCCCTGGAGTGGCAGACTGGTGCAGGAGACACAGCCATCAGCAGCAGCATGTGGACCTCATGACTGGGGGCTGCTGGCTGCCTCCTCCTGTGGGTATAACTTGTACAACTCTAACCCCAGACACCTCCACGGTATCAACTGCACCTAACAGAAGCACCACTAAGTGCACACATATTTTCCTGATTATTTGATACAAGGGAAACGCGTGCAGGGTGGTTTGGGTGGGTGAGTGGGTAGGGTGTTGTTGGTGAAATGGTGGTCTTGGGGATGGGAGCCTTTGGAGGCTCCTGAAAGCAGTTTATTATCATACAAATAGCATCATCATATCGTAGAAGACAGGCATCAAGCAATACGACTTGAGATATGAAGTAAACATGTACTATGTTATCTTTTTAATTAAGTTTACTAAACTTAAAAGGTATGCTTTTTGAACTGTTTTCATTCAGAATAATTCAGACTCTATGACCGGGTTTTCCCATTTGTGAACACATGCAATATGATAAACCTTGACCTACCTTCAGTACTTCACTGCTATAGGCTTAGGGGGGGTGGTTATTCAGTCAAAATGAAGCTGGGAATGCGGGACCCATCCTAAAAGATGGAACTCATCATGAGAAACAAGAATATGACCTCCATTTTTGATTTTGAAACCTCTAACCCCCCCGTACGCCCCCTCCGAAGATAAAAAGTTGGAAAATATTAAATTAATTCAATTTTAATTAATTTTCTTGTTTCCATGGGGTCTACCTCCCTTTAAATGGACATAAAACCACTTTGATATAGAATATAAAAATACAATGCACTAAAATGAGCAGTTTTTAGCTATCTGAAAATTTCAAGATGGCCGCCATTGGCAAAAAACACCATTTTTGAGCTCTCTTTTTAACTCTATGTGGTCTAACTGACATAAAATGCATATAAAAGTATTCTAAAATGGAATATAAAGATATACTGTACCAAAGGCAGATATTTCAAGGTTTTGAAAAATCCAAGATGGCCACCATTGGCAAAAAATATTGTTATTCAAGCTTCAGAAATGCTATTCAAGCGGTAGAAATATTTTGTTTTTCTTCTTGGGCTGCAACTGAATAAATGATATGACCAAATAGTTGCAATATCACTTCCAGCCCCTCCCACCATCCAGTAAACTATTTTGAAAATATGAAGCATTGTGTAGTTCTGTTAAATACATGTAATTCTTCCTATATGTATTGAAATAAGGACCAAATTTATCTACATGACAGTACTTAGATGCTGTTTACAAACGTAATGGAGGCACAGGAAGTAATCATCAATTGGCAGCAGACCTCAGCCCCTGCCCCCTGTCTGGGCTTGTATGTATAGGCCTACTAGTATACTAGCCTTTATGCTGGAAAGTCAGGGATTATTGACTATGGGAGGGAATAAGTTTTGTCTCTACTGCTTTTCCCTTAATCATGCTGAAAGCAATTATCTTACATGTTAACAATTTTCCTGTGATTATTAGAAAATAGAAAGGTGATAATCAAATTATAACTTAAGTAGAGTATCTCAGAATCATTCACAGATACATAATGCCTGCAGTATACTTAATGAAGCCTTATATCTACCCCAACTCGGGCAGCAAAGAGCTCTCTGACGTTCAGATGTAAATAAAGAGACTCCTGCTGTTACTGATGGCCAGCAATTTCAAATTTAATTATCTTTCTAAAACATATTGGGTTCTAAAAGCAAGCACTGACATTGATATACACACCCAACCAGTATCTACACAACAATCCAAAGTATTTAATCATAGGGAGTCTGCTATGTTCCTACCGCACTGTGTGCTGTACTCTCAAAACTCAACTTTGTCTTGAACGCACCTGTGATCAGTTTATTTCATTGTTGAGTACATAGGCATAGAAAGCAAATTTTCATTAGGGGGGCCAGGGGGGGCGCTTCTACCAACTTTGAGTATTGGTTTTTATCCATCATGTTTGCACGCTTACATAAAATTGTATGGAAAAGAAGTATTTGAGCCACCTCTAGTTCTGATTTGGGGCCCAACCCCTTCTGCCCCCACTTTCTCCTATGCAGGAGAGGTAAGGATTCGGAGGCCCAAACATATTCAGTCCCCCCTTCCTTAGTGAATGGGGGCCCAGGGCCCACCGGCCCCCTCCTTTTCCTATGTCACTGCAGTACCCCTATAAGCATGTGTCTTAAAGTTTAGCACCATTCAGCTTCTAGGGAGGGGCTGTCAAAACCTAGGGGCAAATGCAAAAGGGAAAATATGACTACAAGCCTTGTCCAGAAACCATCATGTATTAGACATAGTACAAGTGACTTGGTGTATAGGAGTTATAAGCCAAGGACAGGGTAATTGTCCAAGGCACTAGGCGGGAATAATTACCC
Organism: Harmothoe impar; assembly: GCA_947462335.1. Lineage (NCBI taxonomy): Eukaryota > Metazoa > Annelida > Polychaeta > Phyllodocida > Polynoidae > Harmothoe > Harmothoe impar. Next base: position 49,074,794 of record OX381712.1, on the reverse strand, counting down.
TTCACGGCCAAGTGTGGTATGAATTTCTATATCTTACAGGGGGTCACATGCACACACCCATTATATTGTAACTGTTGGTTTTGCACTGATGATATTGGATTAGGATCATCCGGGGTCTAGGAGAAAATTATTACTAGGGGGTCCAAGGGGGCTGATGCACACTGACCCTATAAATGCATTTATATGATGTGTATAGAAAAGTGTTTGACTATCCTCTTTTATTATTGGAGGCCTATCCCTCATCCCCTGTTCCCAGCTTTCTCTATGTGGAATAGGAAAGGTGTGTAAATCTTGTGTATTTTATTGTATGATCTTGGGAAATTTCAGGTGGTCCATAAGCCTACATGTTCTACCCCCCCCCCTTCTATAACCAGGGTCCAGGACCCCTTTTATACCTCAGGTCTTGGTTAGAAGAAATTTTCTTCTGCAGAGAATGATATTCAATGATCTATGAATTTACGCTGTCGTTTTTGGCTTATGGCAGCCATCTTGGATTTTTCTGGAACTTCAAAATCCTTCATTTTGGGGTAGTAGGCCATGTCAAAGTACTTTTATATAAGTTTTATGTGAGGTTGGCCACATGGGAATACAAAAGTTGATAATCGGGTTGAAAAATGGTGTATTTTGCCAATGGCGGCCATTTTGAATTTTTCAGATACATCAAAATACCTCAATTTGTTAGTTTATAATTTTGTTATCCACCTAAAAGTAGTTTGATGTAAATTTCAAGGAGGACAAACCCTGTAGAAATAAAAAATTGGATTAAAATTGAATTAATTTAATATTTTCCGACTTTTTATCTTCGGAGGGGGCGTACGGGCGGGTTAGAGCTTTCAAATTCAAAAATGAAGGTCAGATTCATGTTTCTCATGATGAGTACCATCTTTTAGGATGGGTCCCGCAAAAAATTTGCGCTAACCACCCCCCCTAATACTATAGGTTGACTATAATGAGTAACTTACGTTAGACATAGTTTGAGTTTGAAATATTTTTATTTGGCAAAAATCCAATAACCAGTATTGTCTTTCGATGAGTGCCAACAGGGCTGCGTATATCGTTTATAACCAAGTCACAGCTATAATACATAAACATAGTACCCTGTCTCCCAAATTTATCATAACATTACTACGGTGCACCGATGTGCAGATCAGTTTACAATACCATCACCTTTACCATAAACATCCATTACCCACTAATAACTAAGTACTAATTACAGCAGGCGACTAACTAGGTATAGCCCTTTTTGCTACATTCACGCGACTATACACTGTAAAAACAGTGTTTAACTTTAAACAACAAAGAATCACATTATTTGAGTGATTTAAATATGGGAACATATGGCTGTGTCTCACGACCTTGGGCCAATGTTTTTGTCTCTGACTGGGTGCCAGCTCTGACCGGGTGCCAGCTCTGACCGGGTGCCAGCTCTGACCGGCCTGAATAAAAACGGGTAATTTAGGTCAGATGATGATAAGGCTGTGTCTCACGACCTTGGGACAATGTTTTAGTCTCTGATCGGGTGCCGTCTCTGACCGGCTGCCGTCTCTGACTGGCTGCCGTCTCTGACCAGGTGTCAGAAAAAGGTGTTTCAAAAAGAATTATGGCTGTGTCTCACGACCTTGGGACAATGTTTTTGTCTCTGATCGGGTGCCGTCTCTGACCGGCTGCCGTCTCTGACCGGCGCCGTCTCTGACCAGGTTTCAGAAAAAGGTGTTTTAAAAAGAATTATAATCATATATATATATAAGGATTTGGAAAAACGTTATGGCGGTTGTTATATAATCATAGTTATAATTATAATTAGCCTCCTGCTGTAAGTATTTTGACCTTATCAAGCCAAGCCGGTCAGAGACGGCACCCGGTCAGAGACGGCACCTGGTCAGAGACGGCACCTGGTCAGAGACAAAAACATTGTCCCAAGGTCGTGAGACACAGCCATAAAAATGGACAACTAATGACTAGTTTAGAGCGTTTAACATCCATTAACCTTTTCAGACAAATTCTATCTACATCTGCCCTAAATAACCCGATTTTATTCAGGCCGGTCAGAGCTGGCACCCGGTCAGAGCTGGCACCCGGTCAGAGCTGGCACCCGGTCAGAGCTGGCACCCGGTCAGAGCTAGCACCCAGTCAGAGACAAAAACATTGGCCCAAGGTCGTGAGACACAGCCATATAACTATTATTACGGAGAGAGTAATTTTATGATTTGGGGTTTAGACTATGTGCAGAAAAGCTATAATCACTAGGGACAGCTATTCCGTGGGATCTAAGAAAATATATAGCAATATTCTCTCCACCATTCTGTTGTACACATTTCCCAGTTACTTAGTATAGATACTATGTAACATATGTGATGACACTCTACAAAAGTGTTATAAAACAATATCTATCTGAATAAAGATGATAGATTGGACTGATAACATATTCTAATATGCAAATTATGATCAACTTACCTAAACACCTTGTAACTAAACACCTACTATATCTAAATGCTATTTATCTAAATGCCTAATAACTCTAAACACTACAAATGTAAACACTCTATACACTGCATAAAAGGTGTTTAGATCCTAAACACAATCCTAAACACAATCCTGCCCCGTATTTGTCCACACAATATGTTGCTAAACAAGTTTAGATCAATAATATGTTTAGCTCAGTGCTTAGAAATTTATGTGTTTAAATCAATGTGTTTAGGAGAATGAAGTGTTTAGAATGCAAGGGTTTAGCATATTATTGTGTTTATATGTCAACAGACCTTCAGGGAAAATAATGCTTAATCCACTCTTAGAGTTCTTTAAAGAGGTGTCTATGTAGCAGATGTAGCTTTATTGCATCGTGCTCATCATTAAGTAGCATTCTACCCTTGAATCCTACAATGTGTTTTATCATCCTTTTGTATCTTATGAAATTCAAATTAATATACTCAGATTTAAGCACCTTTAGAACAACAATAATGTTCGAGTGGTTATAAAAGCTACAGTCAAGCACAGAGCTGCCATCTGGTATGTGTCTAATATACTATGATCTAAACACTACATGTTTACATCCTAAACACCAATTCTCCATACTGTTTAAATACTAAATATCTGAACATATTCAACGTAAATGTTTAGGTGTTTAGAATAAAAGTGTTTAATTCCTAAACAGAAGGATTCAAAAACACAAACCCAGCAAAATGTTTAGACTTTAAACATGTTTAGACCTAAACATGTTTAAAACCTAAGCACCTTTTTTGCAGTGTAGATCTACACATTATATATCTAAACCCTTCCTTGGTCTAAACTCTATAATTGTAAACACCTACTAGATCTAAACACTTTGCACACTAAACACGTTTTATCTAAACATGTTTAGAAATTAAACATGTTTAGATGGAAAAAGGTGTCTCAAAATGTCGGACAAGATAGTGTTTAGAAAAGTGTTTAGCCGCTAAACATGTGCATTTATCATCTAAACACTGTTTTTACAGTGTAGAAATGCAGTCCGTAGTGACAAACATTTCCAGGTCCATTATTATCAGTGTAGGGGAGTCACATGAATCCCTGGCTCATCTAAGAGAGTCACATGAGGTTCACACAAAGAAAAGAAACGGCGTCAAAGGGAAGTACAGGTTGCCTCCAGAATGACTCCCTTCTGTAGGGGAGCCCAGGCTGCCTAAGTGAGCCTAGGTGAATTCCTGGCTGACCTAGGGGAGTCACATAGCTCCTTGACTCACCTAAGGGAGTCAAATAAGGACCAGGGTTCCCCTAGAGAGGGGAGTCATTCTGAAGGCAGCCTGGACTCCCTTTTGACGATGTCTCTTTTCTCTGTACAGGGTTCCCCTAATATTTAAAGAGGGGAGTCATTCTGGAGACAGCCAGTACATGTACTCCCTTTTGAGTCTTTCTCTTTTCTCTGTGGCGCAGGGCGCGGCACATATTGGTGCAGTGTGGATGGACGGAGGTCACCAGGGCTCCCACAAAAATACAAGTTGGTATTCTAACAGAAACGACAGGGTTTCATGACGTATCAAATATACAGAATAAATGTTTATGTTAAAAGTTTGCCACGCCTTACACCACAGTCCATCAGATTCCCTCCGTCACCAAATTCCCCCCTTTCATGTCTTCTCCATCGCTTTCAAGTTTGTCTCAGGTCATGTCCAGACTCACCTAAATATATGGTCGAATTCCCTGATAGTGCGAGACAGCGATACTGTAGTAAGCATACACTGTTAGAAGGTGCTGTAGATAATTGAATTTGGGTGGTCAAAGGCCTTTATCATACACATAATACGTGCACTTGCATAATAGCATGACATTAATGACTTTACAAACAGCTAAAAATATACAAATGAATCGCCGAGAAAAAAAAGTGAACAAAAGTAGAACGGACAGCAGGTATTGGTATTACAAGCGGCCAACTGTGTTCGGTGTTACTATTATCATAATACATTATGTATAGCACAGAGGGGTCTACAGTATCCTTGCTATCTAATTACAATAAAGCTATTGTACATTTACAATCTGTAGGTGAGGTTTACAAAAAATGGATCTACTGAAAGTCTTCCCCTTTCGTGCACTACCCTCCCCTTGCTAAAGCCCACCTCTCTCCCCGCTGCCTCCTGGTCCCTCCCGTGTCCTCCAGTAGGAGGAGGGGGAGAAGGAGGATGTGTTGTGTGTATAAACAGAGGCTGGTGTTAGGGTGGCACCTTCATGTACTTATTGACCTCCAACACTCACCCTACGGGGATCCACCACTCACTCTGTTTTCTCAGTGATCCAAGCGCAACTGGAGCCCATCTGTTACACTCTGTATTAGTGACCAAAATCTACAGATTTCGCATATCTAATTTGACTGAACTCCGTCCTATTATGTGGCCTAACAAACGGCTTCTCTCTCCGCTCGGTTCAGGTCATGCCACACTGGTTTCCTACACTTGGCTCAGAACATCCCAGGTACCTCCACTTCTGTGCCAGACGGGTTCCCTTTGCTCCGGGCTGGACAAAGGTCAAACCCAAAAGGTCAAGCCAAAAAAGGTCAAATTGACCAGAAACCCTCCTTGTCCCCCCCCCCCCACCTTGAAACGGCTTGCAACGCCCCTGCAAACAGCACTGTCAGGAATCCTCTCTGTACCTTTCTCTGTACTACAAAATATACACACAGAAAAGTTAAGGTGTCAACTGTGTCTCCCACCTGGTCTTGGTCAAATAGAGAGTCAAAGAGCTAATGACTCGGCTTAACATACTTAGCCCCACACGGTTCAGATTCAGAAAGGGAAGAGGTACTGCAAATGCTGTGTTCACAGTATTCAAAGACCTGTTCTCAGCTAGAGATGACAAGCTAATCACAGCCGCATGCTTTGTCGACTAGCGGAAGGCGTTCGACTGTGTAGATCACCTGACCCTGCTCAGAAAGATAGAGGCCCTGAACATGCCGAGGATAGTGAATATATGGCTTGCAGCCTATCTATCCAACAGGCGACACCAAACAAAGGCTAATGGCAGCCTCTCCTCCTCAGCGAAAGTGGAATTTGGGGTCCCGCAAGGGTCCAGGGGCGGATCCAGGGGGGGTCCTGGGGTCCGGACCCCCCCTTTTGGTCTGCCCATGAGACTGTTCAAATAGACTTTGCCGAGGGTGGACCCCCCCTTTTGGTCCACCCCTGATGTCCACCCCCATATGTGCTATAAAGTGCCTCAATTGACATCAATATTTTCAAAATTTTCTCACCCTTGGAGTAAACCAGAATGCAAGAGAGTGTACTGATTGCCACCTATATTTTCAAAACTTTTGGAACCTCCACTCCCCAATGTCCACTCCCAAATTTCCATTTAGAAATGGCAGCATGTACCTGATGCTGGGGCAGATTCAGGGGGGGGGGGGTCCAGACCCCTTCCATTTTTATACATGTAGACAGCTGGTAGGCCCATAAGGATGTCCACCGGAAAGTCAGTGTACAAACACAGAAGATGTATGGGCAGACTCGTTGGAATTAATATTTTGATTATCCAACTACAGAAGGTGGCAGGCAACATGAGGTGGTTACTCCCAGCATGTTTACACTGCTAAAATCTTCATTAAGAGAGGTCAGTAGCCACATATGCAACAAACCCCTCCAACATCCATATCCTACCCCTGGACATCTACCTACTAAACTAAACATAACTTTGGAGAACACCAGAATGCTATAAATTGCATCTATTGACATCTAAATTTTCAAAATTTTCTCAGCCTTGGGGTTTACCACAATGCTTTAAAGTGCATCAATAGATAAAATATATTTTCAACATTATCTCAACCTTGGATTAGACGAAAATCCTTTAAATTGCACCAATTGGCATCTATATTTTCAATTTTTTCACAGCGTTGAGGTAGACCAGAATTCTTTAAATTGCACTAATTGAGATTTTTATTTTTTTCAATTTCTAACCATTGGGGGCATGCCCCCAAACCCCCTAAAATGATCAAAGCATGTCGCTTTCAATGCACGTCGCGCTGATAATTTAGGTGTATTAAACTTCATACTTCTGGGGTGGACCCCCCCTTTTCAAAATCCTGGATCCACCCCTGGGGTCCACACTAGGGCCCCTATTATTCGTCCTGTTCATAAATGACTTATGTGACTCACTAAAATCGGTAAAACCTGTAATGTATGCAGATGATGTGGTAGTCTACGTGAGCCATGAAAATGGTGATACAGCAAAACAACTTCTCCAAGAAGATCTGACCAGACTGCACCAGTGGTGCTTATCAAATCACATGACTGTCAACACAGAGAAAAGCATGACAATGTTTTTCGGGAGTAAGCACAGAATAGAACAAAGTGGGAACCTAGAGCTGAGAATGGGCAATGACACACTGCCCAACACTGACACATACAACTACCTGGGTGTTGAGTTAGATGGACCCCTGGCAGTGAACCCACACACTGGAAAGGTGAAATAATCGGTAGGAAATAAAGTCTTCAAACTGGGAAGACTGAGCAAAAGAGTCCCAAACGACTGCTGCCTAACGGTGTACAAGAGCATGATTGTCCTAGTCATGGACTACTGCAGCTTCTACACTGGCAGTGCATGCCAGTCAAAGCTCTCTAAGTTGCAAAAGCTACAAAATATAGCAGTGCGTATATGCACAAAAAGCAGGCTGAGAGAAGTCAGCATCAATGCACTACACACAACAACTGGTGTCCTGAAGTTGGAAGACAAACGCAAGAAACAACTGACAAAAATGATATGGAAATCTGCCCTACAAGGTGAAGCCACGACAGGTGCGCATGACCGCACCAGAGGAGACAGAAAGCTGAAATTTAGAATCAGACGACCAAAATCTGCGTTCTTCCAGAAGAGCCCTTATTATAGAGGGGTCTCTCTGTGGAATGCCCTAGATCTCAACACGCAAAAGCTTAAGTCTGAGGAGGAGTTCCACAGGGAGCTGAATTTGTTGTATCTGGTGAACTACTAATCTTGATGTAACTGCCAATGAACTAATACTCGGTTTTGAACACTTGCTAATAATATTTACTCGGTACTACTATAAGTAACCATGGTACGAAGATGTCACGCGTCATGTACCTTGAGAGCTGTACATAAACCTAATCGGCTAATGAACTGAAATGTTGAAATAATATGTAGCATCTACTGATTAACACTCGGCTAATGAACTGACATGTCTAATGACAAGTATTACTATCAAGTTAATACAGCCAATAAGAGACTGTGAAGTGGCTAAGAGGGAAGAAAGAAGAAAGAAGACAGAAGACTGATATCATATGTTAAAACATCACCGGCAACAGTATATTGCTCGGCAATTAATTATAATTAATTATAAGAAATCTACTACGGCTAAAAAATACTTGAGAATATGAATCATCCCCGCATAAGACATCAACATTTTACAGCACATGACTGTATATGGATTTGTTTGGGTAGAAAGCGTCGCAAGATGCTACCGACCAATAAAAGATTCAATTAAATTCAATTCAATGTGAAGGATCAACTTGAGTTGGCTCTGTACTATCAGTGTCAACTGTCATGACCCTTCAAATGAAGCAAGGTTATTACATGTAGCTGTTGGGCACTCAGGCTTTACCAGAGCCACGTGGGAGACACAGTTGGCCCCGGAGTTGACCCCTTTAAGTATGTTTACATGTGTGTATTAGGGTACACATATATGAATAACGTAATTGTACTTTGTCATTGATCGAATGTGTTTCCCTACAAACGTGTCGATTCTGTGACAAATATAACATGACTACTTGGTATAGATACTCTCCAGGATAACCAAGGTAGTGCAACGAGCCCAGGGGATTATCTATGATGGCAGCACACAAGGGGATACATAGCGGCACATGGGAGGAATGCTGGGGAGGGGATGGTTGCGGAGATTGTGTCTTTCGGCAGTTGTCAGAATTATGCTTGGAGACAGATCCAAATGTGGACCTCTGCAGGTGTCAGGTCAAATGATAACAGCCGGGTGAAGGGGAGAAGTATGGGGATGTGAGTGGTGGCATTATATTCACCCTTTCGTGCCATTTATTTTTGCTTGGTCATCAAAATATGAATCTCTCCATGTGGCATGCCTCCCGATAACAGAACAGATGGGAGGAGATCCAGGGGTGTGCCTGTTATATGGGAGGATGTCACTACATGCGAAGGGGCTACATGGAATGCCAACAATTATAGACTTGTAAACATGGATGTATACCATTTATGCTTGCTTGGTAATATCAACATTACCTACAATAGTCTTATATCTATTTCATGGTGAATATGGTCTGTCAATGTTAAACCAATGGAAGGGCTGTGGGTAGTGGAAAATAACCATGCTCCGTATTGTAAGCTCTAGCCATATTGGCATATTGCACGCCATGAGGATCACGTGACCCCCAGAAAAGTTTTTTCATGTTTTTTTTCATGTTATTATAGGTAGTTTGTGTCTAATTTTCATAGAAACCCTAAAATAAAATGTGGCCTCATTCAGAACGGCCCAGGCCCAATAACCACTGACTTGGTCACTTTTGTGTGATTGACATGGGACATAAAGTTGTGATATGCGAGGTCTATTACAGAGTGTCTATGAGTATGAGCAGGGGTGTCGGAACAGGAGGTGGGGGGCAGCCCCCCCCCCCCCCCCCCATCCAATGCTAGACATGGGGGGGGGGGGGGCAGAGTATCTTTTGACCCCCCCCCCCAAAAAAAAAAATAAATAAATAAATAAATAAATAAATAAATGGAAATGCTAATGAACTATGTTCATTACTCTATAGGAGAAAGGTGTGCATGGGTATTCAGGTTGATAGGCCTAATCTATAGTAGTATAAAAAATATACCTTTAAATTGACCTTAAATTGCACCAAATCATGACAAAATTTTCAAAATTCTCCTTGGGGGCAATGGCCCCAGACCCCCTATGAATTTTTCAGTGTGTCACTTTTACGCTCACAATCGCGCATCCTTCTGAACTTTGATCGATTCGGCCGTTGCCCCCCCCCCAACTCTTGAAAGTTGCTTCCAACACCCCTGCCAAGAATCCATTTGGTATATTTAGATGAAAGCTAATCGAAAATGCGGTGTCCTGGGCCTTCAGTGAATCAATAAAATGTAAATAACGTAAAGTATTGCGCTACAAACAATAACTTTATTCCACAACTAAACAGATCGAACTCATTAGAAATGAGACAAACACAGAAACTGAAGAGGATCCTCTCAAGTGTTCTTCATTACCATAAACTCAAACGTCTACGCCTCCCCCTCCATGGTATAGAAACCAAATCTGCAGTCAATGGGGAGATGGCCGCAGTATTGATGAAAATAAACACCATGATCGCGCACCTATGTCGATCTGCACAACATTGTCTTCGCGCATCCATACCGATTCGCATGTACAGAATGAGATTCATGCAAATTACCTTGGGACGCTGCGGAGATTGATCCTTCCCTGCATCCTGAGTACGGCATAGCGCCGACACTGGTCACAATATGAAGGCCATCATTTTGTCCCCCGGATATGATAATGGCTGATTCCCGTAAACCAACACCTAAGCTGATGGGTAGCGGGAATGTGAGTGATCCCCGGGGAAGTGATCAAGATATCACTCCCGAATTTAGTTATACGCTGCCGCTACTGCCACCACAGTGCCGTGGTCTTTCGGCTACGCCGCTATGGACATTGTCAAACCACGGATAGTTATAAATATTGTAGGAGATGAATTAGATTTATTATTGACGATATGAGGGGGGAGGCGGGGATGTTAGGGCGTCTTGTGTGCTCATAGAGTTTGGTCACATGGAGATCATGTGATCTAACCGGAAGGACAAACAAACGGAAGTGTTTGAACACTTCCTGTTACGCGCGATCATGTGTCGGAGACGAGCATTTATTTGGTTTCAAAATGAGTGAGGGCAACGTCTCCAACGGAGGTACATGCCTATTGATCTCCTGATTTTGCTTCCATTTTCGTTTCGCTTATTTAGAAAGTGACAATAATTATTATATTATTGCCTCGATGATCGATGGAACTACTTCCATAAGTGTTGGTGTAGACCAATGCAAAATTCAATAATTTCTGAATTTTCCAATGGTGTACAATGGTGTGCCAGATATTATAGGAGAAAGGTGTGTATGGGTATTCAGGTTGATAATCTTCTATATACACAAAGTTGTTCTACACTATTACTGGTCATGTTATGGTCATCGACGTGAAAAATAGAAATATCAATGAACAGAGCACACGGATAGGAATACTTTCAATTGATATAGAGAAACTGTTTTTACATAACTTGGCAATGTCCTTGCCACTTACAACATTATAAACTTCAGCTGGAAGTTTTAGAACAACACTTATCCCATTCACCCGCACTTCTTCCCTAATCTTCCAAATGCCTGCTGATAGTGATACCTCCATATCTATACCGTGTATCACATACCCACCATTCTCCCCTACAGTAACAGATACCCTCCTACCGCCCACCTACACCCTGCCACCCTTGGGCCGGGATTTCCCGTCAGAAATCTCCTCTATTCAGAGTAACCCCCAGTACGTGCCCTTCTACCCTGTCCGCTGCCGTTTAGCCCTGGTGGGACAGGTATCAACTAAACTGGCCGGTAAGCCCGGATGAGGGGCTATTTGTTGACAGTACATCTCTGCAGCTACCTCCCTTTCTCACCACCCACGTCAGAATAACAGACTTTGATATTTCTATTCGCCCACCCTCAGTCATTTGTGGTTCCTGCACCTTTTGTTGCTGGTGTTGTGAGTGCAGGGGAGGGGTAGATATTATATAAAAGGAGGTGTATTGTACAAGAGGTGATGACTGCGGGGCTGACAAGCACGGTGCGTGACTTGTTCCATGTTGTCTTTCCATGGCTTTCTATACTCACAGAATCACCTCTACCTTCCACCGGCAGCTTTAAATAACAGCTTTGGAAGACGATACAAACGTTTAGCAGAGCGGAGGGATTTGGAGGGCGAGGAGGGACAGGACAAATATGTACACAAGGACAATAGCTGAGAGTCATTTCCTGTAACCCATGTAGCATGTCTTTATGGCGGCTAATTCCCCCTTATAGATGTATTCCCGCCTGCTGTCTCCCCACTCTAAGCCCCCTATTAATATTTTATATGTGTGTAATACAAGGCTTGACTGTTCTATGGAAATATATTCCTGTGACACGGCCGGAAGCCGTATTAGTTTCCGTTCTCGGGTTTCTGCGCGCGCAAGGATCAACACCGGGCCACAATGCCGCCCTCTGTCGGCAACGGCTGGATTTACAGCTTTTCACCCCTGCCTGCGTCCCACCTTGGTACAAGGCATTCTGGGTAGCCCCCAACGCCAAATATTATATGTCAAACAGTCATATTTGGTGAGGGGTTGCTCCACCTGGCGGCATACACGTCAGTGACAGCCGTATATTTGTTGTTTGGGGTCAGCTGTGCCCAGATGATCGTGTCAGCAAACGCCGACAGGGACACACGATAGGCTGACACCACCGGGCGATAATAGGGGACACAGGCACCCGGGGAGGGCACCAGAAATATGATTAAGGCTCTGGTGAGAGCTGAATACTAGAGTGCCCCCCTAATTCGTCTTGTGTATTCCGCTCAGTGTCAGGGTCAGATCAGTAGCCGCCCGGGCGAAAGGCAAAACAAGGAGGTGTGAGGGCGCCAAGGCAATACAGGTAAAATAAGCCGACCACGGCTGTTTGCCACCCCTTAATAAAAATTGCAGAAACACATCTTGGTGGTGAGCAGTGAGAGGGGACGGGGAATTAAGTACCTTGGTCGTGTCGGCCTGCTCTTTGACGGGGTGTATAGAGTTACGGGGCGGCAGCGGGTTTAGGAGGTAGCAGGAGGAGAGGGTGGTGGGAGGTGGCAGCAAGCTTGTTGATCAAGCTGCATGGAGGCAGTATTGGTTGCTGATAGTTGTGGACACGGGGTTGGAGGTTGTACCTATGTACATGCATGCAGTATGTTGTGTGTGGGCGGGGTGGGAGGGGTGGTGCTGGAAGGTGCGAAGGGTGGGAGGCTGGTGTGGTGAGGGATGGGCAGGACAGGTTGAGAATGGCAGGGCATGATGGCCATCAAAGCTCATCGAAGATCAAGCCCACATGGCATTATCACGCAGATATTTCTGTATCACAATACATGTAGTTGAAAATGGGTATTAAATGAGAAAGGAGGAATAGTTGGTGATGGATTGCAGGGGGGTGGGGGTAACAATAAACTGCCTTATAGGGGTGGCTGTGGTGGTGATGTGGTCAAAGCCTTGTGTACATATAGCACCTCCATGTCGGCACCACCCCTCTAGTCTTACCCCATCCCCCACCTCTACCTGCATACCCACCCACACCGAGGCCTCCTACAGTCACCTGCAGTCAAGGTTGATCCGCAGTGTAAGCAGAGACTGTCTAACAGACCTCCTAATCACCACACTCCTCCTACTCACACTCGCTGCCCGACCGCACTTCACTGCTTATAATATAGTAATAATGGTGTAAAAGTATGCAGTGAAACGGACCAAGGTACTGAAATCACCATCCCTTCTCACTGTTTCCGTCATAAATAGATTCTTTTTATTATTAAGGGGTGGCAAACGACCGTGTGTGGCTTATTTTAGCTGCATCGCATTGGTGCCTCAAGCCCTCCTTGTTTTGCCTTCCGACTGTGTGGCCATTAATCTGACCCAGACTGAAAATGAGCGGAAGACACCAATAAGGCTCATTTACGATTATCTAGTATACATTGTATGTATCAATTGTAGTTCAGGTCTTTACATATTGTAGGCAATCAGTCTCAGTCTGGTGACATCTATGGACACAACTGAGACATGCTATTGTAATGTTAGACATTATCTGTTTTAGTATCATTGTAAATGCTGTGTGAAGATCTGTGAGGAGAAAAAACTGACTCCCTGTGGATTTGTACCAGCTTTAGCCACCGTGAATTGGTGCGACAATGGCAAAGACCTACATGATGGAATGACTGAACATCGTTCTAAGAATTTTCTTGTCCAGAATACAATCATGTTCTCCAAAACATTCTATTTTGCCATCGTGTAATGCTTCTATATTAGGAATACAAACGGAACGTTATAAGGTTAAAATAAGGCCTAGATAATTATTATTCTAAATATCTGTTGTCATATGTAGCAATTTGAATTTTATTCTAAGCATAAAAATTATTAAGATTTATAAGGGTATTACAAGGGACTCACAGGGATTACTACACTGAAAATAACATAGATAATGCGATTTCAATAACCAAAGGCGTGATCTAAATTTAAAAAATGTTTACTCAGTCAACACAATTATGCTGATTACATAAGGACAAGCTTAGAACTATGATAGAGCAATTACGTCCCATTCCGTACCTTACTCTGCCTTATTGGAATGCTTATGACCTAACTTTTACCCGGAGGACGATTTATCCTCATCTCTCCACAGTATTGTTATGAATGATGAAATTGAATTTCTACTTGTACATGTGCGTTTTCATTATTTACCAAAGAAATCCGCTCACATACGCCTATATACCTGCATTGTTTTGATGTCTTGTCAAAATATATAAATTCTCCTATTTCATCTATTTGTACAGTTAGGGAGCGTGCTTTCCTTTCGACCCATTGCATTGGACGTACCTCGGCACCATACCCCAACTGTCTCCATGATTGCTCCCCAGGCACTAAACTCTTCTGAAGGTCCCTCCAATCCATAAGATCCCTATATATAGGGATATAACAGACCGATTATAGCATGACATTGGCAGCAGTAGCGACAATAAAGGGAACTAAAATGCTTGGACCAACAGTAGGGAATCTACAGGAGGTGGTATCCTAAATAGTTCCTATAGCTCTTTTGAGTTCCACTGCTCCCAGTTGGTCCCTACATGGCTCACAAGATGGCGATGTAAATGAGATAACCAGTTAGAGGTATCTATACCTAATAAACACGGCTATGGCACGTCCTCCTGGTGTATAGAGGAGGGGAGGGATGCATCATTAACATGCTGCCGTATGGAGGGACGTGTTCGACTGACACACGATCATACAGCTCCACAAACACCCGCTGCCCGCCCCAACCACCAGATTACCTCATTAACATAGTATGAACAGTTCTCTTTGTACCACAGGTGACAGCCAAGGTCCATGTTTTCCACACCACCCTCATGCCTCCCACCTCCCACCATACAAGATGGCGAGAATACATTGAGCCAGATGTTCTAGGGTTTCCTTGCTCACTTGTGTATACCATCCTTGAAGCGGCTGAGCGGAGAAAAAACACCAAGGTGATGTTTGACAACATTTGAGGGGGATATATCGGAGTACACACAGACAGGAAGTGGCTGCAGGACGACAACACCTCCCTCTGGGGGACGTGTCATCTGCTGGTACCCAGCAGGAATGTAGATAAGGTATAAGATGGCCCTAGACCCCTAAATTCGACATGGCGACATGGGCATTTCTTAAATTCGACATGCGACATGAGGCCTAGTGACATGCGACGTGAGGCTTAAAAAGATAGTGACATGGGACATGGACAGTTCTTAAAATCGACATGGGACATGAGCATTTTTAAGCGACATAGACATGCGACATGGCCATTTCTTAAAATCGACATGCGACATGGGGACCCCCCCATCAAGGGCCCCTATAAGGTGGTTATACCTTCCATGTACTGCAGCTGGTATTCCCACTGCCCCTCCTATATGGAAGGTCATTCATGCAGGTCCAGGAAAAATGTCTCTTGACCAATGAAAAATCTTCCTCTCTCTGCCTGCACCTCTGCCCCCCCCCTGCATGCCCTCCGACCCCGCTTCTACTGATTATGTTTCGTTCCCTCCACACCTGATTCTGAAATTACTTGATGCATGTATGTTAAAGGGCATATCCCAATATATCCTGCATAACATCCCAGTTCAGAAGCATTGTGTATCTTTTTGATATGTAAAAGTGTTGATAAATTTTAATGTTTTTCCAGATACATATCATAGGTATACCAATAGCAAATCGCTGCATTACTAATGCATGTAACAGAGGTCGACCCACCTGAGTATACGTAAAAACAGTGTTTAACTTTAAACACCAATAAAGCTAAACATGTTTAATCTGTACGCACTTAAGACATCTAAACAGACTTTATGTATGTCAAACACATCATTTCTAAATGCTTAAACACCGAAGACATGCATGTGTTTAGGCATTTAGAAAGTAAACACTGATGCAGATGGGTGTTTACTATTTAAACATACGTTTTTTTTTGTGTTTAGCCTTTAACCCTTTCCCTGCTGGCGTTGAAAAATGTCATTTGGGACTTAACCACCGGCCCTATGCCATGGAAATATGCAAATTGCAAGTATATGCTCCCTGGGACAGTGGATAAGGAGTAAAATAACTTGTACTGGAGACAGAATTTACACTTTTTTGACAAGGGGATGTTGTATTCATGTTAAATATTTTTGGATTCATTCAAAAATTAGTATTCTTTGTTTCATAGCAAGAGCTGTAACTTAGTGGTATTGCTGCCCTAGGGTAGCAATTTTGCTGCCCTATGGCAGCAGCGGTTTTTCAAGAGTATTTTAAATGCTGCCCAGAGGCAGCAGCGGCCCTTAAAGGGTTAAACTTATGTTTACCGCCTGTTCAGCATTTAAACACTGAGGTGTTTAGATACCAAATAGTATGTGGAATACTTTTTCTCTAGTATGCCAATCATATTGCTGTCATTATTCTGATTATCTTAGCAGCTTTTTATAACCTATTGAAATGCAATTCTAATACTTGTGATCCAAACATAAGCTTGGCCTTTTCCAAAGTGTATCTCTAAAGTTCAGAAAATCTGCAGAAATGAGTACTGCAATTACAAGCAAAGTCAGAACCAGAAAAGTGGTAATTAATGGAGTGTGATCCCCTGCCTATATTTGGGGCACAGTTTATGAACAAGGAAATATAGAATTTTGTCTAAAACTGGATCATGGCTGTGTCTGTTTGTCATAATTGGTATACTTGTTTAAACACTTAACATATACATTGTAACCATGTTAAATACTTTATCTGTTTAGACTTAAACACATTTAATCTAAACATCTAAACAATAGACCTAAACATGTTTAAGTGTTTAGATATTAAACACAATTTTATCCCACCAGGTGGCAGCTAAGTACATGGATGGACTTTCCCCACCAATCTCTAAGCTGATCCTTGAATAAACAAACAAAGAACAATATCATTTGAGTGATTCAAATATGGGAACATATGGCTATTATTACGCAAATAGTAGGTCTATGATTTGGGGTTTAGACAAATAGAAATAATGCACAGAAAAGCTATAACCACTGGGGACACCTGTTCTGTGGGACACAAGAAAAATATATAGCAATGTTCCCTCTACCATTCTGTTGTACACATTTCTCAGTTACTTAGTATGGATGCTATGTAACATATGTGATGACACTCTATAAAAGTGTTATAAAATGGTAAGACATCTAATGGATGGACTAATGGATGGATGGACTTTCCCCACCAATCTCTAAGCTGATCCTTGAATAAACAAACAAAGAACAATATCATTTGAGTGATTCAAATATGGGAACATATGGCTATTATTACGCAAATAGTAGGTCTATGATTTGGGGTTTAGACAAATAGAAATAATGCACAGAAAAGCTATAACCACTGGGGACACCTGTTCTGTGGGACACAAGAAAAATATATAGCAATGTTCCCTCTACCATTCTGTTGTACACATTTCTCAGTTACTTAGTATGGATGCTATGTAACATATGTGATGACACTCTATAAAAGTGTTATAAAATAATACTATTATTTGCAGGCTATCTGAATATAAGATGATAAATTGGACAGAAAATATATCCTAATATGCACATTACAATCACTATAAACACATCAGCTTCACCTAAACACTATCTAACTAAACACCTACTATATCTAAATGCTATTCTTCTAA
Source organism: Harmothoe impar (assembly GCA_947462335.1). Classification (NCBI taxonomy): domain Eukaryota; kingdom Metazoa; phylum Annelida; class Polychaeta; order Phyllodocida; family Polynoidae; genus Harmothoe; species Harmothoe impar. Next base: position 49,057,354 of record OX381712.1, on the reverse strand, counting down.
ATGCCTAATAATTCTAAACACTACACATGTAAACACTATCTAAACCCTTCCTTGGTATAAACTCTATACACACAAACACCTACTAGATCTAAACACTTTGCATACTAAACACATTTTATCTAAACATGTTTAGAAATTAAACATGTTTAGATGGAAAAAAGCGTTTAAAAATGTGGGACAAGATAGTGTTTAGAAAAGTGTTTAGCCACTAAACATGCGCATTTACATCCTAAACACTGTTTTTACAGTGTACATGTACCATTCATGGAGCATTTGATTCTTCTCCTCCTCCAGAATCAGCACAGAATGAGCCAACCGGGGCCCAGTGAGAAGACAAACAACAAACGTTTCTAAGAATATCAATGAATTGACATAGGGGATGTACACATCCTTCAAATAGGGATGTAGTACTGTGACTGCAGCGCCATGGTGGTAATCGATGGTACACATATTTAAGAAGCATTTGGTATAGGCTTCACCATTTTACACTAAGAATAATTAAATCACATAATAGGATGTGTACACACAGGAAAAAGTGATGGTCAGTCAACGAATTTCGCCGAATCTACACTCCAATTTTTGGGTGGCTCTCGAGGAAATTGTCTGACTGGAACGGAGTCTGCCAGGGAGAGATTCATGCATCTAGCTATATACTCTGGAAGGGACTCTGCCTGAATCACTCAATGGCTAAAAGAGTCTACCGGTAGCATTGCCAGACTCTGGAAAGTACAGTGGCCCAGGAGGGTCAAATCTTTTTGTTTTTGCAAATTGAAGTGAATTTGCAATTTCAAAATTTACAAAAAGATTTGACCCTCCTGGGCCACTGTAGTACAGAGAGTCCACCGTCTCTTCTCATCTGGAAATACTGAACTCTCCTTCCAGAGTCCAGCACATTATTAAACTGTCCATCCTGGGTAAGGAAATGATTGACTCTCGGGCAGAGTCAAGGTTTGTGCTGGACTCTGGAGGAGGTGCAGCTTTAGAGACATAAACTAACCAGTGGTGCTTGTATTTCATCATCATGCACAAGACACGCCCATCATGGTTCATCCATCGAATACATTTCATGCATTCAATAACACAAAAGCTCCTCCTATACACATATCAACGCATTGTTCTCTTCTTAAAACCAATCTGATTATGATGAGTGACAATATAATTTTCTTGGTAATACATGTAGTGCCAAATCCTTATTTTGGATAGAATGCTTGTCAGTGCTATAAGATAGTTGTCTCTACTACATATTTCCCAGTCTTACCGAACTCTCGCTATAAAGCGTCGGTTTCAATAGAGCACCGGTCTTGCATAAGCACCAGGAGTGAAGGGGTCCTGAAATGCTCCCTAATAAGCACTTAAATAAAATCTCATATAAGCGCCTGTCATGAGTTTAAATGCTCCGTCAAATTGAAGAGCGCCGAGCCGCTAAATCGTGATGGCGATTTATTATACAACGACCAGTACCGCAGCCGACATACTATCTTTAAGTGATGCATTTACTAAGATAACAGTGAGGCAAGAGGATAACATTTTCGATTCTCCGCATATATACCATCAGCACCACAAGATGTCTTATTGTCTAATTGCACAACACCATGATGTATTTCCTCAACAGTTACCCAGCAAATTAGTTTGACTTAGTTTCTGGAACGTGCACTTTGTGTGACTGTTTCCTATGGAACTAATTGGCACAATATGACACCATACCCCATAGGACAAGAAGTGGCACATACTCACACATATTCACACAAATTCACACATATTCACACAGCATCATGTACCATGGCACAAAAATGTTTCCAACCATATTGTTTCACTTTTTAGATTTTTTGGAAAAAGAAAGGAAAGTCTGTTTAGTTTGTAATACTCATTATATTTAGAAGTTGGCATAGGGCACCATGACAGAAATCTGTTAGTGCACTCCCTGCTGTATATTGGCATACTATCGCATTCAACAAGATTCCTAACATGGTAGTGTAGGCCTGATGAAGTTGTGTACAATTCATGCAAATTATCAGCTGTATACACATGTAACAAAATGTCAGACCTTTATCCAACCAAGATTACCAGAGGAAAGGTGTCTGTGGTCTGTCCCTCTTAATGCTGCTTTAATCAAATCATATGTTGTGTTTTTCAATCACTAATGGGACTTGATAGAATTAGAGGTGTATAGCTAGGTCTAAGTTGCATTGACAACATGTTATTATGGTTATAAACAATGAAAATTATTCCATTTCACCCATGAGAATAACAAGGAACAACAAAGATGACACCTGGTGTCAAAACCATGCACTATCCCAACCTGACAAAGTGATAATGGTTATGTTTGAAGATGTGTGAGTGTGTGCCAGAAGGGAAACTAGGTGACACTGCATCACACAAATACCTGTTATGTGTGACACCAGGTGTCATCAAAGTTGATTATACTCCTTTTCCTGATTAAAGAGAATGATTTTCTTTAGCTATAAGTAGCTAAACAGGGTTCCAATGTATTGTGAATCAGACAATGTACCTGTCCTTCTATTAACATTCATTATGTATATAAATAGATGCCATATCATTTTAATGAAAGCAGCATTAAGAGGTCCAGATGCTAGACACCTTTCCTCTGGTCATCATGTTTGGATAAAGGCCTGGCTATCTCCTGCTGCTCATGTGAACTCTAATGTTGATGGTTATAATGGTACATATCAGCCCTATGTTGAAATGCTAGGAACCTGATCGAATGAGTTTGTACAAACCAGCAGCACACACACCAATAGTGTGCTATGACTATCTATGTCAAATACTGCTGGTTGTAAAAAGTATTACAGTATTTCCTATCTTTTAGTAATTCATACTAACATTCAAACTAAAAATACATGACTAAACATTTTGGTTTAGGGCATTATATATTTTGTCATTTGGTGTGAATAATCTTTTTAAAAATCTGTCAGAACTGTGTGAATCTGTTCCATGGAACACTGTGTCAGTGTGTGTGAGTCTGTTACATGGTATACATGTCACACAAAATGTACAAAATGAGCACACAGTTCCAGGGGTAAAACAGGGTGAAACAATCTGGAACTAATTTGCTGGGTATTTTCATTTCATCAGCGTAGGCTAGCTCATATAGTCTTGAGCAGGTTGAGCATTACTTTTTACACTGTTGTACAAGCTCTCATGGTGCCTTTATACCATAGACCAGTAATATTATCTCCCCCACTTAACCCATGCATTTTGGTAGGGAGTTGGGTTTACAATTATTGAGGGACTCGACCTCCTTCCTAAATAAACCTTTTTGCAAAGGAGCCCTAGCTGGCACATAATGACACATCGTCTTCATTGGACGGGAAATGCCTCTCTAAACAGGCCCACCGCCTTCATGGGTCTTCTGAATCTTTGACAGTAGGAATGACACATCCAAAGGAAATAGGTGGCAGTTTGGCAAGATACACTGCTTTGAGAAGGGGTATGGCCTTGCCCTTCTCTCTTCATGAAACTGGATTTGGAGTCATCTCCACACAATCATCTTGTACATTTTCTTCTTGGATGCCTCAAGCTGCTCATACTTGCACCTCATGTGGGGTGATCCCGGGGTAATCCATAAATGATGTCACGCTTTTTTTTTACCCTTTTTTCTGGTCTAGTCCACAGGCCCATGCCTGCATGCCCTGTGACCTTGTGGACGTGCCAGCCTGTATTCAAAGTACATGTACCAGGTAACCACAATTAATGTCATAGCGATTCCAACGTTATAGTGACCAGTAGGCTCTAGACCTATAACGTATACCTTTATTAAGAGTAAAGGCTGTATTTTCACCATCGTGTTTGCAGATGAATAGCTGCTGCCCATAAAATCATCCCGGAGACGGGGGTGCAGATGGGTACCCCCTTCAGGTCAGAAAGTCGCCGAAATTAAGGACATAAAGTTGGAAAGTCGCTCTATTTGGACTATTCTTACTACAGCTAAATTTGTCCAAAAGTCGCCAGGTCGCTTAAATTAGTGCACCAGGTCGCCAGGTCGCCTGGAAAACCGCCCAGGTCGCCAGGTCGCTTTTGACCCCTCTGGGGCCACGGAGAGGCTAATCATAATTTATGTGCACCAACCTTGTCTATAATCATGTTACCAATTGTCGATAACAAAGTGAATGTTTCAATTCCGAATAGACTAGGGATGTGACCGAACGGTAAGAACAGAAGGTCCGACAGGTTTATTATAAATACCCAATACAAGGAGCTGTCTGTAGGGTGACTGTGTATTAGTCTATGTAGCCCTCCTCAAACTACAAAGCTGCCGTCTGAAGTGAGCAGGGTTTATTTAATTATGTTATCTGCCAGTTTGTATGGTTCCGTGTTAGTATACTGACATAAACAGGGACTTAGAAACAAACCCCTTCCTGTCCTCTCCAAGACACACGTCACAGTCACAGTCATCTCTGTGTGGTCTTACCCCATTATCGCCCATGGCGGTGTGGGGGCCGCCATTACGTGACGTAACACACTACGTCATGAAAACATGCGCACGCATCGCGGGTTAAGAGCCCCTGGCGACATATCTTGGTCCCGTCCGCCTCTCGTACTGCCTGGCCTGTACCCTTAGGATAATTTTTCCTTTAATTTCTTCTCGCCATACCCTACCCTCTAACGTTTGTCCATCACATGCCTACCTGTCTACCTGGCCCTGCCTTACCTCCCTTTCTCCTTCTCCCGTAGCCCTCCACTTCTTTACGGAAAAGCAATTCATTACCAGCCGAATGGGTGATGGGTGCGGGGTCGATGTAGGGGCGCGGGTAAACATTTTGTATGGGAGCAAAATGTAATACACCCCAACTCTGGGAAGAGAGGGCGGCGACTAAATTTGGGCACTCATTATTTCGTCCACAACTTTCTCCCACTTCTCTTTTGGATGGGGGAAATTGCATATAACGCCCCCTTCCTAGATCACCCACGGCTGCCTTACTACGAGCTAATGGAAGTGGCATTGGGTAGGGTATAGGTGAGTCTGTAGAACTGACTGGGTGATCCTTGTGCTGTTTAAATAAACTGGCCGGCTATTTTATATAAACAGTTTACAGCGGTGCCAGGCGGTGTGCCATTGTGGATAGACATCCGTAACCGGCCTCATGTCACTGCCCATCCCCCCCTCCCACTGCCTACTGTGGATGTGTGTGTTGGGGGGGGGGGTACTCCTCACACAGTAAAACAGGCGATGAATCGGCCCAATGTGTTAACTCTTGACGTACAGCAGGATGCCTCAAGGCGGCATGTTATCTATGAGTTAGTATGATGCACAAACACAGCACCCGCACTCCGTCATTGGTCCACATCGGGGGAGTGTGTCAGCTGCACAGGTTCGGCATGATGCATGGCTGCAGCACATGTGAGTTACTCGCGTAAACTCAATACTTCACAGATGAGTTACTTGTTAGGGCTGCATTCATGAATCATACCGACAAAAGAGCACCGCTACACTGAAGGGTTAATCTGGGGAGGGCGGGGGCGCTCCATTCTTCTTAGTATCAACACGGTCATCTACAGTTCCCTATAGAATGTCTCATAATGTCTCATACAAGTCTGTGATAACGTGCATATCATGAGCTGCCAACAAAATATCTTGCAAGCCTGGAACGATATTCCATTCATATTCACTAATTTGGTGTCCATGTCGAGCAGAAGTATCACCCCCCCCCCCCCCACACACACACACATGTCCCATCCCTGCAGGCCTCTCCAGTACCCACCCTACACTCCCGTGCCCAGTCTCTATGGTAGCTCGCCTGGGGTGGGACTGACGCCCGGTGGACTACTCCTTCTGCTTTGCTTAATATGTGTGATCACGATCCCAATGGTCTGTTTTGGACCCTAGGCACGGACCCATGGGCGGGGGGGGGGGGGGCACTAGAAACAGGTACTTTTAAGGCAATGTTGGAGGAAAGTGCTTATGACTCGAAAAACCTTAAGATGAAATTGTTATTCAATTTGGATTTTCTGATAACATTACGAATATTAGAGTTTGTGGGTTTGTGGGTCTATAATTCTTCTCGGTCACCCTTTTCGTGGTTTTCATGGTCTCACTTGATTAGGGTATATTTGTAGAACAATTTTCCGTAAAAATTGTGTCATTTTGCGGATAAGGGTATCAATTGTGAGATGATGTTATACTACACTGTAAAAACTGTGTTTAACTTTAAACACCAAAAATGCTAAACATGTTTAATCTGTACACACTTAAGAATTCTAAACAGACATTTTGTATGTTAAACACATCATTTCTAAATGCCTAAACACCGAAGACATGCATGTGTTTAGACATTTAGAAAGTAAACACTTATGCAAATGGGTGTTTACTATTTAAACATATGTTTTTTTATGTGTTTAGGCTTTCAACATACATCTACCACCTGTTCAGCATTTAAACAATGAGGTGTTTAGATACCAAATCGTGCATGAAACACTTTTTCTCTAGTATAGCAATCATATTGCCATCATTATTCCAATTATCTTAGCAGTTTTTTATAACCTATTGGAATGAAAATTTTGTTCTAATACTTATGATCCAAATATAGATTTGGCTTTTCCAAAGTACATGTATCTCTCTATAGTTCAGAAAATCTGCAGAAATGATATAAGTACTCAAATAACAAGCAGAATTATAACCAGAAAAGTGGTGATTAATGGAGTGTAATCCCCTGCCTATATTAGAGGCACAGTTTATAAACAAGAAAATGTGGCTGATCATGCATCTATTTGTCATGATTGGTATAGTTGTTTAAACACTTAACAAATACATTGTAAACATGCTAAACACTTCATCAGGTGAGACTTTAACCCTGACTTAAACACATTTAATCTAAACAGCCAAACACCTAAACATGTTTAAGTGTTTAGATATTAAACACAATTTTATCCCACCAGGTGGCAGTTAAGTCATTGGGTGGACTTTCCCCACCCATTTATGAGCTGATCCTTGAATAAACATGCAAAAGCAAACAAAGAATCACATTATTTGAGTGATTTAGATATGGGAACATTTGGCTATTATTACGGAGAGAGTAATTTCATGATTTAGGGTTTAGACTATGTGCAGAAAAGCTATAATCACTAGGGACACCTATTATGTGGGATATAAGAAAGTATATAGTAATATTCTCTCCACCATTCTGTTGTACACATTTCCCAGTTACTTAGTATGGATGCTATGTAACATATGTGATGACACTACAAAAGTGTTATAAAACGATATCTATCTGAATATTAGATGATAGATTGGACTGACAATATATTCTAATATGCAAATTATGATCAACTTACCTAAACACCATGTAACTAAACTCCTACTTTATCTAAATGCTATTTATCTAAATGCCTAATAATTCTAAACACTACAAATGTAAACACTCTATAGATCTACACATTATATATCTAAACCCTTCCTTGGTCTAAACTCTATAATTGTAAACACCTACTAGATCTAAACACTTTCCACACTAAACACGTTTTATCTAAACATGTTTAGAAATTAAACATGTTTAGATGGAAAAAGGTGTCTCAAAATGTGGGACAAGATAGTGTTTAGAAAAGTGTTTAGCCACTAAACATGTGCATTTATCATCTAAACACTGTTTTTACAGTGTATAGTCCGGGACTATAGTCTAATACTTAGTTACTGTAATTACTATACATAAGATAGAGGTGCCCCCCTCCCTCTCTGTCAGTGGGAGACTGTGCCCACCCGTGCTGTACCACACTGTCCCCCTTCCCCAAACACACCCTGGAGGTCCTCACACCCTCAGTATTAAGATACCCCGCGGGGGGTAATGACTGTAGTATTTACACACCTGAGTGGAGGTGCAAATGGGGGGGGGGGTCAGCGTGGGGTCTGGAGGAGACTTGTGGTCAGTCGTAGTACATGGTGGATGCACGGAGACGTCACCTACTAGCTCCGCTAACAGGAATGGAGATGACAGACAGAGATCCCTGATAAGCTCTGATACTGCCCTGATATGCAGGGACACCGTGATACAATGCACTATTCACAGTACATAGCATGTCCAAGCAAGGCTCGTGCAGGATTTTACAAATGTATTTTATTGATTCTTAAAACTAGAATCCATCCTTTCCTCTCCCTATCACTATATCTCTATGTCTTCGTCCACATCTGCCTTTAACATATTAATGACATTGTTGGTGATTGAAAGGCGAACTCCTGATCTGGGCCGATGCCACGAAAAGAAATCCAAAACAAGATCAAGCATGTGTCTGCATTTAATGCCTGTATTTCCACATTATTACTTCTCTGGCTGACCCCAGTCACTATCTGGGCCCTGACCCCTGTGCAGCACTGGGTCAGGGGCCGCGTGGCGCCTGTTTATGCCCATACCCTGAGGGTGGGTGGACAGTGTATGTTTTCACACACTGAGCAGCTCACAGAGCAGCTCACAACTACTCACTCGCCGTCTAAAACACTGGGCAGTGAAGGGGTCGGTGTTTATGGATTTTGGAAGTTGTATTTATGGCACGTGAGCAAGTGTACACAGATAGGCCAAGAGGGTCGGCGCGCGATTTGATTATCACAAGTGGGGTTGGCGCGCGATGCTGATAATCTGTGTGAGTAGCGCGTGCGGACAGGTTGTGGAGGGAGGGGGGGGATTCCAGAAGGCGTCCGTTGTTGTAGGGGTGGGGTGAGCACGAACATGGATGTTGGGCTATGTTTATGAGGGGTACAGTGGTGTCAGAACAGGGAGCTTAGAGAAGGACCGGTCAGCTTTAGATAACCTTTGTATATTCACTAACAATAAACGGCAATATACCGTCGATGAAGGTAAATCCACTGCATGTGTCATCTGCCTCGACTTACGATAGAGCGTTTGATATATCACCCAATGGATTTCTAATACCTAAAATAAAAGCTATATTTTCAGCACAGATTTTCGTAAATGAATAAATGTATGTAGCACATAGGAAAGTTGTACACAGGAAAGAATTATACAAAATGGAAGACATCACCTTTACTATCAGATCACAATTGGCGTCCCGCAAGCACCGGTGATAGGTTCACTTAACCTTTCTTGTTTTATATATGCAACCTTTGTAACTTCTGTCCTGTCGGCACTGTGATGACGATGCTAAGACCCCAACATGGTAATTATGATAAACAGTGAAACTGTAGTAACCACCAGCATAATGACCATTCGCCTATATGTAAACATGATCTTATAGTATATCCCGTTGTTATTTCCGATCCGAACTGAGGTTCCATGGTACTCAAACATGACGTGTATGTACATTGTATATACTATATATGTGAGCTAAAACTCAATTCTAATCTTACATCCTGTTGTCAAACACATGTCCGCATAATGGATGCCCTTTTCTCAGTACCTTCTCCAAAGCTCAGACTGGGGCCGTTTCCAAGGTAACTCATTCATATCAAAACATACCTGCACCATACCTGTGGGGATTAAACCTCCCACGTCTCACCTGTACATAACACTCCTTTATCATGTCATACAATATGCAAATTAACCCTACCCCCGGCGCAGTAGCTTAGCTCAAGGTCGGCGCAGGATGTGACCATTATGGGGTTTGTTGACTGAATCATAAAGTGTGTTTACGGAGCGGTCAGGCCATGTTGAATTTACATCTCTGTCATTGTGGGACGTTGGAACAAGATCTCCGGGCTGAGCTCCTGGAGATTTGGGAGTCTCCTGGTTCTCGAGAGAGAAGATCGAGAGAGAGAGAGAGAGAGAGAGAGAGAGAGAGAGAGAGAGAGAGAGAGAGAGAGAGAGAGACAGAGAGACAGAGAGAGAGAGAGAGAGAAAGAGAGACAGAGATAGACAGATAGGGGAAGATATGGCATGAAAGACAGGCAGATACAATTTACACATAAGTTTGAATTATTTAGTTACTTAACTCCCAATACATGCATGGTACTTAAAGTGTAATCACAAATTAATTGAAAAGAAACTTTGTGAGTCGATTTAGTAGAGAAGATCTATTGGTTTACTTTGAGAAAACGAGCAAAACAATAACAATTACCAAAAAGGTGCAGGACTTTATGTCATGTTGATGGGTGGGACGCGGTCATGTGATCTCCGCTGATGTAAACACGTTCTGACAAGGACAGACAACTCCATTGTCTAGTAAAGAAAAGCCCAAGACGTAAACAACTTTCTTGTTTAGCTTTTCAACAATTGATCGTCTTAACGCGATAACAAAACGATCTCTTTGACCACAGAGTGAAACACTTCTGGCAACGACTGCGGGTCACGTGACCTTCATGGAAGATGGCGACTGGGTCCACATGTCCCTCGCGGGGTATTGGTGTAGGCCACACCCCGTAAAAAGTTTCAATTGACTTGGAACCTGTAGGGGGTCGGTGTTGAGCTGCAACCTATACCCCTTATACCCTATTCTCTCCACTTTCTACAAAACATTAGCTTTGTATAAATATGGGCGTCTGTCTTTTAGCCTGGGAGCCGCCTGAGAGGCCGTCAAGTGTTGAGGAGACCACCGGGGACGCAGCGCAGTGTTTACAAATCCGTTTGTCGTCTGCTTCTGTCAGAGACGCCGCGTCTGCAACTTTTTCATATTTTTTTTCACGCCAAAATGTGGTAATTGTCGTCTGCGGCCTAGCTGTAGCCATACTTATGTACAGCATGGTGCCTAAGGGAGCTCGATCCCACATTGACGGGGAACCAATGAACAGGAATGTTACGGATACGGCCGGGGTGCACTGTTAGAAGTAACCACTGTAAATTTACAGCAAAATGTGCTGGCAGTTTTGGTTCCAGCACATTTTGCTGTAGATTTACAGCAACTCAGTTGCTGTAATTGATTTACAGCAACTCAGTTGCTGTAATTAAACAGAATAATGTGCTGTAATTTTACAGTATGTTCTTTTGTTCAATTACAGCAAAATCTACTGGAACCAAAACTGCCAGCACATTTTGCTGTAAATTTACAGTATATTATATGCTGTAATTTAACAGCAGAAAGTACTGTCAATGTCATGAGTTGAGTTTTCTATCATTAATTATTGTTACTATCAATTGATCTCAATTGATATGCATGGAAAGAACCTTCATGCATTACATCAGTTGCATTATGGATAACAAACATTACACAATGTAATGGTTTTAATTCTTATCCAGCTAAACTGTATGTGATACCAGCACAACACAGTTCAGACAGTTAAGGGTTTAATTTTGCCACAGATGTGGTATCTATCATTATACTTTTCCTGATATTTGCATTATTTGACATATTTCTGCAAGTTGAAATACTTTGTGCAATAACTTGCTGAAGTCTCTCTCACACATTCATATTTTACTATGTTTTGAAACACAAGGGGCTTTATTTACCCCCAAAAACGCAGTGTGTAACAGAATGGTTACACAAAATGATATAGTGCTGCCACCATGTGGCAGAAATCTACAGATCATGTGCTGTAAGTTTACAGCAACATTTCTGTACATCTGATTTACAGCACAGAAATTGGTAAATATACAGCAAGTAGTTCTGTATTTCTGACTACAGCAAAATGTTCTGTAAATTTACAGTATATTGTGCTGTAAACTAACAGTAACTATTTACAGTGTGAGTGGGGGAGGGGGTGTTGGGATCTGGGATAGTCTAGCACTTTGCCTTCCTCTGCATGCCCTTTGAACATTCACTTTCTTTTGTTAAGTTAGCACGTATGGGGCGCATAGAGAGAGGTGGATATAGCTATAGACGCTGACGGGAGAAGGGCTAGTAAGGGGGAGGGATAAGCATTGCATATAGGAAGCTATATGAAGGGGGAGGGGTACAGATGAGACGCATTTCCTATCTTCCATGCACAGTAGACTTCTCCATCTTTGATGTTTAGGGCTTATATGGACATCTATAGCAGACGCCGCGCCGCGCGTCGCGCCCCCTCCCGGCCTAATCACAAACCACACAACCTCACATCTACAATGTTTGATATCCCCCTACAACAAACAAAACACCTTCACCAGAATCCTCTATTTGCCGGGCGCGGATCCTGGTCTCCCTACTGACATACCCCCGCCCCCCGGGCGGCACACCGGCCAAACACAGCTATTATCGTCCACACAAAGCGGCTCCAAGGTCGACGGCGTCGGGCGGGGTAGGCCTCGTAAGGTGAAACTAGACAAAGTCACCTTACTCAGCGAGGCGGAATTCCAGGCCGCTGAGAAATTAGTCTGGGTCATATAGAACAATGCAAGGGGCGCCAAAAAGTGTGAGAAATCCGCGCATGATAGTCTCCATGCTCAGTTGACAAGGGCATTGGGTGGTTTGGGACCTTATAGTCTGGGCGCCTTCTTCGCTGGTTCTCTGTGGTGTCTGTGTAAACATCCTGACTATGTGTCTGGTACCAGCGTAGACCCCGGGCAGACCCCCAGATTCTACACTAAACATTGGAAGAAGACGTTATCGCCGCCAAGTCTGTTGGCGGAATGTCAACAAGAAAAACTTGCGCTTTTTGAGGTGTTTGTTTGTGTGGTGTGAATTTGAAAACGGTTCAGGAAGTCAGTCTTTTTTTCTCATCAAATGTTTAAAGGAAGAGGTGCACCACAAACTATTGCCCGTCTTAGGGAGCATGATTTGCCTTCACCATAGTGCCAGCATGAGTCGGCAGTCTGTGGGTAGACAACCGAGTTAGATCTTCATCCATGGGGATGTCTATTTATAGATGTTTATCCGTGGGAGATCGCATGGCCCCCTGTTAATTCTTTCTTAAGGGAACATCTTGGATATTTGATGAGGTGTGTTGATGAACACATAGTTTATGTGTCTGATAACCATTTTATCTGATACATACATGTACATTGTACTTTGTACTACATGTAATAACGTCCGCAATACACCGTTTACGTTGTCTGCATACATGTAAACTCGATATGTTTCTAGTTAAAATCCGATATGTGTGTTCACTGACACTTGGGTGCTGTTACCGAGTGATTACCTCATTTAACTCATTGATTTGACCTCCACTCACATTGTCCAGTGTCACGGGGGATGATGCCCGCATGTGTAAAACACAGTGCCGTCCCGCCCCGCCATGCGGCGCACTGCCCGAGTACGTGCCTCATGTCCCTATACTACTCACATCCCACCGTGCAGTATGCGGGGCCCTGTTCAGGCTGTGGTGTGCTGTTTACATCTAGAGGCCGCAACGTACAGCTGTTGGCCATTGGTTTGATACTGAGACAGGTCCAAGATGTCAGAGACAGACAAGCCCAGCTTATATCACGTAACCTTTAAATGCTGATAACTGCTACAAGGTCAGTTCATGGAGATTCCCCTCCCATTACGTGTGCTGGCCAATCTACGGACACATGTCCCCCTAAATAAGCGTTGGAGGGACTGCGTTCTTTCTGCATTGATCGATATAAGTAGACTGCTATAGATGTGCTAGCCTGGGTATGCTAAAGGCTGGATGGGCTGCCCCTCTCCTCCCCCCGTCCCCAAAGAAACGTTCCGACGCCCCTCTTTTAAAGTCTAAAGCGCTATACCATTGACGTCCTGGGCTGTACAGGGGCTGAATTACAGCCCACCATATGGTACAGCAATCTGTCTGAGGTGCCTGGAAATCCCACCAACCCCTCATCCATACATTCCCATTTACTGTGCCCCTTACTGTCACCCCATCACCTCCCCACTCCATAAGCTCCTGCTGCTAAGGCGGTGTGCGGGTATGGCGTGTTTATTGTGCCGTGTACAATCCTAACGCACCTTTACACACAGGGCTTAAACTGGTTACTTACAGTAGGCCGCCATCTTGTCCCCCCGATGTACTTATCACCTTTCATGTACAGGTACCGCTATATAGAAGCACCGGTTAGTCGAAGCTAGAACAAACCCCATGAGAATCGTAGCAAACATGGAAAGTTATAAACTGTAGTTTGGTCCTTCGCCACGGCTGGTGGTACCATACAGCCCTACACAACAGGCAGTCGGGTTGCCCCCCCCCCCCACCCCAGCCCACCCTACACACACATAAATCTTTATCCTCTATCCAATTTAGTCTTTGCGCCCCGACCGCCACCATCAGAGAGCGCGGCCTTTGTTCACACCACTTTTACTCCTCTTGAGGAAATTTAAAGCACACAAATATTATTTCAGTGGCTACTCTTAGCCGGGCTCCGTGTCAATATGTTCTCTTTAGCTGGCCGCGGGTCGAGAGTAAATTCCGCCGCAGTTTTCTTAGCCGCGGCTTTGGGTGGCCGGGCCAGGAGAGGTGGTGAGGGCGTGCTTAAAATCAACTCCCGGCCGGGGGGACTATGTTTGTTGATCCTCGGTGGCAAAATGTTTACGGTGAGATTAGAATTAATTTACACATGATGGGAAGGTTGCTTTGAAACAAAACACTAACTAATTAAAAGAGGTCTGAGGTGGTTGAATAGACAACAAAAGGTGTGGGTTACTGCTGGCTGTGGAGTTAGGTGTGGCATGTAGAGGATCTAGGGAGAGGGACTTTGAAGTGGGATCAGATCCTGCAGTAAAGCCGTGCCTTGCCATGTGCCTAAACCAACTGCTGTTCTATTGTCTAAACCATTAGCACAACAGCTACATGTTAGAAGGCAGCCATGGCCGGTGTGTCATCAAAGGGCCATTAGGACAGGTCAAACAGCCACACTTGGTGTGTTTCAACTCTGAGTGCTTGTTCTCCTGTGGAATAATAAACCTAATGATATTTGTGAAAGAGATGCCACAGCTTGTTGGTCCAGGGGTATTGCAGTGCAGGGAAGGAGGGTATATTAACCTATAGTCCTCTCATTGCAATGCCTTCTCTACACATTGGTATACTTATTAATGCTGTTTATCTTACGCTGACAACTGGGATTTGAAATGTTATAAACTGACTACTGTGAAGGAGTACACTGTAAAAAATAGATGTACTTTTGACAGATTCACTCTGTAAAATTTAACGCTGATTCATCGTTATTTGGAATACAATGAAGCACCGTAAATATCAGCCATTTCACAGTGGACCCTTGTTAAATGCTAACCTGGTTTGGATTACAATGATTCAACGTAAATTCATCTTCTAATGTCAAATCCCAGGGGAAGCCACATATAGTAGATCTTGCCATACATAGGTGGCCTGGTTTGTAAGAAGATTTTTCTGGAGAGTGTGAGCCCTTGAAGTGGAGTATACATGTTGAAATAATGGTAATTTTCAATTAATCTATATGTTTGACAATTTAACAATTCAATCTTGTGATAGGTTTGACAAAAAACCATGATCACTTGATAATATCCAGAAGAAAGTAGCTGTCTGGATCTATACACCTATTTTGTGGTAATATACTATGCATATATCCTCACCTCTGGAAACTCTGCCAAGTCAGATAGTCAGTGGTGCGTATAGGATAAGGACAAAGTCAAAATATGCCTTATCTGTAAGTTTTTAGATGTATGCTACAGTAACTAAAGTCACCATAATCAGACCCCCTGTGAGGCTTATCGAATATTCTCTGTATATTTGAATACTGTGAATCTATTAATACTGATTTAACGTAAAATTAACGGTGATTCAACGTAAAATGAACAGTGATTCTGTGTAAAATGAACAGTGATTCTGCGTAAAATTAACGGTGACTGTCACCGTTAAAAAAACGGTGAAAGTCATGTCCCAAAAGTTGCCGGTGATTCAACGTCATTTTGACGACATTTTTTTTACAGTGTATACATGACCCTTCATGTCCTAATGCGCCTTCATTCCATTGAGTTAACACAGAGGATAAATAGTATGGCTGTATACTTAAGCTTCCCGTGTGAACATGCATGTGTGTTACATCTCCTGGACGCCCTCCTGCATGTTATCAGACCAACACACCGTCCATCGTGGTCCATATACTCATGCAGATATAATGAAGAACATGTTCACTCTGAGAGTGCCGCCACATTCATCCATTCATCCTTTTATAAAGTTAACAGGAAGGAATGAGTGTCAGTCTGACTATCTTTAACGGGTCATGTAACTCTGACAGGTATAGTCTAGCAGTGCCTGACTCCCTTCAACGGGAATATTGCAAGATTCTATAGAGGGGAAGTTAGACATTGCTGTGCTCTAGTAGGAATATTGCCAGACCTCATTTTGAAAGGGAGTCAGGCAATGCTGGATTATATGAAGGGGGAGTCGGGTACTGCTGTACTCTAGCTGGAGCATTGTCAGTCTCCCTTTGATCTGAAAGTAGTATTTTGTCATTACATTTTGGCAAATTAAATGTTCAAACATATCTCCGACATATTTATACCATCTGCTGATGCACGATCCTGCATAACGGGACTAGCACATCCTGATACCTGAGGTAGTCGGGGGATAAACTCCATCTCCTTATCAGGCTAATCTCCTCTCCTCACACCTTGAACAAAGAGGCTGATAAGAAATTCTCCCATGATGCACTGCTCTGTAGTCGAACCACAATGCATTGCTCTGAGCCAAGATGGCGGCCTCCATAGCCTAATGCGCTAGTCCCGTTATTAGTTTCTCAACTACCAGTAACCATTTACAAACATGTGGAACCACTCCCATATCCAACGCCAGTGCACAAGATAATCAAGTGTTTATATTTATCATGTTGGCATTCAGGGAATGTCATCACCGTGTTTTGACAAGCTTTCTGCTCATACTGCATCAAGGAGAAAACTATATAAAGTTGATTATTATCACGAACCTCATAGCTTTGACATGAAGTCTGTATGCGGGGTGCGTGCTCATAGTCTATTCGTTGCAAACCTCCCATTGAGTAGATGACTCCCAAATTAATGAATACTGTAGGATCAGTATCCACAGCCTCCCTTGGAAGCCATACCCACATTCTGCGTAAATATTAATTTTGTCTATGTAAATTTATGATCCAATGTTGTAAGACCTACAACGACCTAATAGATGCAGTAAACCCAATTTTTGGTTTATTTATTGATCAACTGTTTTGTATACAACGTTTACACTGCCTTGATGATATCGCAAGTTTGATTACTTGGATTCGAGATACTGAATTAAGTTATACCCAGGCAATTATGATTGAACTAACTGAAGTTATAGTTATGGTCAATGAATCATGTTATTACTGTTGTACAATACCCAGGGTTATCCAAATCTACACCACTCGACTCCAGGACGGCAACATCTCCGTGGGTATGGGACCTGCTGTTAGGCCTTTGTCCTGCAGGTGTTTAGGCCGACTGTAGGTGTTTAGGCCTGCAGCGTCAATTTCCCCTCCCATCTAAAAGTTTTGGGTGGGCTGATTGTGGTGGTGGAAAAGGGAGACAATGCATCAACTGCCTATGTGCATATACCCCCAGGGCACCACCAATGCCACAGCAGCCACATCGGTATACGCCTCTGGGTATCAAGTAGAGAATTGGTGTTAGTGGTAGTGTTGATTTAACTAGCTAGCTACTGCCTGCAATGCTTATACACCACAGCCACCCCCACCCCCGCGCGCATGCACATAAAGGGCATGCCTTTCTGTGACCGGCCCTCTGAGTACAAACAGTCAGTAATGGGCGGCCTAGGTGGAAAACATTAACTATATAATATTTTAATATGTTTGCCCGCCGCCCCGAGTGGGGCTGCTATCAAAACACGACCTGGGTTTTCGTAAACGGAACAGAGGGCCACTAGTGGCTTTGGTGTAGGTAAAAGTCGGGGCCTGTGTATACCAAACGGAGTGACATAATAGGTTGGTATTGTTTCTCAAGTCGCAAATCTTAACGTTATTTCGCAAAGTGGTTTCTGTTTAGCTGTCAGTTCACCCCTATAATGATCTAACAGGACGACCGCAGCGCCATGATGACGCTGTCAGCAACAGCGAATGGAACTAGAATATCAAATGGTGTAAACCTAATTGTACCCACAGACTGGTATGTTCATATTATGGTGAGGCGCTGGTTTGTGGCAATCAGCAACGTTCTGTATGGGGGAGGGGGATATGGCGGCCACCACAGGAGGATCGGTTACAACATTATACGTCTTCATCCAATGGTAGTTAATATAACTAAAGAGGGACGCATTCCTTGCATTTACCTCACCACACTGTGTATATAACAGACCACTGGTTGTCATTGGCTGGAAGCTTTGATATTAGTTGTCATTTATCAAACATACCTCTCAGGATTGGGAACTTACAAAGGGGCTAGACCCATTAAAGGCAAAATACCTGTGCTACTTTTATATAAACTGTAATATACTCTTAGGGCTAATACTGCCACTCTCTATACTCGAGCCGTGGTCAGCAATCCTCAATACTAGCAAATATGTCACCAGTAACACATAATGCCACTCCATTCTCCACAATCCCCACCTCAAGAGAAACCTTATATTTATATTCTAACTCTACTAAATTCCTATGGGAACATTCACAGTGGACATTGTACTTTATCTTGAATACTATTAAATCCCAGCTTTGCTGACTCAATGTTTGATCTATAAGACCAAATATATGTATTGGTCAGTACCCATTATGGTGGGTTTTATCCTAGAAGAGCTAAATAGACTATAGTGTCAGGATTGTATGGATCCCAAGTTTGCCAATTTAGGAGTGGTATTTTTCTTTTCAAAACTAAGCATTGGATTTGTGGTATGTATTGGGTTCTTTGGAAATTGAAATGCAATTTGTTCTACTGCATGTAATTCGTTTTACCACTTGTGAATATTTGTTGCTGAGATTTGAACTAGACTTTCCAAGCATGAATGAATTGCGAGATTAGACACATGAACCTGCGATACATTATTTGATCTAATTGATGGGTTTCAATTGATGTAGTCGAAATCACCTAAATGAACTCTGCCAAACACACAGTTTTATGTCAAATAGTTTCTATCCCATATGTCCACATGGAATTCCAGCATCGTCCAGCTCTCTTACTGTAAAATGCAGCTTTCTAAAAACACCAATAGCTACTTGTTCACAAGTAGCCTTGTTCAGTGTACCTTGTCTACTATTGACACATGGTAATTACAGCAGCAGATACATATATTAGCAGCGACAAGGACCGGGTAAGGATCGTGTTGTGCCCGTATACCAGCGATCAATAGGGTAAATCTGGGGGCATGGCCTCTTGGTTACACATGTTCAGGGCCCCTGTGTTATTCCTCCTTAGTTACACATGTTTGGGGTGGTCCGTGTTGTTCTAATCAATGAGGGTCAGATCATGTGTTACCCAAGTTTTGACAGGATGATGAGATTCTCGTGAAACACGAGATATGCATACTTAATAAGACAATATGGACGCTGCCTCATCGTAGGATCATGATGTGAAACCGATTTCTGAATATATTGTTCATGCATCACACACAAGACACAAATCTGAAGCTCAGTAATGTTTATCTTTAGACTGTGCCTATAGATAACCATATGAAATGTATGAATAATTCACGGGTTCTGAATAGTCAATATAAATTAGGAAACGCTAAACATGGTTACCCGGTATCGGTTATTCTGATTTATTTTGCTATGTTGATTGGACAAACAGCTTCCCCAATCCTTGCATGTAGGCCTATGTTCAATTATAATAGTATTCACAGCAAGACATCGCCCAGAGCATGAGCTTAGCATTATTATTTTAGTATGTGTGCGTCACTGTGCCGTTTTCATCTAGATGCATGATGGTATTTCACTTGGTATACTATTATTGTAAACATGGGGATTGCACTTTATATTTGGAATCTTTCCTCAACATCTAAACACACGCCACCCTTACCACAGACCTCTAATCCACTTGATACTATGTACATATACTCCACATTTACAAACCTGGCAGCAGTATTGATGTAAATCCCTGTCAGTGTGTATCTAGTACAGGGATAATCCCAGCACAGATCATGCACTAATCCGGAACACGATTACATATGATCCCTGAGTTACCACACTGGTCAAAACATCCTGCCCTGTCAGACTAATCTCAGTAAACCTAGCATCATGCTCTCCTCGGGGGTCTCCCACATAGCAATTTCCCTGTCTGTGTTACTCTCTGCCTGTGGGGTAGAGTGGGATGGTGAATGATGCCATGCACAGCTATCACTCCTATACATGCATTATCTTCTATAGATACCCGGTGATCCTCCTCCCTCTTTTCTCCACCTTCCTTACGGCATCCCTACATCATCTCTACCTCTCCCCTCCCCCTATGGTCACTCATTTTCAACGCTTCTTTCTTCCTACCCTAAGTCCCCCAGCCCCATCAGCCCATAGAGTCGGCTACCCTAGTTCACTCCCTCCTGAGTCTATTCCTTGCCTTCCCCCATACATGTATACTACATTCATTTCAGCTCCTTCCACTTCTTACACCCGCATGGCAGTCATGTATTCCTGTATATTACGTTGCCTTTCAGTATCAGGACTGAGAGCGAGGATTCCGAGCAATGGATTAAGAAAAAAAGTTGTTGGCGGTGTATTATGATCAGTGATGATATAATATTTATCATCAACAATATTTTGACTGCCCCCACCAAATTCAACTGCTCACTCCGTGTGTCCACATATAATGAGCCGCCCACATGTATAGTGTGTCTCTCACTCTGTGTGCCCACATGTAATGAGCCACTCACTCTGTGTGCCCACATGAGCCGCTCACTCTGTGTGCCTGTGCCTACATGAGCTGCTCACTCTGTGTGCCCACATGTAATGAGCTGCTCACTCTGTATGCCTACATGAGCTGCTCATTCTGTGTGCCTACATGAGCTGCTCACTCTGTGTGCCCACATGTAATGAGCTGCTCACTCTGTATGCCTACATGAGCTGCTCATTCTGTGTGCCTACATGAGCTGCTCACTCTGTGTGACCACATGTAGTAAGCTGCTCACTCTGTATGCCTACATGAGCTGCTCATTCTGTGTGCCTACATGAGCTGCTCACTCTGTATGCCTACATGAGCTGCTCACTCTGTATGCCTACATGAGCTGCTCACTCTGTGTGCCTACATGAGCTGCTCACTCTGTGTGACCACATGTAGTAAGCTGCTCACTCTGTATGCCTACATGAGCTGCTCATTCTGTGTGCCTACATGAGCTGCTCACTCTGTGTGACCACATGTATTAAGCTGCTCACTCTGTATGCCTACATGAGCTGCTCACTCTGTGTGCCTACATGAGCTGCTCACTCTGTATGCCTACATGAGCTGCTCACTCTGTATGCCTACATGAGCTGCTCACTCTGTATGCCTACATGAGCTGCTCACTCTGTGTGCCCGCATGTAATGAGCCACTCACTCTGTGTGCCCACATGAGCCGCTCACTCTGTGTGCCTGTAGGTAATGAGCTGCTCACTCTGTGTGCCCACATGTAGTAAGCTGCTCACTCTGTGTGCCCACATGAGCTGCTCATTCTGTGTGCCTACATGAGCTGCTCACTCTGTGTGCCCACATGTAGTAAGCTGCTCACTCTGTATGCCTACATGAGCTGCTCATTCTGTGTGCCTACATGAGCTGCTCACTCTGTGTGACCACATGTAGTAAGCTGCTCACTCTGTGTGACCACATGAGCTGCTCACTCTGTGTGCCTACATGAGCTGCTCACTCTGTATGCCTACATGAGCTGCTCACTCTGTATGCCTACATGAGCTGCTCACTCTGTATGCCTACATGAGCTGCTCACTCTGTGTGCCCGCATGTAATGAGCCACTCACTCTGTGTGCCCACATGAGCCGCTCACTCTGTGTGCCTGTAGGTAATGAGCTGCTCACTCTGTGTGCCCACATGTAGTAAGCTGCTCACTCTGTGTGACCACATGAGCTGCTCACTCTGTGTGCCTACATGAGCTGCTCACTCTGTATGCCTACATGAGCTGCTCACTCTGTATGCCTACATGAGCTGCTCACTCTGTATGTCTACATGAGCTGCCCACTCTGTGTGCCTACATGAGCCACTCACTCTGTGTGCCCACATGAGCCGCTCACTCTGTGTGCCTGTAGGTAATGAGCCGCTCACTCTGTGTGCCCACATGTAGTAAGCTGCTCACTCTGTGTGCCCACATGAGCTGCTCACTCTGTATGTCTACATGAGCTGCCCACTCTGTGTGCCTACATGAGCCACTCACTCTGTGTGCCCACATGAGCTGCTCACTCTGTGTGCCTACATGGGCTGCTCACTCTGTGTGCCCACATGTAGTAAGCTGCTCACTCTGTGTGCCCACATGAGCTGCTCACTCTGTATGTCTACATGAGCTGCCCACTCTGTGTGCCTACATGAGCCACTCACTCTGTGTGCCCACATGAGCCGCTCACTCTGTGTGCCTGTAGGTAATGAGCCGCTCACTCGGTATGCCCACATGTAGTAAGCTGCTCACTCTGTGTGCCTACATGAGCTGCTCACTCTGTGTGCCCACATGTAATGAGCCACTCACTCTGTGTGCCCACATGAAGTAAGCTGCTTACTCTGTGTGTCCACATGATGTGAGCCTATCGCTATGTGTGTCCACATGCTACGATTTAACATTCTTGTTTGTGTCGGAGGAAAACCTACCATCTAAGCTGGTCAGTTTTTGTCCACATTTTGCAGATATATATAAAGATGATAAGCACCAGAAGGAAATCATCACATACAGAAATAGAGCTGCAGCTCCACCCCGGAGCTTTACCCCCTCACCAACCCAGAACTGAGACTGACAACCACCGGGTAGTCCAAATAACCAAGATAAATCACAAGTTAATATTTGTATTGCTGTATTTATTACACCAACATTTTCCCACATGCTTCTATCTGTTAACATCTCACCTACTCTGATATAAGGTTTATTTTGTTAGGACACCGTACGGAATTATGTGTAAACTCTGTGCTGAGATGTTGCTAGGTACAGGGGGCAGCCCGTTGGGGGTGAACGGGTGCAGGTTCGTAGCAGATGTGCAGGGTGTCCAGCTGGGGCTGGGGACATGGAAGGCCATGTTCGAGAAAATGATTATACAGTATAGGATCAGCAAAATGCACAAAAGCGTAATACAGAGCAACTCTTAAAACTTTTCAGTATTTACGATGCTATCAACTGCAACTTAAATCAAGAACTTGTGCCATACAGGCTATGTAGAGGGTGTTCCACACCAAGATTGTATCATACCAAGATGGTATCCTAAACCAAGGCCATGCATGAAGAGCTCACACCAAGATTGCCCCATGCCAAGATAATATCCTTACCAAGACCATGTGCCATGCGATGATGGTGTCTCACACCAAAATTGTCCCATACCAAGGTGGTATCCTTAAACAAGGCAATGTGTCATACGAAGATGGTGTCTCACACCAAGACTGCCCCAATACCAAGATGATATCCTTAACGAAGACCATTGTGCCATACAAAGATCGTGTCCCACACCAAAATTGTCCCATACTAAGGTGATATCCTTATAACCAACACTATGCGCCATATGAAGATAGTGTCTCAGATCAAGATTGCCCCATACCAAGATGATATTCTTAACCAAGACCATGTGCCATATGAAGCTGGTGTCTCACACCAAGGTTATCCTTAACCGAGACCATTGTGCCATACAAAGATTGTGTCCCATGCCAAATTTGTCCCATACCAAGATGATATCTTTATACCCAAGACCATGTGCCATGTGAAGGTGGTGTCTCACATCAAGATTGCCCCATACCAAGATGATATCCATAACCAAGACCATGTGCCATGCGAAGATGGTCTCACATCAAGATTGTCCTATACCAAGATGGCGCCCCATACCAAGATGGTGGCTTGGTTAGACTGCAGGTTCATCATAGACTGGTAACTTTGTCATATTGCACTGTAGCTGCAGCTGGTGCCTGGTGTGCGTTTGTTTACCTGCAGGGAGGCTGTTTTCGCTGGTAGACATGCTACCGGAGTTATGTACGTCATGTTATGGCGGGGATGATGGGTCAACACCCGGCGAATATTGGCATAAATATGTCCTGTCTCCGTATGTTGTTTTACAATCTCTGCGGAAATGGATTCTGGGTTTTTTGTCCGCCCCCTGGACCTTGGCTTCGTGGATTGGGGCGGTGTCTCATGCCTGTTCGCAGTTGTAAAACAAACATGGCGACCTGTTATAAAGATTTATATAGGGGATCGTGTTTTAGCGACAAGGAACAATAAACACACGTTATGTTTCTTGTGTACATCCTAGAGTGGGGAGGGAACGGATCGCAAAACATATCTAATTCAGGGGCAGTCTGTGAAGTGGGGGAAGTCGGCAGGGGGCAGTGCACTCAGCCCTGGGAACCCTACCTTCACGAGGTGTACGGCGTTAGTGCACAGGCTGACCTCAGGTGGATACCACTGGAAATACTCAACTCACGTAGGCCGCCATCTTGTCCCCTAACATTGGTTGATTACGTCAAGCTCGCACCATCTCGACCTGTGGGTACGCGAGTGTCATTGCTGGTATATGATGACTGGTTTGCATGCCCCATCTGTAGGGGGGTATTCATACGCTATTACCTGCCTATATATTTTAGTACTCTAGCAACCAGCATGCTAGAAGTACTTAACCCAAGAATCCTAGGTACCAGCGATGACGCTCGGGCTCCCCGATGTCTGGTCGCACGAGCTTGTCTTGTGCAACTCATGACAACAGGAGGAGAGAGGCACTATAGTAGTTCAGTATGTATGAAACTTACAGGGAAATCTTTAATCCGGTCTTAAACCATATACTGCAGTCCCTTACCTGCCACTGTTATACTCAATATGTGGCAGCGGTCTGCCCAGGAGTCTGCCTGTTACTCCCCTATAGGGGGTGTGACGGGGTAAAGGAGGGTTGGGTATCTCTTACACCGGGGGTGACACTGCCGGTCACGTGATCCACACACATGTGGACGCCGACATATGCCGACCCGGCACGATCCCTGGAATTCTCACCTCCTCGGAAGACTTCGGAAAACCTCGGGAATCTAGTGAGTTGCTAGTAGGGATGTGGAAGTCGGCCGAGTCTGTGTTGCACTGATTCACCCCATGCAGGTAGAGGTAGGGGCTTCCCTCATGACATTGGTGTGATTGAGATGTTACATATGTGTATTATCATTATGTATTCAAAGCGTAAAACACCATTCTCAATACACTTTTGGCAAGTGTGAACACATTTTCTTAGAGTGTAGTAGTATGGTTTTCTGTGTTTTCCAATCAAATGAAATCATATGGATCTCCCTAAGAAGTCGAAAAGGTCTGAACTAGGGAGAGCAGAAAAGGGGACTATTGAAGCAAAATAAGATAGAGCAATGTATTTACATTATACATATTTCCATTTCAAGTGTCCGGAGGCCCGAGGGAATTCTTATGAAAGTTGGGGATAATTTGGTGACATTATTGAGTTAAAGGCTTAATCTACACTGTTAGAAGTAAGTACTGTAGCTGTACAGTATACAAGGAGGTATTTTTGGTTTCCAGTATCACATACTGTACAGCTACACTCCCGTACTGTAGAACACCACACACAGGAGATTGTGGGTTCGAATCCCACCTTGACACAATATGCACTACTGTTGTTTATCTATAGAAAATCTAAATTATACACATGTACATATTCAAATATTCACTAACTGACATTTTTATGCCAATATAGGTGGAAATGCATGTCAACTGGGTTAAAGAAAAATGAAAAGAAAAACGTATTTCTCATTGTTCCAAGGTTAGACTCGAACACCCAACCTTCTGTGTGTGGGTTTTACAGTAGGTAAGTGTAGCTGTACAGTATGTGATTCTGGAAACCAAATATACCTCCTTTTATAATGTACAGCTACAGTATATCCCACTCATTCCATTTCTACTAAATACTTAGCTGTATTGTCACTCCATCCTCTATTTTGTAAGCATTGACCATGAGACGCTCCGTGGACTGGTTATCTGGCAGATAATAACATTACCAATATCAACTATATCATCAGACTTCCATCTCTGTAATTTGTTCATGGAAGAACTCCTCATTGAGGTGAATGTTCAATAACATTTTCAATACTTCAATACTTCAATACTGTGCAGCTACACTAACTTCTGACAGAGTATAGCTGGCTAAACATTCATGTTCACACACAGAAAAGTGAGAGTCATTGTCGCTAAAACTACCCTCACCTGAGGGTCAAGCACTGCCTGACTCTCAGGTGAGGGTAGTTTTAGCCACAATGACTCTCACTTTTCTGAGGGTGTTTAGCTCCCGGGTTTAGCCCCATATTACAGCACCCAGTATCAGGACCGTTGTAGAGAGTATAGGGACCCAATGGTGTGCCTCTATATGGGTTAAAAATCGACACGGGCGACACAGCGACACGGCCCTTTTAAAAATCGACACGGGCGACACGGCCCTTTTGGTAAAGATCGACATGGCGACACGGTCAAAACTGAGGGGACCCATGTAGAGGCACAATGGTGCTTTTGTATAGGATTCCCTAGTATGGATCCAACCTGCCATGTTTTCGCATACTATTACATAGTGTCTGACTTCAAAAGCATGTCTTTTTCAATATGGGGGGGGGGGGGGGTAGGAGATCCAAGAATGAATGAATATAGAGTAAGACTGAACTTATTATAAGCTTTATGAGATTATATGTTTGGACTCTCAGATATTTTTGAACAAAGTAGGCCTAACGTCATCCCTTAGGGAGTGGTCATTTTTTAACAACAGGGGGGGGGGGGTTGGTGGATTTGGGGGGGGACCAAAAAAATTTGGACCCCTTGAAGGGGGGGACCAAAAAAATTTGGACCCCTCTTGAGGGGGGGACCAAAAAATTGCACCCCTTTTTACCGAAAAAGCCCGCGCGTTGCTATAGCTCAAAGGGGTCGGCCGCGCTCAATTTCAACTTGCCTGAGGGGGGGACCAAAAAAAATTTGACCTCTCCCGTGGGGGGGACCAAAAAAATTTCGACCTGCTCGCGCGAAAATCCACCAACCCCCCCCTGTTCTTAAAAAATGACCACTCCCTTAGTATTTTTTACCTTCTGCTCACTGTTACTAGAATATGGATATGTACTGTTGCTTTTGATACATGTACTACGATTCTATAATCGATATACAGTCGCTTAAAGCTGCATAAGCTTGATAATAATCAGTTGATACAAGAAAGTCAGTGCTATTGTTATATAAATAATAATCATTTATTTACAGAAACAACAATAATTACAATCGAAAGGGTAAGTCTTGCTTGTTCCGTATTTGATATGTACATGTACAAACAACCTTTACAAACCCTTCTGATACTGTTTATAACATATAACACACAGGTTCTATAACACACAACTTCTCTGGTGGACAGGAGTTGCACGTGTATAAACTAGTCATATGCTACTACATTTTTAGTCCACATAGTTTAGATCCATTCACAATCAACACGAGCCCAACTACATGTAGTTCCTCAGTGGTTCTGGTAGTGTCATGGGATTGTATGAGATAATATTGGCTACATCCTAAACCACAGTGGTATATGAAAGATGGAGGGTATTCTACAGATGTAGCAGTCCAAGTTGTCCCTATACATATAGTTTATCACTCATGCACTGTTTAAGGCACGTGTTAATCAGAGTCGCTGTCTGGGACGTGATAGCTTTATACATTTTAAAAGCAGTATTTCTTCCCCGCACACAGTGTGTGCTTGGTCACAGGAGGGAGACAATGTCTCCTGCTGCTGCCATTGTTTGTTAGCAGTGTCAGGATTTCTAGCAGTCCCATAATGTATTTGCTATGTATGTACCTCTAATGTACATATAACTTCAATTACGTTTTAATAACATATTAGTTCAGATAAAGCACAGTGGCAGTACAATGCAGTTTGAGATTCATATAGACCACACTTATAATAGTCATTGTCGTTTTTTTTATATACAGTATCATACGTCTATACTTTTTACAACGTCAGAACTAAATGTATGCTCTAGTATTTTAATTACATATATGTATAATATACATTTAGAAAGTAGTGCATACATACCAAACTATATACGCCATAACATCATGCACAGATAACATTTATCAGTGTGCCATGGGATACGCAGGCTTATGTGATGTCCACACTTGGTGCATGTATATAACAACATTCTGGAGATGTTTAAAGTCAGTGTTTCCAATAAAGTCTGTATTGGTACAGGCAGGTGGCTAAACATACAGCCACAGACAACTAAATATTCTTCTGCATTCGTTTTTCGTTCTCACAATAAGAGAACATACAGTGCAACGTATACATATCAGATTCATTTGGTTTTCTTGGAGTATCAAATAGTGTTAATGGCATGTGTATTTACGACATCGTGCATTTCAAAATGGGACATACAGGGGCGATATAGCAGATATTTAAATAGTTTTTACAACAAATCACATCATCATAGATTGAGATTGTCCCTAGTACAGTCAACGGTCAACGTAAGTTTTACTTTGTATAGTCTTCTATGTAAATATACACATAGTAGTATAGGGAAAATGGAATTTGTATCAGGCACCTTGGTAATATCCCTGCCTCGCTGAGTACTCAATGTCTTTGCCGCTGGCAGTTACCCTCATCACATACAATGATATATATCTAGTTAATTGAAATAACAGATACCCCCCCCCCCCCACGCGCAGCGACCAAGAAGTCGACTAACGCAGTCATTTCGACCTGATATCGGCAGTGTCTAGTTTACCCCCTGTGTGTCCCGCCATGAGTCCGCCCATAGCCGGGTGCCCCGCCGCCCAGACCCGCCCTAACCCCGCCGGGTAGGACATGCCCACAGGTGCCCCGGCCGTCAGGTAAGGTCCTCCAGTGCCTGTGTGCAGGTAGGGCCCCAGGGGCGACACCCCGGCCGCCGCCATGTAGGCTGCGGCTGCCGGCAGTGAGGGCCCAAAGCCCGGGTAGCCGGGGCCGGGGTTGTCGTGGTGCAGGCCGTGCAGGCTCCCTGCGCCCCCCGTGTGGTAGCCGCCCCCAGACGCCTGCAGCGCCCCCAGCCCCGGCACGTAGGCCGCGTACGGACCGTAGGCGTACGGCACCGCCGCCATCTCACGGGCCTTCATCTTCTCCAGGTCGGCGATCTTGGGCGGCGGCTCAGGGATCTGGTCAAAGATGTCTCTCTTCCGCTTTTTGGGCGGCGGCGTGGACGGAGCTGTGGTGGCTGGGGCGGGTGGTGTGGTGCTGCTCCGGGGGTGGGACAAGGACAGGGAGGGACTGGTGCGCTGCTCCTGGGCTGCTTGGTGCTGTAGGTGGGCACCTGGAGGAGGGGGTGAGGTGTGGTGACTGGAGGAGATGGGGGTGTGAGAGGAGGAGGACGGGGAGGACGGGTAGGTGGGAGGGGAGCTGGGTGAGGGAGGAGCCACACCCATGATACTGTCTATTGTAAAGAGCTTCTTCCTTGGAGACGGAGACTCTAAGGGACAGGAGGAGGGTGCTGGAGGTACGCGGTGTAGGAGAGGAGATGGGGAGGACGTCACACATCCTGATGACGTGGGAATAGTGGTCGTCATAGAGACGTGACGTCCAATATCGTCCTTGTGTCCATGACTACCACCAAACACGGGAGATATTATGATAGGTGAACGGTCCATCGGCGTCCGCATGGCCACATCACGTCGTATCACGTCATCGTCATCAACGTCATTTCCGTTTTGTCGACGTGACGTTACAAAGTCATCAACGTCTGATCCATGAGGAGACCTTGATCCCTGAGAGTGGTCATCATCGCCGGAAGTACAACAGTCATTCATGTCAGCACACATCCGGTTCTCTGTTGGCATCGTCGTCGGCGACTTCCGGTGTACATCGTAGTATTTTTGGTCTCGATCCTCATCGTCCGATATGTCATTGACATCAGAAGTTACGTCATTTACGTCATTGTCCATGTTACTAACGTCAATCTCGACGTCAGACAGTTGCCCATCCTCTCCCCTATCGTCACTCTCCCCGGACGAGGAGGAGAATGACCGACTTCCTGTTCCGTCCTTCTGGTGGCCACCGTCGCCGGAAGTGGTGCCCTTGTAGGTTACCTTAGGTCGGCGTTTCCGGCGGCGGTAGTTGCCGTTCTCGAACATGTCCTCACAGTTGGGGTCCAGCGTCCAGTAGTTGCCCTTGCCCGGCTTGCCCTTCTCTCGGGGCAGCTTGATGAAGCAGTCGTTGAGGCTGAGGTTGTGTCTGATGGAGTTCTGCCAGCCCTGCTTGTTGTCGTGGTAGTACGGGAAGCGCTCCATGATGAACTGATAGATGCCGTTCAAGGTGATCTTCCTCTCCGGGGCGGCTTTAACCGACATGGCGATGAGCGCTATGTACGAGTAGGGCGGTTTCTGCGGCTGCTCCCTCCGCTCCAGGTCGGCCAACATGCCATAGGCCGCGTACTTGGCGTAGTCAGCACACCCAGGGTGCTGGTAGAACATGTGGTGGGCCGCCGCGTTCACGTTGATGCCCACAGAGAAGGGACCCCCAAAACGCGGGTCTAGGGCGGCTCTGGACAGCCCCTGGAGCTGGGCTAGGGCGGCGCCGGTAGCAGCCTCGGCCGACGACCCGGGGGTGACGGGCCCGGAGGAGGCGCCGGCGTTAGAGTACCTGGAGTACAGGGACGGCGACATGAGGGCCATGGAGGAAGACATGCTGGCGTAGGGCTCCCGCTGCATCATGAGCTGGTGATGGGTCGTTATGGGTACTGACAACTCTTGGGTATTTCCTTCTGCGTCCAGAATGACGTGACGGCGTCTTAAGTCAAGTCAAAATGGTGGAGAAGGATATATGCTTCAATGTATGGCCGTTCTGTCATTTAAAGTCCAAACATATAGTTTCGATTTCAATTATTATAGTATCTCCCAGGATGTCTATTGAAGATTATAGAAGATAAGTTGGTTTTATAGACAATCAAGCCGTGTCGTATATGGGAAGTGGCGTAGTGAATTATTTGTCAGTGCTCGTTACCTGATTGACAGGCCA
Organism: Harmothoe impar; assembly: GCA_947462335.1. Taxonomy (NCBI): domain Eukaryota; kingdom Metazoa; phylum Annelida; class Polychaeta; order Phyllodocida; family Polynoidae; genus Harmothoe; species Harmothoe impar. The sequence goes on along the minus strand of OX381712.1, from coordinate 49,026,530 downwards.
GTCGATTACTGAATATCACTTACTCTGTCGTCATGTCCCTTAAGGTACTCCGACGTGTTCTCGTTGATATATGTCATTCGAGATGTGTCAAAAGTCCGCAGCAGCACCTGCTGTCCTTACTAACCGTATACTCCATGATAAAGTTCAAACTTTGACAACTTCAGGACGAGGTGCGATCAGCAGATACCGATCAGCAAGGGTCGGCAAATATGTCTCCTCCTCCACAGTAGTGATGAAACTTGTTGTCGTTGAGGTTGGTGTAAGGTGTGAGTTGGAGCAGCTTGGTGTACAGACACCTTGTACCACTGACAGGTCGGCAGGGTGTGATCCTCTACTCCCCGTGTAAGAAGTGGTGCCGGGAGTGGTGCTGGGTGGTGGGGGTGGTGCAGGAGGAGGTGGGGGTGGTCTCCCCTGAGTGGCTGGTACCTCGTATACTACTACGACATGGAGTCCATGTACTGCCGTTACCGTCACCCTGCTACTGACTGGGGAACACCCTCTGGGGCAGGTATAAGTACAGCCTGTAGCCGCGGCTGCTGATCAACCTCTCTGTGAACACGAGCTCACAATGACCCATGTATGTACAGCACAGCCCCGCCCTATTGGGGGGTGGGGGGTGTAAGGGGGTAGGGTGGGGGTACAAGGTGGGGTGCGGTGGGAGATGGGTGGGTGGGGTGGGGGCCGCAACAGGGAGAGAAGGCATGTTGGTAAAGTAGGGAGGGTGGTGAGGGGAGGGGGGGGGGGTTAAAGGTGAGGGGAGGGGCACGGGAATCTAGGAGATCATTGCAGAGTTGATGCATGGAGATTTGGTGGGGATGGGAGGGTGTTAGGTGTACTGAAGTAAGGGAGGTCCTGGGAGTGGTATGGGCCCGGGGCATGGGCAGCGGGAGGGATGTATGTGTGTATTGAAACTTCTGCATGGTAAAGCCCTCTAAATGCATGAGGCAATGGCTGATGCGATTGGCCCGAAATACAGAGGCAAACGAAGCCTTATGTAAAATTCTCCTTTTAGTTGCTGAGAGTTTATTGATCTTCAAAGGTGGTGAGAATGCAAGTTATTCATAGCCCATTGCATTCCTGACAGTCTACCAATTAGGCCATTATTTGTCCACTTTTATCTACTTTTACACTAACAAATTTGCAAAAATAAAAGTAGCCTTATGCTTACGGACAGTTAATGACAATTACAGGAAACTAGAAAGTGTGTGTTGGGGGGGGGGGGGGCAAAGATGGACATAACGAAGTCGAAGCTAAGGCTGTGGGTGGAGCGTTTGCTCAATTAAAGCCTGTTGACCAACACACTTCAACACTCTCAGTTTATGGTTAATAGAGACTGTTGTAACGGCCGTCCTGACTTATTATATACATCTCAGAACTGGCTGTTGTGTTCCTGCCCCCCATATCCTGCCATCAACCCCCTAAACCACCAAACACACCAAACTATGCACCACCATGTTTAGTAACACCAAGACACTGTTATTCTAATGTTTGGGGCTGGAGGAGGGAGGTGGAAAAGAACAGCAGAAGTGAGCAAACATGTTTAGTGTTCCTATTGTCCACAGAGGGCGCGGCAGTAGGGCGGGGCTAAGATTGCCAAGGATGGGTGAAAGAAGGGAAGGGAAGTAGGGAGTTCGTGGTGAGGTAGGGGGTATGTATGCATGTATAGTTAAGTGGCATAGAGGTGGCGGAGGGTAATTTGCTGGGTATCACGGGAAAGCTGACTGGCGGCCAATCAGAGACCTCCGTAGAATACCACCTCCTCCCCTCCTCAAGTGTTTACTAAACAAGGTACAACATGGGGACCGCCCACCCAAGATGACTGAGGTATGAATGTTTATTTGGAATATTAAGGAAAAATAAAATAAAAATGTGCCATCTGACAGGTTATAAACAAGTCTAAGAGGTTGGCAGAGACGGTCGGTGTGTGGTGACAAGGGTGGGGTTGTGAAAATACCAGATTGATTACAATATTCAAAGTGGGTATGGTCTGTTGTCTACACGTGGATCCTACTTATAGTTAAAGGGAACCTCTATGTTAGAATTATGGATATGCTGGGCACATGGGAACCTGGAGAACAGTATGATATCTATGATAACATCCAACCTAAAGAAGGAGAAGAAATGATAATAACGATAAGAAGAATTTTTTTTGTAGATTTAATGTATTGGTATTGGTGGTGTCTCTTGAAATAGACAAATTGCTAATATTTTTCTCCCACACTTTCGTCCATGCCCACCTAACCCCCCCCCCCCCCCCCCACTTTTAATTATTTATCCTGTTTGATAGACTCTGTGCAGAAGTACCCTTCCCCTGACAACCCCAGCATCCATAGAAGGTTAGTGTACCCCTTGGTGTGCGCCATGTTTGTCCTACCTCTATACGTGTGGAGTACTGGGTGTGTAGATGTAAAGCTGACTATGGGTGGTCTCCAGCCCCCATCAACCCCGGCCATCAACACATCAATAGGCGTCTTCTACCAGGTCATTTTGTGTCACATTAAACAAACTTAATTGAGGAGGAGGCTCCATTGGAAGTGTCCCTTTAAACAAGTTCTCCCTCCTCCCAGTCACTCAGAACTCTATAGGGGTGTTACTAGTGCACGATTGGGCCATAGTGAAAGTATATGGGACCAGCATATTAGACTATGGAGGCCGCCATCTTGATTCAGAGCAATGTATTGTGGTTAGGCCCCCGACACCAGAGCAGTGCATTGTGGGTGAATTTCTTATCAGTCCCTCTGTTCCAGGTGTGAGTAAATTGGATTAGCTTGATAAGGAGATGGGAGTTTAACCCCCGACTACCTGAGATATCAGCAAAGGAACTAAGAGGTCCATTTGTAGCTGGTTTCTGAAGTGAGGTAGCCAGTGTCTGGCATGAACAGGGGGGACAAGATGGCGGCGTAACATTGTAACTAGTTACAACTGTATATAGACTCTGATAGTGTACCTTTTGGGTGTAGAGGATGTCACTTTAATACACCCTAGAGACTCCTGTGGGTTGTTGTGGGGTGGAGTGTTTGGGAAGACCAGTCTTGCAGAAGATTGTTCATTGATGTTAGCGGCTTCTGGTGTTTGGCTTTGCGCCCATCACTACAGAGAATCTCCGCTCTCAATGGACAACTTGTCGGTAGGAGTAGGGTGGGTGGTTGGTGGTGGGTGGGCACTGGCAATGGCGCTGGTAAAAGGCAATGGCAAGCATGCATGCGTGGAGGGAGGCATGAAAAGGGCAGGGCCTACCTTGTGGCGGAGAAAAGGTGGTACCTGGTTAAATTGGATCTTTGTGGACATGTCACCGTGACTTTCAATACGACAATGTAACGGTGTACCGTGTTTAGGTCGCCATGTTGTCCCCCGGAGACATTGGTCCTCGCTGACTAGCTCATCACAGCAATAAGTACATGACTGAGATATGAGTTAATAGGAATATTGAAAACAACATATATACATGCACATGTATTTTACTTCCCTGTTTGTATTCCCACTGCTACTGCCACGATGACGCTGCATGAATTCGCCAGTTTACACCCTTATACCAATGAAGACCTCAACATGTCTTCTAATACGACTAGTGTATGGACCATGTATAAAAGAAGCGTAGTCTACAGTTAGGGTACTTTGTAGATTGAGGTATGCATGTATTATGTAGCTCCCCACAGCACACCCTCCCCTCCCCCGGGCGTTTACCCAGGTGACAACTCACCCTCCCTCCTACTCCAGCAGTTAAACAGGTAGGCATACAGCTGAGTATTTGACAACTCAATTCTGCTGTGGTGTTATTAGGAAAATATACATATTATATGAATCTGAAGGCGTTTAGTATGAAATACGTAAGTTCAAGCTATTGAAAGTTCGCCTTGCCAACATAGCCAATAATGATCATATCAATGCTATATATATATATATATATATATATATATATATATTTATATATATATATATATATTTATATATATATATATATATATATATATATATATATATATATATATATAGATATAGATATAGATATAGATATAGATATAGATATAGATATAGATATAGATATATACATATATATATATATACCATATATTTTAGGAGAATCAAGTTTTTAGAGTTCAACAATTTAGCATATTATTGTATTTCTCTGTCAAGTGTTTAAGGATAAAAGTGGTGTGTTTAGGGATGTAGGCCGAGATTATTATTATGTTTAGATGTTTATATTTATATGAATAATTTTATTTCCATATAGTGTCTTGAAGAGACATCTAGCAGCCCCCCCCCCCTAAGGGCAATATATGCATCACTATTTCACAAAGGCCTCTACTTTAACATAGACACAACTAACCTTGAGTCAATACAACACACCTTCAGGAAAGATAATGCTTTAGCCATTCTTAGAGTTCTTAAATGAGATGTCTATGTAGCAGGTGTTTCTTTATTGCATCGTAATCATAGTAGTGTAACGGGTTGACTATAAAGTCTAACTGTTATTGTTGTATATCTATTGTATGTTGTATGATGTAAGACAACACGGTTCTATTGTGTTTAATAACTGTTTTATTCATCTAACTAGTGTCGTCGGTTCGTTACATACACCGACTCCTCTAGTTCGGTTATCTATACGGTAGTGTACCGGTACCACCTTCGGTTACCGTCGGTAGTTGTTACATAAGCATTTTACATAACTAAACCTAACAGGTGGCGCTGCTAGTACGGTCACGTGGCTATGCAGCGCTGTATATAAGACGGCTACTTCTCCATTGGAAGTCAGTCAGGTTTGGGACTGTCGTGACATGACCACCCTGTGCTCACGGGCTTAACTCTATGCTATAGGGTTGCCCACTGTATTATATATCTGTTCTGATCTTGTATATCCGCTGGTTATACTTGTACTATAATACCCAAGAGTTACCTTTACAATAAAGTCGCCGTATATTAAAGTCTAATTTACCTTGTCTGGTTTTTGTACTCAAGTGTTACATACGTAGTAAGAGACCAACTACATTGGTGCCGTGACCACTTGATCGAACCGACCATTGATAGGGTATTAAATAGACTTACAGTATATGGATTACCTATACGATTTTGTCAGCTCGTTCAGCGGCAGGACTAAAACCCCTGCTGAGGAACGTGAAGAAGCCGTACAGAATGTACGCTTCTTCACAGGCAAATCCAATAGGAGGGAGAGCCGGGCAGCCTTGGAGGTGCCCGGAGACGACCTCTCCCAAGAAGCAATAGGTGATCCTATTGTGGAAGCCTTTACCAAAGGAGAGGATGGGGAGCAATCTCCAATCCCGGGACCCTTTGATATAAGCTCCAGGAGATCGTTGGACTCCCTTTCCACGAATCTTTTCTGTCCTGAGGGTCAGAAAATACCGGGTAGAGAGCCTAAAACTCTCGGCCCAGCTGCCTTCGGTTCTACACCGACGGTAGCAGATCCTTCATTGGATCCAGACACGTCGGTTTTCACTGATGGTGCCACTCCTACACCGAACGGTATGGGGGGTGGCGGGCTATCAAAGAAGACTAATGTGGCAACAGAAGCTCCTGGTAAGGGGTACCCGCCAGCAGTAGATGAGCCATCCAGTTTACCACTGGATGGGGACCTACTAGCTGCCATGGGTATCCCCACCAGGAAAACTGAGTTGCATGAGCTCGCGGAAGCCCGGAGGGAACTTGCTTCCATCAATCAAACTAGGAAGTTATTCCTAAGGGAGGTTGATGAGAAGAAAAAGTTCCTACTGGAACTCCAGAACGAGATGGCTTCCCACAAGGTGGAGGTTGACAAACTTTTGCACCAGAGGGTGTCTGGCGAATGTGAGGTTGCAAGCTTAACTTCCTTGGGAAAGGATTTGAGCACGCAGCTCCACTTAGCCAGACAGGACCTCGCAAGCTTAAGGCAAGTCAATCAGGACCTGAAGACGAAGTCGGAGCAAGTACCACCACCTACCACGGTGGTACCTCCAGTCATACCCGTACCCAGTGTGTACACGACAGTGACACCTTCAAGTGTCCCGCCGCTAGTACACACCACGGTAACAGGTATGACACCTCAGATGGGGGCTAGCTATCTACAGACTCCGGTCTGTGGTGGCGCCTTTGGAGGCACGGCAACACCTCCAGGGTACACCCACCCATCTACTGGTTCAACGATGTTGAACCAACAGCAGACCATGGTCTCAGTTCCAGTACCGAAACCCAGAGCTAGACAAGGCTTAACGCCTGTCCAGCGGGCTAAGTACGACCGGAACCCGGCTATTGAGAAGCTGGGGACAGACATCGTCCCGCGGGACATCGATGAACTGGATGAACGGTATGCTCCTTTTAACTTTGGGGAGATCAAACATCCTGATGCAGCCCGTCAAAAGGCCATCGATATTCCGCCTTTCACAGGGTCGCCACCCTGGAGAAAGTACAAAGTTCGGTTCAAGGCTATTGTGGAGAGCAATCGCTGGAACAATCAGCAAGCGCTGGTTGCTCTGAAGCAAGCACTCTGCAACGGGCCAGGTGAACCAGCCCTTTTGGCGTTCGAGAGAGTGAAGATCAAGACATTGAGCTCACTTGAAGAAACAGCTGAATGGGCGATTGGGAAGATTGGTGAGCATGACCCAAGGACTCAGCTGCTCAAACGTGTCCAACGCAAGGACGAGCATCTGAGATCCTACGGATTTGCTCTACAGGAACTGATATCCGAGTGTTATCAGGGATGTAGACCTGACACCCCCACTGTCATCCAGGAGTTAACCTCCAGGTTTGTCAATGGAGTCAGGGACACCAATCTCCAGGCATATCTGCGGGAGAAATGGCAGCCGGACTTATCTCTAGCTGACCTTTTTGACCATGCAGATGTGTATGACACCAAACAGGCTGTTTTTCCTAGTGGAGGAGTGTCGGCAGCTCCATCTGTGGCCCCGAAAGGAGCTCAGGTGGTAGAGGCCGCCACAAAACCACCTAAGAAGAAACAGCCCGCCTCCGAGGAGGTGGCGGCAGTAATGCCTGACAGGGACATGGAAAAGATGATTGAGGGTTTGCTGCGGAAGCACTTAGAAAAGAGCTCTGCGTCCACTTCTGATTCTGGATCTGGAAAGAGAAGGAAAAAGAAGAAAAAGGACACGAAACCTCAGCCATGTAGACGCTGTCAAAAGATGGGTCATTGGGCTAGCGAATGCAAAGCCCCTGCACCCGTCGCTGCTAAAACCGAAAAGGAGACGGAAAACTGAATGGGGCCCATCCTCTTGGCAAGGATGGCGCCCCCACAGTTAGCCATGCCTGTAAGGGATTGGTAGACGGTGTTAACTCTTCCATGAACCAAGGCCGCGCAGAGGCAGAAGGGTTTGTACAACCTGTAAGCGTCTGGCAAGGCGGGGCTGGCAAGGACGAACGGAATCCGGAGGATTCTGTAGTCGCTGGCTTAGAGGAGTCTTGGTTAGAATCGATTGCCCAGAGCAGTGTGATTCAAGACTCCCCGAGCGATCCGTGTTGGGATTATCTCCTGACAAAAGGGGTTGCTATGGATGGAGGGGGAAGCCCGATGCTGACCTCTGAGTGTGTCCCTTTACGGGGACAGCGTTGGTACCTGAGTCTGGTTATTTCCGGGACGCGTGGTGAATTTTTGGTCGACACGGGTGCATCCCACACCTTGGTCGATCGTAAATTCATGGCCCGTCTTTGCAACCAGCCCGAAGCTCCGCTACTAGGAGTAAAGGCTCGGACTGCTACGGGAGATAGTATGCAGACTTATGGCAGAACTGTAAAACCTATGTTGGTTGATGGCAAGACATACTGGATATGTCCAACCATCACCGACATCACTGATGATGGCATACTGGGGATGGACTTTGCTGCTCTTTACGGGGTAACAATGAACACCGCAACGGGCCGACTTCAGATTAAACATCCTTATAAACAATCTGTACAGTGCGTTTTAAGGAATGGTTCTTCTGTGGCGTCAGTGGCACAAGACACAAAGTTGGCAGCAGGACATGTATCTGATGTCCTAGTCAGCTGCGTGGGAGTGCAGGCCAAACGGCCGGGAATGTTTGAACCGGAAGATCAAAAGCTCTCTGAGTTAGGTCTTGCTGGCTATCATACTTACCTGGCCAACGCTCGTTGGGGGGTGATACCGATTTGTAACTCGAGTAGTAGAGAAATCACTCTACGAAAGGGGACGCCTATTGGTAACACCACGCGAGCATATGGGGTAGACTCACTAACTACGGACTTTGTGGAAGTAGGTGTGGTGGCGGGAGACTCTTCCCACGAAGAGGCTCTAGCTAAATCCAACCTACCGAAACATTTAAGGTCCCTGTTGTGTGAGTCACACCTCACAACCCTAGAGAGCGAAATGGTGGCAAATGAGCTGTCGGAGTTATCTGACGCCTTTGCGCAACCAGGAGATCCTCTAGGGCGTACCAATACGGTACAACACCGGGTTGACACTGGGGACGCGCTTCCCAGTAGAATCCCCTACCGTCGGTTACCCATGGCTAAAAAAAGTGCTATGGAGGCTGAGGTAGAAAAGATGTTGGATGAAGATGTGATTCAACCTAGTGAGAGTCCATGGTCAAGTCCCGTGGTGATGGTCACCAAGAAGGATGGTTCCTGTCGATTTTGCATCGACTATAGGAAGTTGAACGGACTCACTAGGAAGAATGCATATCCTCTACCTCGGATAGATGAATGTGTGGAATCTCTGGGTGGGGCGAAATGGTTCTGTACACTAGATTTACAATCTGGTTATTGGCAGATCGGCATGGACCCCCAGGACCGAGAAAAAACCGCATTTTCTACCCATATGGGACTATTTGAGTTCAACGTCATGCCATTTGGGCTATGCAATGCCCCGGCAACCTTCGAGGCAATGATGGAAACCATGTTACGGGGTTTACTTTGGAAAAAGTGCCTAGTATACTTGGACGACATCATCGTCTTCGGTGGTTCTGTGGAGGAAACTCTACAGAACCTCCAAGCTGTGCTGAAACGCATCTTATCATATGGTCTGAAATTGAAACCTTCAAAGTGCAAGCTTTTTAGGAAGTCAGTTGAATACCTAGGTAGAATTGTTTCTGAACATGGCATCATGGCTGATCCTCATAAGATCGAAGTGGTACAGAACTGGCCTCGTCCGATGGACACGAAGGAGATACGCTCTTTCATCGGGTTTTGTTCATACTACAGAGATTTTATACCTGGATTCTCGAGAGTCGCAGCTCCCTTACAAGAGCTGATGATTGGAGAGAAGAAGGCTAAGGCTAAAATAGTCTGGTCTCCAGCCGCAGAACAGTCTTTCAGTGAGTTAAAGAGACTCTTCTTAGAAACACCTGTTTTGCACTACCCTGCACCTGTTGGTAAGTTCATCTTGGACACTGATGCTTCTAATACAAGTATTGGTGCTGCCTTGTCGCAGATCCAGGATGGGCGAGAAGTGCCGCTGGCATTTTCGTCCAACAGTCTAAGCAAAACACAACGTAACTACTGCACAACCAAGCGTGAACTCTTGGCAGTGGTGGTTTACACAAAAAAGTACAGACATTTCCTATATGGTGGGAATTATCTCGTACGGACGGATCATTCATCTCTGCAGTGGCTCCTTAACTTCAAGGACGCTGAGGGGATGATGGGTAGATGGTTGAACCACCTCTCTGAGTTTGGCATGACGAATGAGCATATCATACACAGGAGTGGAGTAGATCATGTGAATGCGGACAGCTTGTCCCGCTATCCTATCCGGAACTGTCACCGTGTAGACTGCCGAGACTGTGGGTCTCACAATGCAGTGATTGCGTCTGTGGGTGCGAAAGTTCCTAACTGGACGTTAAATCACTTGAAGGATGAGCAGCTTGCAGATCCAGCTATTTCGAGGGTGTACTCCTTGAAGTTGTTGGGCCTGTCCAAGCCTGTTCGCCCCGCACTTTCGCTGGAATGTAAAGAAGTAAGACAACTGTTAGCTCAGTGGGATAATCTTTTTATACGGAACAGTGTATTGTGCCGCTGGAGGGTGCAACCTGGCAGGAAGAGAACAGCTCAGTCTGTAGTGCCTTTGTCACTCAGACTACAGTTGCTCAATTACTGTCATGGCCACCGAACTTCAGCACACTTTGGCAGACAACGGACTGAGGCAAAGATTAAGAGTAGATATTACTGGCCTGGTATGACTTTGGACATACGGCGTTGGGTGAAACAATGTCCCCAATGCTGTTTATCAAAGCCTGGACCTGGTATTGGTAAACTACCTCTAAGTCAAGAGCTATTCGGTGTTCGATTTGCCCGGATCGCTGTTGATATCATTAGTGGTTTCAACACGACCCCCCGTGGGAATACCTGTATGATGGTGGTACAGGACTACTATACCAAGTATGTCCAAGTATATCCGTTGGTAAATCATACAGCTGTTACCTGCGCAGAAGCACTTTTCGAGAATTGGATCCTCACGTGGGGAGGTCCTTTAATGCTTCACTCCGACCAAGGTCGTGAGTTTGAATCTCGACTGTGGGCAGAACTGTGTAGTAAAATACACATCTGCAAGACGCATACGAACCCCTACCGACCTCAATCGGATGGTATGGTGGAACGGTTCAATCGGACGTTGATCCAATGTCTCACGACAATGGTTAATGAGCACCGGGATGATTGGGATGAGCACGCTCGCTATATCTCCCATGCTTACAATGCTACCGAACATGCGTCGACGGGCTGTACGCCTAATATGCTCGTAATGGGTGAAGACATAGTCATGCCGAGTGACATGGTCTATGGAGTGCAGGGGCACCAGCTCGAGCAACCCTGCACAGTGATGTTTGTTGAGTCACTTCGACAATCATTACGCGAGTCCTATGGAGTAGTAAGGGACAACTTGGAAAAATCTGCTAGTTTGCAGAAGGTGGGCTATGACACGGGCCTTAAACTCCGCCAATTCAAGGTGGGGGATAAGGTCGCGAGATTTAGCACACCAAATTCCAAAGTCAAGACCCTGTACTCCTGGGATGGTCCGCATACGGTTACTATGGTGGTTAGTGAAACTACTGTAGTAATACGGTTGCAAAAAGGGACTCTCACTAAATCACATGTGGCTAGACTCCGACCTTGGTATGGAGTTCCATATATAGATGACGGTGAAGATTCCCTCGGTGCTGGTCGAGTACCAGCACCAACCGACCCTGCGCTACCGAAGATACCGAAGGCAGGACCAACGGTCATACCGTCGGTACCGACGGTAGCGCGCCGAAGGGGTCGTCCTAGGAAATTACCGATTGAACCACAGTCGTGTGTTACCAAGCCCAAGCGCGGTAGGCCTCGTAAAAAAGGGTCAGCTGTGCGTAAAGGACTAACCGTAGGCACCGGTAAACAAAGCAAGGTGATACCTCCGGTGTCATCATTGCTGGACATACCGGTACAAGGTCTACGGAGGAGCACACGTGTCAGAGAGCGAGATAAAATTGTGTAAACATTTTTTTCTTACCTTGTTGACGACATTTTGCTGCTGGCTTGATTAAATTTCCATGGACAGTTCCGTACTGGGCCGGTGGTCATTGGCCCGGTACTCGATCACCAAAACACAACGAGAAGAGACGGGTTATCCGGTGTGGTTATCCGTTGGAGGTAGAAAAGCACGTGTCCAGGGCGGGTGGCTGGCTTTGCCGATTAATTCTAAGTATGGGATTAGTTTTGACCACATATTGCTTAGTGACACGCTGCTGTGTATATCCTCTAACGCCGGTATATCATTCCCGGGTTTTCCGGTGGCTACGCCACGAAAACGGTAAACAACAGTGAGAGTTCCCACCGTCGGATATGCCAGGCGTGGGAAGGGCGCTGCCCGCGTCACCTGATCGATTTCTCCCGCCAAATGAGCCGTGAGAGATTGGGTCACCTCGGCGCGTCTTCGAGACGCGACCCCTGATTGGCTGAGAAGCCGGTCAAGGGGCGGGGTCACGGGGGACGGGTGGGGTATATAAGCCCCACAGGCGGCCAGGCTTCTTCAGATCAACACGTTTGCCCGTAGGGTAGCGTGTTGATCAGTGGTGCCTAGGTCTGCCCGGCAGTACCTACACTGTTGTTTACTTGCTGTGCTACTAAAGGCTCGGGTGAGTGAACCGTGAGGTTCACCTAAGCCTGAGCTAACAGTATGGCAGCCCGTGTAGATGGCACATGCACGGCCCCGGAGAAGGCTGAGGCCTCCGACGGGGATGACCGAGTTCTCGAGTCTGACACGGAAATGGACACTACCGGTGCTCCAACCGTCGGTCAAGGCTCGGCTTCGGTACCAGCTGAACCTAACCCTGAGGGGTCGGGTGATGTTGTTCCGAAAACAGAACCTGGTCTGGGTGGTAGTAATACCAACCAGGAGGAGAACCCTGCAGGGGGATCTTCTCCGAAACCCGCCGGTGTATTGGCACAAGAACCGACGGTCCCTGATGGTGATTCATCAGACGGGTCCACGGTTCGTGCTAAGACCAAACGGAAGCGGAAGCGTAAGAGGAGGATTACATCTTCCCCTGAAACTCCTGCTACCGAAGAGGTCGCACCGACTGAGGCAGATAGGCTCAAAGCTGTTGCTGATAGAGTGTCCAAGGCGGAAGCCGAGGGATGGTCGGTCGCAGAGAGCAGAGCCAATCGCCGCCTCCGCGCCAAGGCAGCGCATGTTCGTCTAAACCTGTGTCTCCGTGATGATGACCGGAAGAACCTGAGCCTTTCTGACTTAGTTCAGGAAAATGGCAAAATGGCTCTTCCTGCACCTCACACGACCGAGGGTTCAGACGACGAAGACTGGTTGACAGGTGATTCCCACCCCATTGACTGGTACCTCGTGTACCTCAGGGCAGTGTTGGAAGGGAATAAACCTAACATCCACAGGTCATGCCGTCCCAAGCTGAAATATGCTTGGAAGAACTACGTGCCAGGGGATCCCTGCCCGTATGTTCGCTGTCAGCGCCTGAAGGGGGCTTCGACAGCTGCAAAACGGTGGCCGAACCTGTTCAAGTTCGCCCGTCATTTAGTAGAGAAGCACATGAATGTGCGTCCCTACTTGTACTGTGTGAGTGGGAGTACTAGTACTTCCTGCCCTGAGTACAGTGACGGGGAGCTATTCCGTTGCCAACGGAGGGCTGGTTTGGTAAGGCATCTTTGCGACAATAAGGGCGTTCACAAGCGCACTATTAGTCGTGGAGTTGAGGCTGCACTGAAGGTTTGGGGGTGCCACAAACGTGTAGGGAATCTACAGTATAAGTGGCGAACCAACAAACTTAAACAGTGGAATTACCTCACGGAGGCTGACTGGGAGAGATTGTGTAAGGGCGCCAAGTGCGAACAAACTGATCTCGGGCCAGATACAGAAACTCCGATGCCCACTGTCAGAAAGGATACCCCTCCTAAGAAGAAAGATCTGAAAAGGGGCCGCCAGTCATCCAAAGATGATACCAAAGGTGGACGTGACCGTTCCCGCAGTGAACCTGCGAAGAAACGTGTCGCCACCGCCACGGTAACATCTGAGGTCGACCGTAGCCAAACCGTCGGTACCGTCACGGTATCTTCGGTTGCATTGCCCCCGGTTGCTGATCAACTGCCCAGGCAGGAGAGACAGAAACTGGGTGATGCACTGGCTATTGTTCAGAACTCTTTGGGTGACGAGCAGGCGGGTCAGGTTGCTGCTGACTATGTCAAGCAGTACAAGTGGAGCCAGAAGCAAAAGAAAGCTTCAGCTCCACAGGAGAGTATCTCACCTATCAGTGACGCTGAACAGGTAGAGGTACAACAGCCGGATGGGGCGTCAGCCCAGCCGACTGCTCCACCCCAGCACGGAGCAACCTCTGACCCCGCAAGGGATGATGAGGTGACTCCAGTACCTGAGCACAGGGCTGTTGACGAAGGGCTAGCAGGGTTACCTGTGTTGCCTGGAGACGGTCCTGCTTATGACACTGGATTCTCTGACACTCTAGTCCCCGGATTTGAGTGCTACAGAGCTAAGATGGCTGAAAACGCAAGTAAGCTACTCCAGTTTCAGGTTTCTTTCTTGGAGAAGTCCTACTTTGAGCAGTACAAGTTGCTCAGAGAACAGGCTATCCGGGAAGGGAAAGCTTGGGTTGCTGAACGCACCAGAGTCCTTGCCGAGCGTGAGGCGAGTCTGGAGCAAGATCATGCCCTCTGGAGGGCTACGATCGAACAGCTTGAATCAAGGTTGACAACTTGTGACGCCAAGTTCTTCCGGCAGTTCGGGCTAAAGCTGACAGAGTGGGAGAGAACTGGTTTTCCAGATCTCCAGTCCAGGTTGGGGCTTGCCGCAAGGCCTGCTCCTCCTGTGACCCCGGTACTGTCAGTACACCCACCTAGGTATGAGATGCCATTTTCTTTCATGGCACAATCTACCCGGGTGGTCAGTGGCGGGGAGCCTACTGCGGCGCCGAGTACCCTCTCGGTAGCCCCAGGTGGAGCCCTTCCTCTCCAGGTGGAGGCTGCTGTGGTTTACACCACGGAGGCCCCTCCTGGAGGAAGTCCTGATGGGGAAGGAAAGCCATCCGGCGGTGTCCCTATGGACACCTAAGGTTGGTCCCCCGTCAGGCCCTCTGGGGTGCACTGTTCCGCCCCTCGGAGGTAAAACTAAACCATCGACGCAGCTACACGCCCCCGGACAACCGAAGCAGACCGACGGTGCTGTCGTGACTTAACCTAGTCACTACTGCCACCACACTGGAAGCAGCCTGATGTCTTCAAACCGTGGTTTACTACTAAGCCACAACCGTCGGTTCTCTACTACTGTCCAGGGCTCCTGATCCTGTGGTCGCATTCTACTATTGTGACCTATGAACTATTATGGATCATCCTCCTGTGATAATTATTTATAGGGAGGCACGGACCTACCTTTTTATATTTATATTTCACAAGAGATGGAAGTACTATACCGGTACTGGACTCTATCCATCTCTACCACCATAAACTGCTAGGTACTGGAGTACCGCCCCTAATAAGGATGACGATCTATCCCACCTTATTTAGGATACGCTAATATGGATTTTTATATATAAACTTTTCTACGCCAAAGGAAGTGGGAACTGCTATAGTTCCAATTATAAAACTTTTCTTCGCCAAAGGAAGTGAGAGCTATTATAGTTCTATTATTTATATATAAGGACACTAACTCCACACGGATTCGCACCATTGCTGAATGTAGTAGGTGATGTGTTGAGTTTCCAAGGTGGTTATTTGGTGCCTTTACTTTTAACTGATACTAGTCTAGGACTATCAGTTGGACAGTTTTTATATCATGTGCCTACGGGACTATGGTTTGATACCAAAGACTATATTGTTGATATAAACTGTTATATACATGTTAACCTGGTTGTTCATGTATGTATGCCTGTTGTTACTATGAGTAGAAATCTTACTTGTTGATAAATAGATATACGTGGTATATAATGTATCCAAGAGGTATTATTATTATAAAACCAACCCTTCCTACATTCTAAAGGGGGGTAGTGTAACGGGTTGACTATAAAGTCTAACTGTTATTGTTGTATATCTATTGTATGTTGTATGATGTAAGACAACACGGTTCTATTGTGTTTAATAACTGTTTTATTCATCTAACTAGTGTCGTCGGTTCGTTACATACACCGACTCCTCTAGTTCGGTTATCTATACGGTAGTGTACCGGTACCACCTTCGGTTACCGTCGGTAGTTGTTACATAAGCATTTTACATAACTAAACCTAACAGGTGGCGCTGCTAGTACGGTCACGTGGCTATGCAGCGCTGTATATAAGACGGCTACTTCTCCATTGGAAGTCAGTCAGGTTTGGGACTGTCGTGACATGACCACCCTGTGCTCACGGGCTTAACTCTATGCTATAGGGTTGCCCACTGTATTATATATCTGTTCTGATCTTGTATATCCGCTGGTTATACTTGTACTATAATACCCAAGAGTTACCTTTACAATAAAGTCGCCGTATATTAAAGTCTAATTTACCTTGTCTGGTTTTTGTACTCAAGTGTTACATACGTAGTAAGAGACCAACTACAGTGATGTAGCATTCAACCCGGGAATCCTGCAATGCCTATTATTATCCTTTTGTATCCCATGCAATTTAAGTTAATTAACTCATATTTAAGCACTTTTAGATCCACAATAACGTTTGAGTGGTCATAAAAACTACAGTCAACCACAGAGCTGCCATCTGTAGGGTGTTTCACAACCCACTGATAAATACGATTGATATTAAGAAGTTGCGACCAATAAGATATGAATGGTCGTAGTGGAATGAGGCAAAGTGTTTCACAATGTCTACCTTACATCGTATATTACCCATTGGTCGTATCTTATGAGCAAGATACGAATGCACCTTGTGAAACAGCTAGATACGATTGATTGTATCTTTATAGAGGTAGTTACGACTAATTGGTCGTAAGATCTGACACTATTTACGACCAATACCCCCATCCCAACTCTCCTCCTTCACCTATTGATTTGCCTTTGGTCGTAAGTAGATATGATTGGTCGTAATTGGCCTGCTCAAGAATTCTACTAATGTCTAAATAAAACAGTTGTGCCTTGGAGTTGTTTTATGAAATTAAATAGAAATCATCTTTGATTCATACTGGAATTATATATGTAGAAATATATGTGATTCGTTAATGGGTTAATATTAAGGGGCATAGTATATGGTCCCGCTAATTCAGGTTATGAAACACTAAAATGTCAATCGTAACTCATTCCTAACTTTAAAAATCAATCATAACTGTTGGTCATATATCATTCTGAAACACTTTACATTACCCTCAATTACGACCAAACCCCCCATTTACGACCAATGCAAGATATGAATGCAGTTAGGAGTTAAATACGACCAATAGCCTCTTGTGAAACACGTGTGTAATCACCCTACTGGTATGTGTTTTGAAATACTATGATCTAAACACTAAATGTTTACATCCTAAACACCAAGTTTTTATACTGTTTAAATACTAAACATCTAAACATATTCAGTATAACTGTTTAGGTGTTTAAAATAAAAGTGTCTTATTCCTAAACAGAAGGATTCAAATACACAAACCTATAAAAATGTTTAAACATGTTTAGATCTAAATATGTTTAGACCTAAACATGTTTAAAACCCAAGCACCTTTTTTGCAGTGTAGAAAACATAGTATTCTGGTTACAACAGTTCAGAGTTCATGAAAGATATAGCACAACTCTGCTATATATGTCGGGGCTACATCTCAAGAAGTTAGTGTAATAATGCAGTTTAAGCACTGACCGATTTACACATTTCACCAAAGTGAGAAAGAACCCAGGAAACTGGGGTGAGGCTAGGGCATGCTAGTGCCAGCTAGGGCGAACTACTTTTGTGCCCAGCTCAAGGGGTGAGGTAGTGTGAGCTTTGGGTGAGGTGCCCTAGCCCTTCCACATGCCTACCCAATCTCACCCAGTGGCTAGCTGGTGGTGGGGGAATTTGGGTGAGAGGTGGGTTAGGGCTTGCACAAGGTGTGAGGTTGTCCAATGTGCAGTATATCTCAGTTACTTATATGTCACCACCTCACACCGTAGTATAGTGGTCAGCACCGTCGCCTTGTACCCCAAAGGTCCAGGGTTCGTGACTCAGTCATGACAACCAACCCACCATATTTTCTTCATAAAAATAGAAAATTGAAGATAAAATGAAGGGAAGGTTGACATGGCAGAGTCACGAACCCTGGACCTTTGGGATACACGGCAACTGTGATGACCACTAGACTACCATGCGGGTATGAGGTTGTGATATCTGAGGAACCTATATGTATTGTGCATTGGAATGTTTTAACCTTTTGTTCCTAGCATTGCCCTCACACAAGCCTGAATCTTGTGCCAGCCCTATCCAACTCTCCACCATGTTGCCCAAATCCGGGCTTGATGGTTGGGACTGTGTGGCACTGTTGAAGAGTTGCGACAAGGGCTTGCAGTAGCATAATGAAAGCCCTTATGCAGCTATGATGTGAGTTCTCCCAGTTGCCCCTTGTTTTAAGAAAAATAGACCAGTGAGATGTACTTTGTGGACAATTGTAAAGTTATGTTAGTAAAAATAGACAACTAAGGAAAAAATGGTGGGTAGGTTAACATGGCCAAGTATTGAACCCTGGACCTTTCACATACAAAGCACCAGTGATGACCACTATACTATTGGATCTATGTTGGGTGGCCATATAAAATAACCTCTATTTATTCACCATGTCAATACAGAACGTACTACTAACTACTGGTGTGCATGCTTGGGGGACCTTGGGTAAGGTGGTGTGTCAGCACAGAGACCAGAGGGTCACCCTCAGTGTGGGTCTGTGTAGAGGAGGCTATAGGCACAAGGCTTGCCCAGTCTAGCACATAGGGTGAGCTTCTTCACACAGGGCTCACCCTACGTTGCTCTATGGGCATGCTCGCACTAGTCTCACCCTTCCTCACCCAAGTTTCCTGGGAAGTGACCGAAAGCTATTAGTTCATCAACAACGTAATTGAAAATATACACAGAATATTTGTATTCCTTTGAACTCTGAGTGGACAGCGGGCAGGAAGAAGGGGGGGATCTGGGGAGGTGTACTGGGTAAGGTAGGCGAGGTGTATAGGCGGCTAGTCCTCAGGTATATTATATATACACATCTATACATCAGTAGCATAGACCCCCCCCCCTCAAATACACACATACACCATAGCCGCTCTCATGCACCTAAAAAGCCTCCCAAAGCCCACTCCTGCCGACTTACACCACCTTACAAACTCTCATCTCCTACACCGCCTCGTTTTGAATCAGCCTCCAATGGGATTTTACACCACTGCCCTCTGGCGGGGATTTTTTAAATCTACAGAGTAATCCAGCCGCGCAATTAGACCTTTGTGTCTGCCTCTACCACCAAGGGCGAAAACAAACACCACCCTCCAAATCCGTCATTTTGACAAGTTTTCAGGGGCCCCCGTACCCGCTGGACGGATTAGAAATTGAGTCTCTTCGGAATATGCCCTGAAGGTTTGGGTAAGTTGGAAGTGTTCACTGAGGCCGGTTGGTTACTGTAGGGGTTTAGTTATTGTGGTTGTAGTGAATAGGGTATGAGCAGGTTGTACAAGGAGTAGTTTACATATTTTACATGTAGCTTAACTGTTTATAACTTATACATGTACATACATATGTATAAAGCCCGAGGTGCCGTGTAAGCTACCACTGATAACTGGCGTAATCGATGTACAAATCGTGATACATTTTAAATGCTTGGGATGGTGGTGAAAGAAGATCTTTTCTCAAGAGGCTTTAATATTTGTAACATACGCATACACATATACCTTTTATACTAGTAATAAATCATGTTAAAACGTTGTACTAGATAAGACCAGGTATATATATATATACCGTGTAAGAAAATACCTTTCTTAGAATTGACCTCATATCTTTTTTCCATGTTTGTTGAAACACTATACTGCATACCCTGGCTGTTGGAATAAAGAGTTCCCTTTCATGCTCCACACCGCAACTCGTGGGAGGATGTGGAGAATACTCTAGACAATACATTTGTATTATAGTGTTACCATACAGCAATGTGTTGTTGTTTTTGGCTGACCACGGAATCTGCTGATCTCCGTCAGTCCCTTTATGCTCCTGATGTAACGATGAACATGATGAGTGCATTTATCGCTTCATTGCCTCACAATGTTGTACAATGTTAACTCTCAGTCATCAAAATACAAACAGTGGAAAGTACAAACAAAATACTACATAAATACTTTCATAATAAGTGTGTCATTTCCAAAGTAAATGTTTTTTTTTCATATTAGGGTTGGGGGGGGGGGGCAGTTACCATTAAATTCATACCGATTTCATAAAAAGATGCTTCATTCAAAGTTCTGTAGTCACATATTTGATCACGTACCGTCAGTAATGTGTATGAACTGTTTCTCATTAGCCTCCGCGATGACATAATCATTGATAAATGTTAGTTCAAGGAACAAAACCACAAATCACAGTATTAACAAGACAGCTTATGACAAAGACTTCACACCATTAATGTCTCGTTGCACAAATTGTTATTGCTGATAACAAGCTCACAAACTGTCCATAAAGCGTCTGTGCCAGCTTGGTGAACAATATCCGTATCAGCCAGCACCCTGCCAGTCTTACCAACACCAAATGTTGCATTTACACCCAGCCCTCCCCATGAATACCTCCCCTTAAACACTCCGCACTCCAAAACCATTTTCATTTCAAATATTTTCCCTTCATGGGCCGCCAAGAAAAACATCCCTGCCATAATTAATATACTCAACCTCTTATTGCCTTAGAAAACATATTGGGGGCGTCCGGGGGCCGACCTAAGGCTGGACTGGGACTGGTACAATATTTGGGGAGGCTAGACGGCGTGTAACAATGTCACAAAGGGCTGATTTCTGGGCGGCTAAGTGGAGAAGGCTCATCACTAATTGGCTCTTTATGTTACCATAGGGAGAGGGGGGTCCGGGGGTGGCCCGTGCCCCCTCTGTGAGAAAATCGCCTTAAACCGCCCTCCGCCGCTAGGTGCAGGTGTCGCCGTCTAGCGGCCTGATGACACAGCTGCCAGAAAGGCATTTGCTGCATGGGGGAGGGGGCCTTATCCCGTGTGATATGCCGCTGCTGAAGGGGAATCAGTGAGTAAGGTGAGAGCTGAGGGAGCACGGTGAATGGACGACTGACAATGATCCAATAATGGGCCTTGAGGCAAGGGCAGCAGGCTGAGGGAAGGAGAGGGGCAGAGAGACAGAGACAGAGGCAGAGACCGTCGCAGGCACCGGGAGGGCGGGGTATAGAAGCAGGGAAACAGAGATACAGGGGATAGGGAAATCACCAGAAAGTGGGATAAATAAAGAGACAGGAGGAAGTGATAGGGCCACACAAACAGACAAGAGCAAGAGTGAGGAATAAGGAGGGACATTGAAAGAGGGAGTGAGAGTGGGAGAGTGAGAGTGAGGGCATGGTCATGCCTGGTAGGCTATGGACAGGTGGGGAGGGCATGTAGAGAGGCTAAGTAGAGGTGCCTTGGTGTGAGTGGGGTGGTCGGCCGCCGCGTCAACGACGACAATACCAGATTAGAGGGGATTAGGGGGCCATGTTATCTTCGTCAACAGCCCATCTACCACCCGTTCACCACCTTTGATGCCCGTCCCACCTCGCACCTCTCCCAGGGTCTAATGCCCCTCACTGAAGGGATGGGAGAGGGGAACTGCAGCGCTGTAGTGGCGGTAGTGGTGCCAGAGAAAGGAACTCAACTTGTTTTCTCCAAGAGACTCTCACTTCACTGCCGCCACTCTGTCTTTCGAGGACAATATAACAATGTGACTCCATATACAAACTATAATTATATAGCATGTAGCACCGTGACACCACATTGTGAACCATGTTTGAATGATGAAAGTTTATCCTGCATCCAGCTAGGTTCGCTCATGGATATACGTTTAGAACTACACACCACCCTTTAAACTTCTCATTTCTTTATTTTTTAAGGTCACATAATATTATTTTGTGCCCTAACTTGCAAACAACTTAAACTCTATTCCTCATCTTAAACTTATCTAATTTCCGTTTTGGGCTTATGCATGTTGTGTTTTTATGGTAATAATATTATTGGGCTTTAATGCAAAAGCGAAATTGCCTTTTTATTTTACTGCAACATTTTTATGTCATATTCACATCGGCTCACCCTGGCTCATTGCCTCTGCCTTCATATCAAAGCCTGCTTTTTCTATTACGGTATATTTACTATAGCCTCTTGCTAAAGTAGCCCTCTTCCTTATTTTACTTCGCTTGGCTTCAAGTGCTACAGGAGAAGGCAGCTGTGATTCCCGGGCATAATCTATGTCTTTTGCTGCTCATATCTTGTGGCCTCAAGTTCAAAACGTGACTCTTCTTTGTCTTTGACATCTGATCTGACCTCCTCTCCCCATTTCTAGTGAGTTAAAAAAAACTGTTGTCTACGCTTCATTTCTCCTGGCTTCATATCCGAAGCTGTCCTAATCCGATTTCTTGTAGATTCACTCGTGGAAAATATGTCTTCCCACGTCATTCCTTACACATGTCTCCCTCTCCAGTTAATTTATTATGGCTTTATATTCAAAGTTTTATATCACTATCATCTTTATGTGTTGTACCTTCATTTCTAGATCTGCCCTCTTCGAATTCCCCTCTTCCCCTCATCTCTCCTGGCCTTTCTTTTAAAGATGTCCAAGCTCCCCATGGACATTTCCCTGGATTCATGGCTAAACCCCTCTCATATAGTGGCTCCATGATCAAATCGGCATTCTCCTTTTCGTTTCCCATGGCTTCATATTCATTCTCATTCCATCTGGCCTCCTGTTCAAATCTGCTTGTTCTCTTGGCTTCAAATTCAATTCTGTCATCAGCTCATCATATTATGTGGCTTCATGTCCGAAACTGTCCTATCCGCCATCTTTCTTGTGGCTTCAGGTTCAAAGTTGCATCCTTCTTAACATTTGCTCTCGCTTTAATTGTGTTGAAATCCTCCCTCTTCTTCCCAGCCCTTCTAGCTTCATGTTATCAATGTATTGTAGTTTCTCTTGGCTTCATGTCCAGGGCTATAACTCTTCCTAGCCTCAAGTCCGAAGCTATCTTCCCCTCGTTTCATGTGGCTTCATTTCGGAATGTCATTCTAATTTCCACTGACTTTCTGTTCAATACCAACCCAATCTCATTTCTCTTGAAACATGTTCAATGCCCTGATTTTCTTTCCTTCCAAATCAGTCCCGGGGAGGGCACTGGCTCTATGACAGTACCTGCCAACTGCCAAACTACCGCCCGCCTAAAACAGGCCCTGTAAAACTTCCGCCCCTCATGAATGCAGAGGACCACCCCATGATTCCATACAGAGAAGCCACCGCCCCTGTTATTTCAGGAACCCCTGTAGCACTACCTTTATTCCCTGATGTAAATAGTACAGTAGACATGGATGATAATTGTTCTCTATACATTTTATCATTTACACCTTGCTGAGACCCAACTACTGCCCCTTAGTCTAGAGTAACCACCCCCTTTTTTAGGGTGCTGAGAGTCACCGCCCTCTCATTTTTGGGATCCACCGCTACCGCTTCCATGGGTCGTTTGGCAGTGGGTAGCGATTCAAACCTGAGTGCCCTCCCCGGGAAATCAGTCCTCCCTCATTTCTAGTGGCTTCATTTTACATCATGTCATCATTTTTTAATCTTCCTTGATTCAAGTCCAAAGCTGCCAGTTGTAGCTTGATGTTCAAACCTTCCCACTCATTAATCCTTGTTTCTGATAAAGCAGCTGAGGAACCAATCCGCAATGCCATGTCCTCAAATCGGTGCAATTCGCACAAATCTAACTCAAAACAAACCAAATAGAGTGCAAGATAGTACAAAATATATTGCCAAGGCATATTAGCTGAATGGCCACCATCCATAGGGTTCTATTGAGCCGATTTATGCACAATTTGCATGGGACACATATGGCTTAAATGGCCATATAGATCTCTATTGACAGTGCTCTCATCCGTGAGTCACTGCTGCTTTATGTCACGATCTGTCTTGTCCTTTTCTTTTCAACTGGCTTTATGTTCAACATTGCCCATCTCCTTTCGAAGTCTTGTGGGCCCAACCTCAAAGCTGTTCTCTGCACCCTTCACCTTTCCAGGATTCAATAGCTGCATGCTGACTATTTCCTATTTCGTGTGGCTTCAAGTTCAATGCATTGCTCTCATAAATTATTCCACCAAACTCCTTACTTCAACCCTGCTTCTCACAGCCCTAGAATCATGCACCATCGTGTGTACCGAACACGTTTTACTTGCTGCTTCACAAACTCCATCCATCTGCCTCACAACCGCGCCCACGCCCCAACGAGGATCACACAAACATATCTGGACGCGGGTAGACGGGAGGACCGCAGACACCTGGTTCATGAACTGAGCGGGATCAGAGTGAAACCAGCCGTAACAAAGGAGTCATGCTGTAGTGGGGTAAGGGTTTGGTGGTGGAGGTATGTGTGTGTGTGTGGGGGGGGGGGGTGTACCAAGCCTGCTACATGTAGCAGTCAATACTACCTGTATTAACCAACCACGGGATCAAGTGGCAAGGAAACAGCCCTCCCCTCCCCATTGACAGAACACAGAAGTATGAATTATCCATGGGTGGCTTGTTATTTGAAACAATATTCAGGCGTCATAGACTCATGTTGAGTACATAAGGTGCCATTGGAGTGAACAATTATGACTAACAACTGGATACCTGGAAGTATTTGTCTGTGGAGTAGGGGTTAATAGGGTGTAATTAACCAGGACATTGCTTTATTGACCACATAGGGCGATGCCCAAGAACTGCCACCCCCGGTTAGATTTAAGAAATACATATCCTAATAACACTTTAATATGATATTTTGAGCCAATCCTCATCTCTGTTTTAAGGCGGCAAACTACATGGACATCAGAATGATACAAATGACACCCTAGCGATTCGTTTGGTGTATTACCTTAAATTGCATAAAGCATGTTCTGATACAAATTCATGAGTGAAAATGACAGAAATGTAACGCTATAAAGCCATCTATTATATCATCAATATCTACAATAGACATGTAAAACGGGGTATATTTCGCGTATTTTGTGTAAGAGCACTCTTTTATTGTCTGCGTGACGGGTGGCTGAGAGTGGATGACAGTCTCGCCCGGGGGGTCACCCCTATACATTTTGAGGGTGCGGTGGAGGTAATTAAATCAGGACACACCATTCTGACCTGTCGTGATTTGCTACACAAATCACCTACAGCTAGCATGCAGTATTTGGACACCTGCATGTTCCGTTACAAGTCAAGTGTGAGCCATATTTCTTTCATACCACGAGCATTTCCAGTTCATTACATGAGGCTATTCTAAACTTGACACGGCCATTCTTTGGACTAATCCCCCTGTTTGACTGGAAGTCGGCCTCCCCCAATTCGTCATATGAGGTTACACTCGATATGGACTGAACTGAACATGTTGTATCTATGTAGCTGGATACATTCTGATGCCTGCTAATAAGGAGAGGCAATTTAAGTTTAACCTTTTTTTTTTTAGAAAAGTTTAACTTTTATTTGCCAATAAGGTATCCAGCGTCGATTTACAAGAGTATGTCGTCATGATACAATAACCAAGGTGGAGATAACTTAGTAAACCAAGACCAACACAAGGTCAACCAGATACTTAGTATCAAGGGTAATAAGGTTACCGGTATGACGATAAACATTATCAATATTACGTGGCAAAAAAAAAGACGATGAACCCGTCAGTAAAACTGTTGTGTGGGATCACCGTGAGAGTAGTTTCTAGTAGACACAATCTTGAGAAATAACATTTTCTTTCAGCAAGATAAGCGAAACATATTCTAAAGAATACTTTAAGGTCTTGAGACGTAACTTTAAAGGACATAAAGTCCAAAATAAAACCCCATAATGTTCACAAAGTAATAACAACATAATAATACTCATTATTTCGGGATGGTATCATCCATACACTGTCTGGCGAGACTCTTAAACTCGATAAATTCTGTAACATCTCTCGTTTCAGGTTCAAGTGAATTCCACAATTGAGCACAGGTTACTTGAGGAGAATTTTCAAAAGCAGTACAATGTATTATTGGATAATAAAGAACTGGACTTGAATTAAACCTTTAATCTAACAGTATTTTTACAATATTTGGGTATTCTGGCACGCTTGAAGGCTAATAGTTTAGCATGATACACACGTCTTTCCTCTAACATAGGCAATTTAGCAAGCTTATGAACATCATCAGTGGGGTGTAACAAATGTAAGTCTAGACATATCTTAAGGCACTTGTTTTGACAGCGCTGTAATTGATGTAGAATATCAACATTCGTATTCATATATAAAATATCGGCATAATCTATAACAGGAAGCAGGTGGGTGATGTAAACTTGTCTAAGCACGTCATTAGGCATACAGTCTTTGACTTTGTACAGGAGAAGTTTCTTGAAATTAATACTTTTAATTAGTCCTCTTACATGTAGGGCAAAGCTCAACTCCTCATCAACAGTGACACCAAGGTACTTATACAACTTGACATTAAGTAACAGTTTGTTGTTTAGAAAAATTCTTGGGTTTTGGAAGCCTTTTAAGTTTAATTTTTGAAGCAAAAGTCATGACCTTAGTCTTAGATTCATTTATTGTTAACTTATTTATAGAGGTCCATTCGTAGAAAGAGGCTAGGGCTATGGTTAAATCATTTGAAAGTAAGTCAAAATTACTACCGGTAACGTAAAGTACAGAGTCGTCTGCGTACAACATGGTTTTATGTCTATTTTCAGTGGTAATACAGTCATTAATATATAATAAAAAGAACAAAGGACCCAAAATTGAGCCCTGTGGTATGCCACAGGTAAGAGGAATAGTGCTAGACTTAGAATTGTTTGCCACAGTACACTGTTGACGGCGAGACAAATAATTTTCTATCAGCGTGAGGCTCCTATTACGTATACCGTACATTTCCAGTTTTTTTAGTAAAATTAAATAATTAACACTGTCAAACGCCTTTTTTATGTCAATAAAGGCAGCTAGACATATATTGCCTACATTTCGATTTAGAAGGATGTCATCAACAAACCTTTGTGTTAGAATACTCGCTATACGTGTCCATTATACCATGTACATGCATGATGGTACATGTTAATAAAAAAAAAGGTGCTGTGGACATTGCGGGATAATTACAAATAAATATACATTGTAGATTAGCATAACTAGTGCTATGTGGGGAAGGATGTCGGCATGCAAGAAGCATACACACGCATGCACGTCTGCTTTTCCAGAATGATGAGATGTGAAGTTGAAATGATATAGGCCCGAAAAGAAATCCAACTCTGAACTTGAATGAGTTTTAACCCGTTATCGGTCTCGAAGTCCGTCTTTGACGGACGTGCTTCGGGCAGGAAGTAACGTCTCAATATCCGGCTTCTTCGCGCGTGCACTGAGGGCACATCCGGACACCTGACGTCGATATCCCCCTGCGGAAGCCGTCGGCATGAACCGTGCATTGTGGGACGACGCGTCCGCGTTACGCGTTACGTCATGCACGGCACGCTAAGCCCAGTTCAAAGCTGGTGTGCTGTTAATCTCGAATTCCAAATATTTAGTTCGATTCACGTCCGACAGGGCTCTCGTTAAGGCCCGGGCCGCGGGGACGGGAGGACTTAATTGCCTTGGAGTGTGTGCGGGATGGAAGGGGTCCAAACGGGCACACACGGCACGCAGCGGGGCGGGACGTTTTAGCACACCTACAAGAAGGCAGGTAGCCGCGGCCCGCGCGCCGTTTAGCTATTTGAGTTGGGTTGATAGTCGGTGTGTGTGTGTATGCTGAGCCGCTGGAAGCCCTTTCTCCTGCCGCCGCCCGCGCGGGACGTGTTGAATGTTGGCCGCTACTCAGTCTCAAATACACACAGCAGCATTTTAAAACTTGCAGCTAATTGCGTAACGGAAATAACAACAGAGAAAACCAACATTTGTGGAATATGTGCTACTACAGGGCTTTAGTGCGGGCATTGTATGGTTGCAAGGGGGAGGGGGTCTAAGGAAAGTGTAGAGTAGAGAGGAGGCCAACTGAAAGGTTCTCTACGCTTCTAAAGACCTACAACCAGCGAAGTATCATGTATGTAATTACATAACATTAAGGCAAGGTGATATGGGTATGTTTATGTAACTCCCAGAAGGTTCAGGTATTTTTCAATGCGCAGGTCGCGCACAGAAGGCTACCATAGAAACAAGGTTATACAATGAGTTACAATAAGGGAACTCTAAACACAACAACAATGCACTCCAAAGTCGGATAGTTGAAACCCAGTAGAAATATAATATTTTCACAATCACTCCATTGCTTGTTGTTACGCGGCAGAGGTAGTTTAGAGTCCATTTAAGTGAATATTTCTAAATCAAAATACATTCAGATCTAACAAAATATAGATTCTGATAAATGTGATAATGTATTAAATTAGTATGCTCCCGTTTTAATTGAAACAAAAGCCTACATCATAAAGATTTCCTTCATCTTGTTTGATAGTAATTGATTTCTTGTTGATTGCAGTGTGTACATTTCATTACATAATGTGTTACACTACATATAGCCTGCCCGCACGGTGTACTTAGTACATATGGAACTGCCCAGTAGTTTCAGATGCAATAATCTATATAGTCCCTTTCATATAATGAAAGAGGCCATACCTACAGTTCCCACGTCTGTATTCTGTTTGCTACAAGCTCTATCAGTGTGTGGCTATTACTTAATGTGCCTGTCAATAACACAGGGTGTTGAGTGTGGAAGGAGTATTGTTTAAGCTAATGACATGGCCCTCCTGCTATAGCACCGTAACTAGTCATACCCTGTAGGCCACCATATTGTCACCCGATAATGCTGTTCCCGAGGATTAGTGCTCCTTTTCCACGAAAAGCTATAGATTCAGACACCAACCTGCAGCAGATATCAAATATTCAAGCGACGTGTTAGTTCCTTATGTGCCGCTGGTGCTGTCATCATGGCGCTGTAGTCACCTGGTTATGTCCTTATAATACACACCTGTTCATTGATTAATTTTCGCTGTACTTATATATGATTGATTAACCCTATAACCCTGCCGTAATCCTACACACACGTAGGGGATATGGGCTTAATACCGGGGCTTAATACCTCTAAATTCTGCTGACAGGACAGTGTGCACGGACACACAGGGACCAACCACACCAACACGTCCACGGGATTAGCGGTCTGTCGGTACCACGTACCGACACGCGCTAATAGATCCTCGGTAATCGAATTAATTACTGTAACGCATTGTTTCCACTGCATACACATTTTTAATTTACTGGCGCCAATATGTAGTCACATCTTTATTGTCCCGTCTTTAGTGCTAAAATTCCATATTATTATGGAATATAAATAGAATTTTCTAGGGAAAAAGGCATAAATGCCACATTCTGGTAATACATGTACCATGGCAGTCATTCGCATATTCTAGATATGAGAAATTGGTTCTAGTATCTTAGAGAAGTCATCAAGATTGCAAGTATGCTTTGCAAATTCCTCTCAGAACCAGATTTATACTAAATGCTATCATTTCATCAGGATATTTATCAATAAAATCTATCTATACATAACATTTGTTGAAACCTGGTTAGAGATGATCTGGTTATATAGATTTAAACAACAGTTGTTACTCTTTATGTTGATCCTATATATGTATTCATCACACACGGGGAGAGTATTTAAGATTACTGTTACATGGTTATTAAGATCGACTTACTTTTACCAAATATTAGTCTTAAGTCAGTGTTTCACAAGCCGCATTAGTATCGTACTAATTGTACAATTGTACAAGAGTATACAACCATAGTATGTGGTTAGGTGGACGAGGCAGGGTGTCCCAACACTACATTCCTTATGACACAGGTAGGTTCAATTTTGCCACTCTTTGGCTTTCCCAGATCATGTGATACTTGTACCCCATTGTGATTGGCTGAGAGGAAATGCAGGTCAGGCTATATTTCCTTCTTCTCAATTAAAATGCACCTTTTCTCTTTCAGAGAAAAATAAATTCAGATTTGGAATTAAATTCCTTATACAAATGAAAATCATTTCATTTATTATAAAAATTCTAAATGCCATATATGGTATGGTCTCAGGGTGCTATTTCATGGTGCCAACAGTTAGAGTTAACTTTTAGTTTGGTATCATCAGGTGTAATCTCAGGGACTCTACGCATACATATTATTTTAGTGTTTTATTTTATAGATTTGGTGGAAACAGAGCCATTAAAAAATGGTCCTCTACTCGAGGAGCCTTAATGGTAATAAACAACATCAGGGAAAAATATCCTCGCAACCATAGTATGTGGTTCAATCCACCAATCAAAAATGTGCAAGTGCAAGGCCTTCCACTGCATCTAGATGACCGTATACTTGGTGAAGTCTCGGAATTCAAATACTTGGGCGTATTGCTGGACAGAGATTTGAAGTTCGTCAAGCACCTTGAAACCGTGGACAATCAGCTGTCCGCTAAACTGGTGAATTTCAGGTTCTATAGGAAGTACCTGATGATGGATGGTGCCATAGCTATTCATAAACAAGCAATCGTGTCCTGCATTGAATACAGTGACTTTCTTTTTGACTCAGGCCCGGCCAGTAAAGTAAGAAAACTGCAGACACAACAAAACAACAGCCTCAGGATCTGTACAAGAACCAAAGTGGGTGACGTGGCTGTTAAGTATCTGCACCGTAAATGTAAAATGGAAAGGCTAGCGCCGAGAAGAAACGCCATCTCCTAAGCTTGATCTACAGACGCAGCACAGACCCGGACAACTGCCTGCCAAGTCTTCAGCGTACAAGAGGAGATGACTTTGAAACGGATCAGGCTCGAGCGCCCAAAGTGGGAAAAATATTGTAGAAGCCCACTTATCGCAGAGCGCAGCTCTGGGATGAGCTCTCTCAGAACATTCAACTATCCAGAAGCATACACGTCTTTAAGACGCGAATTAAGAAAGTGATAAAATGACTTTTACCTATACTAATTAATTAGTTCACACCTTGCTTTAATGAACAGCTCCTCTTTCCACTATGCTATACCCTAGTATAGTTAAGTACTCAATGACTCCTGCATATGGTCTTTACTGTCTGCCTGAATTGGCCTATATAAAGAACCCAATAATGAAGTTTGTTCATACTCTACAAACATGTAAGTGGCCGCTTGTGTTAATCAAAAGATTTTTATGGACTCGTGTAACATGAACTATGCCAAAGGTTTTTTTTTCACGTTCAATAATGTAAATTCCTGGATGTGGAATTGGAAACCAATGAACTATGATCAGGACCACATTAACCACACCTGAGAGACGTGGATTAAGAATGGTCTAAAGACGAAAACAAATCATGATCAAAATGAACTTGATATTTCATCTTCGTGAAGTACTCAATTGTAAAAAGTTTTCTGTACAAATTTTCCCTGACCAAGTTGGAAGAATGTGTTTTCCCTTTACATGATATTTTGGTCAATAAATTTTCATAAAACAAAATTAAAAAATAGATACAATTGAATCAATGTTAAGGTAACATTGGGTGATAGTTAGTTGGTCTTAGAAAACATATAAAATAAATTGTATCTATCATGCCCTTGTGGAACGCTCCACTGGTCCCCTTCATTCAACTTTTGAAGATTTTTTAAACAGTGCAATTAAATTTCACGCATGGCCCATCAACTATCGTGTCTATGTATTAAATGAGTGACACTTTGTAGCAGAGCATGCAAACTGTCTCTCACTGCCAGGAGAGTGAGTCGGCCCTCCACGTCTCCCAGGGCCTCCAGAGTCCAGGCCAGTCCCCAGGGACTAAGGTGCTGCCCCCTGGAGTAGAACCGTTAAACTATACATCATGACTTACAGGTTACATGTACCAAGGAGGGCCAACCTAATCATCTATACATATACCAATTTGGAACATATACGTAATATACATGTACATGTATTGTACTGACTTGATTATACTATGATGGTAAGTATGTTCAAATGTTGCACCCATGGAGATTCCCTGGGAAGAGGCAACTGCGCGGGCAACAGAACAGAGAGACCAGGGGAAGACGATTCCCCTTTTGGCATACATGCATAGAGTATCTTGGTCATTTGGCCAGAAATCATAAAATGCGTAAAGTGTAAACTATTGGAGGACTTAACTTGTCACTACTTCACCCAACTGTACCCTGTCTAGCTCTACCTTGCTCTGCCTTTACCTTAATTGAATTGAATTGAATCTTTATTGAACAATCCTCTTACATGTGCTTTGATGGTGTAATGCAAATGCAATTATATGATTCATATTCAAATAGTATTCTACTCCGGTCAATGTACTTTGCCGGGCTGATGTTAAGTTGTGTTTTACTACGTCAAATGAGAATGTTCATGAGTCTGTGCACTCCCTCTTCAATACAGGTATGCTATATCATAGTATAATTGTTGTTTGAGCAGTTCACTGCTCCAGGCACTCTCACGAGTAGCCATATACAAATGTCACAGAGTTTACGCTCTCTAGTCGTAAGTGACATGGCTAGCACCATGATTCACCGTTAATCATTATGTTAAGTCCTTAGCATGTATCACACACTGGGTTACTCTTTGGCTTTGCTATGCCCTACCCTGCCCACACCTCGGCACGTATCATAGGCTGCCATGATGAGCACACTGCTGCCTAGCCTTGCTCTTCCATAGCCACTGAGACTAGGTTACTGCATTTGACCATAATTCTTAGTTACTTCACTACATTGCCCAAACCAACCGATTTAATGGTTTACAATAGGTTGACTGTATATGACTAAGGTAAGTTAGACAGTCCGCAGTGACTGACTTCTGAAGGTTCATTAGGGTATCAATGTTCTCTGAACTGATTTACAAATGACACAACTGATTAAGACCCATCCCAAGCCGTCCTCCCCTATTGTCACCATTGTACCGAGTCATGGCCCACTCCGACTGTTACTGTCACCGTGTCACCGTGTGCCCCTCTAAGTAAGGCAGCCTTCATACTGCTTCTAGAAGTTAAGGACCAAACACCATGTGTGCTTGTAACCTTTAAATGATGAAAAGCAGTATAAAACGCATTTGGTTAAAGAGTTAAACAAGTATGTATTCAACGGTTCTGTGTAGTTTCAGTGCCTGAAGTAAAATGTCATTTCCATATACTACTAGTACCATCGCAGTTCAGCGTTCACACACCAGGGGGAGACTACGTACGGCGTTGGACATTGACGATACCGTTACCGGACAGTGCATCTCGCGGCCGGGATCTCGCTGTCTCTCATGGTCACTTTGGTTTAAATGGAGATATGGAGTGAACGGGAGCAGAAAACCATGGGTTGCTGCGTAACATCAGGCAGTTATAGATATCAACCTAAAAGTTCCTGGGCCTCATTTCAGGGCTCATTTCTCGAGTTTCTAGGATTTAAACGGGGGTAGAAAACTTACACAGACAGTCACCTGCGTTTATTCAGGACCCTACTGATCTCGTCAGAATAGAGGGTGGTCGTACAGGTGTATAATGGCGGAATCGTTCAAACTTGAGAAATAAGCCCCACGGCGAGTCGCCCTAGGTGGAAACAGATTGGTTTTAGTTCCAACTCTTTACCATAGGGGGCAACACCAGGTCCTATCAACAACTCTAGACAGATACACGGGACTGTTGGGGGCCATCCATTAATTACGTACGCACATTTTTTGCCTAAAATAGACCCCCCCCCACCCCCCCTGTTGCACCATGTACGCATTTGGACTACCCCCCCCCCTATGCGTACATACGCATTTAACTTTTACCCTCCCCCTCACTGATAAAATAAAGGAATTATAAAATTCTTCTTCTTAATAAGAAACCCTGTCATCGTGAAATTGATTCCTTTCATAGATAAAAAATATATAGTACTAGTTAGGGAGTGTTTATTTATTAATTACAGGGGGTTGGTGAGGTTTTTATGTCCCCTTACACCTCGAGAGCGCGTAGAACTTTCCATGCCTCCCCTTGCCGAAGGCACCAACAATTTTTCACACCCCCCCTTTGACCTACAGTAATGCGCGGGATTTTTAGCTTAAAAGGGGCTTTTTTATGTCAGAATTATCTATGCCCCCCCCCCCATCAGGAGGGGTTGGACATTTTTTATAAGCCTCCATGATGGGGTGATCAGAACCAAATATGACAATTCAAGTACTCGTGACCATCCCTCATTACACCACCATTTGCGTTTTTTTGGGAGGGGGAGGGCATTTTGCAAAAGCAGAACTTAATGGCCTGGGGGTGCGGGGGTTGGGGGGGGGGGGTACTTATGACTAGTTGGTAGGAGGGGGGGGGTCAATAAATATTTGGCATGTTTGGAGAATCCAAAAGAAAATTTTCAAAATTTAGTTGGATATTTTGAGCTAAAAAGGTACCCATTTTAGTTTTAAATGACCAGAAACCGGCCCTATGCGTACACAATGCGTATGCCAAAAAGGGCCTAGACCCCCCCCCCCCACCCCCCCCTGTACGCATCTGTACGCATTTGGTCTGACCCCCCCCCCCCCCACCCCCTCTTCATGCGTATGTAATTGATGGACGGCCCCTTGATGAATACGCACATACATATATATATATATATATCACTTTGAACAAAATAACTGAAAATACCAGGAAATGATAGATTGATTGTTTACTTATGTATTATAAATGCGTAACATGAGCGTAATATCTTTTCCCAGCCCCCGTTTTCTTCAATCAATTGGCAATTATAGGAAAACGTAAACGATCAAAGTGGAGTATTATTATGTATACATACATGTGCATTATAGACAACGTATATAAGTACCAATTACTTCTGAGTAGTGTGCATATCAAAGTACAGAAAATAATACACGACAGTCCCTGGTGCAGTCAGATACTCATGCCAGTGGCGTTAGTTCCGGGGTTTGCTACTTGGTGGCAGCACAGAGCTGAGGTAGTGGCTGCTGTCGGGAAGTGATCAGAAGGGGTGGTGATCCCGCCTTGCTGAGAATCGATGAGAAATGTGTACATTTACTTGTAATTCATTCTTTGCAATCTAATGGACAACATAAGGTACATCAATGAGACTAGAACATGTAAATCTATGGGTACATATATAGTTAACCAAAACATGGACCGTGTACATGTGAACGTTTGTACATGTGTGTATGAAGCGGAGCATTGTTAAACAGTCTACCCGACTACTGACCCCTCTTACTCACATATTTTGCTCGTTTTATCAGGTCCTCAATAATTCAATAATAATGGGTACACGTTTAGAATGGAGTGTATTCCATATGTGTATTAAAGATTTGGTCTGACAATTTTTTTTAATTTTTTCCCTGAAAGCCTAGAGTGTTTCCTTTTACATGATATCAGAAGAAATAGTATGGTGTAGGCAGTTCTATCTTTATGGCTGTTGGAAGGTGAAAAAAACCAAAAGACCACCAGTTGGTACGTGTATTAGGGTCTGACTATTATATATATATTTCAATGCTAAGACAAGGGATCGTGACCGTGTGTGTATATGGTTCAAGCCGGGTTAAAAGCCGGGGGTTCAGAGGACATGCAATATGCTCACTATTCCATTTCTCTGTTTAGTTTATCAAAACGCTTGTAGATAACAGAATGATGTTCTTTTTTGTGATTCTTTCATCAGCATTTTCCCTGAATATGACAGATGCCTTCGTGTAGGCCCAGTGCGCCTATTACATATTAAAACAACATGTTATGGTCAGGAATAGCATGGCCTTCAGGCTAGCCCCCCCCCCCCCCGAATATATGTACTAGTAGTTAGACTGTCCTTGGTGAACCCTCCCCCTCCCCGTAACACCCCCCCCCCCGGTTTTCTACACTGTTGGTTTTGTTGTACTGATCCCCCTTAGAACATTTCTCCGCCCTGACCCCAACACTTGGGTTTCTCCGTCCCGTCCCGAACGGTCAGCACCTGCGTGCCTCTTGTTTGTACAACTTTTATTTTGTTGGGTCTCATATTTTAGTGTCACACTTCTTGGTGTATTTGTGGCTACATTTGTGGTACACATACCTGTGCAGTTAAGGCGCACACCTGCATATATAGAATACAGGGGCAACTCCCTCAATCATGTCTAACCATCTCAACGCCCTTCCCCTCAGATCCTGGTCGGGCTATACTGCACGGTAATGTGGTTGTACAGATCTGGTCACTAAGGACTAACATTGTTAGCTGATTTTCTCGTCAGGCCTGCCCCCCTCCCCCAATAAAAGCGTCTCACCGCCAGCAGGCCGCTATAGCGGCCAGAGCACCAAATTCACTGAGCTGAACATGAAAATATACTCAAAATTCATGAAAATATTTTCTAACAAATCCTTTTTAAAGCACCCCATATTTGGTATCACATTACAGCCTATGACATTCTCTTTCACATCCTATATCCCATTTGTGTTTACAAAGAATGTTCGAGGAGTAACTATGCCAAGAACTTAATTTAATTTTTGATATTTCTACTTTTTATTTTTTTTGGGGCAAAACTACAGAGAAGTCTGGCGGTGGGAGGGCTAGTCATCCTTCCACTGATCTGGTGAAGCCCAATTTGGATCTTTCCTTTGACATGTAATGTGTGGGTATGTTGGGGGGGGGGCTATCATGTGGGCCTATATCTGGAACACCCCATCCTGTCCCACCCCTCACCAACTGCACCGACCAAGGCTACAATTACTTCGTGGGGTGACTTTTCTGCTGACACCCTCTACTTCCTGCTGCAGGTGTCTTGGCAAATGATCGACCCCAGAAGGGCTCCTATATCGGTGCTGGCCGTGCTCGGATACCGCCTCGTACCGAGCTGTGCCGGCCAGGCTGGTGTTGGGGCCGGGGAAAAGGGGGCAAGGGTCGGCAAGGCATGTTTTCTTATAGGGATAGGGACGGAGAGGGAATTGGTATTTATTCCACATGTACCCATTGACTTCCTTCATGTGGGGTAGACCTTATGCACAGCTCTATGATCTTCACTGCACACTGTGTCTCCATAATTATGTTATATTACAGGTATCAGCTCCGCAAGTGACTCAGCAATTAGTGTGATGACACTAAACATGGACAGACTGGCCTTACAGTCACCAAAGCAAGAACAAGGGGATCGGATTAGGGGAACTAACAGAAGAATGTACCTCAGCTTCATAGAGTATGTATACCCAATAGTTCACTGGGCAGTTCATAGGACTGCTTACAGAGTAGTTCACACAGCAACCTACAGAGTAGTTTGTACCGCAGCCCACAGAGTAGTTTGTACCGCAGCCCACACTGTGACAGAGTAGTTTGTACCGCAGCCCACAGAGTAGTTTGTACCGCAGCCTACAGAGTAGTTTGTACTGCAGCCCTCAGAGTAGTTTGTACCGTGGCCCACACTGTGACAGAGTAGTTTGTACCGCAGCATACAGAGTAGTTTGTACCGCAGCCCACAGAGTAGTTTGTACCGCAGCCCACAGAGTAGTTTGTACCGCAGTCCACAGAGTAGTTTGTACCGCAGCCCACAGAGTAGTTTGTACCGCAGCCCACACTGTGATAGAGTAGTTTGTACCGCAGCCCACACTGTGACAGAGTAGTTTGTACCGCAGCCCTCAGAGTAGTTTGTACCGCAGCCCACAGAGTAGTTTGTACCGCAGCCCACACTGTGACAGAGTAGTTTGTACCGCAGCCTACAGAGTAGTTTGTACCGCAGCCCACACTGTGACAGAGTAGTTTGTACCGCAGCCCACAGAGTAGTTTGTACCGCAGCCTACAGAGTACATTGTAGTTTGAGTAGTTTTGTACTGCAGCCCACAGAGTAGTTTGTACTGCAGCCCACAGAGTAGTTTGTACCGCAGCCCACAGAGTAGTTGACATTAAAAGAGTTACAGAGCAGTGGACAAAGCTGTCTACCGAACAGCTCATGCAGCAGTACATAAAGCAGCACTCAGAAAGAGAACACAGGGCAATGCACGGAGTAAAGCACAGAGCGGCACATTGAATAAAACACAGAAGATATCACCGAAGAGCTCATGGAGAGGGGAGTGAGTGCAGTCGATGCCCAAGTGGAAGAGATAGACAATCTGTGTTCCCCAGCACCACCAGATATAGGGGACTGGGCATCTGTGTGCAGGCATGGGGGGGGGGGGGCAGTTGGCAAGCTCTGGCGATAACCATGGCTGGATCATAGATATGGGGGTGCATTACCAAAGTCAATACTTTAAATGCATTGGTTCGTGCACGTTCGCGGCTGTATTATTCCTTAAAACGGGGGCTATTACCAGTATTTAGTTTTCTACATGTTTACTTCAAGGGTGATAAATCCTCCTTTCCAGATCACGTCCCACGTTATATAGAAGTGTCCATCCTCTTGTTCAAGTACAACCCTAGATGTACTGCGGCAATGAAGAATTTCAGATTGCTGGACGATAGTGTAGGGTTATATTGGTACAAAATACAGCGTCTTTTTAACAATAGCATTGTCATTCTCCCTTTTATTTATTTTTCATTTATCCAGATCTCACAGTATTTCACTCCCTAAAAGCAAACAAACTAAACCCCTCCCAGTGAAGGCAACGCCTGCATCGCTGTCCCTGATAAATGACTCATCTCTCATCGAGTTTTCCTTTAAAAACTATTTCTATCTATAATGTTTTTGTGCCAAGAACCTGGCCCCATCAGAGGCCGTGGTGCTAAATGCTTCACGTCCGTCCAGAGTCAGGTCCTTCTGAGAGAGCCGTCAAAGGGAGAGAAGCTGCACCGAGTACAGAGCATTCCGCCGAGCTGTAGGTAAATAAGTCGTTAATACTGGCTGTGATATGTCCCATATGTTGTAAATCCCACTATGCCCCTAGGCGGGCCTGGGGTTGGGAGCTGGTGATGGGGGAGGGGGTCGGGGGGTCGGGTGTCGGCGGATCCCGTTAGCACACCACGGGAGACGAGAACGAGGCCGTCAGGATTACCCAGCTTACACCGCGGTATGGTGGGAGAGATGGGACTGGGGAGGCTGGGGTAAGGTGGGGAA